>OX381718.1:31886735-32259349 GCA_947462335.1 Harmothoe impar
ACCGGCACTCAGGGCTTACTAGTAGATATATAGAGAGAGCGTTAAGGGGTCTAAGGGCTACATTGTGCTCTAATGCCTTGTTGCCTTTGTCATCATGATGCATGATTTCTGCGCTAGTGAGTAACTCTAATATCGTCAAAATAAGCTGGACACAAATATACATGGTATCTGAATTGCCAAATGTGTATAGTTCTGTGTGTACTTCAATGCCCTGCACCTAGATTAATAGTGGGCTACCAGTGTTGATAAGTAGAGCTTACCCTCAGTGATTCCCCCAATGATCCTCTAAGGCTAATAGTGTACAATCCTAATGCTACTATACGTAATGCTGATCCAATACGACTTTCTACCTTATCCTTTAGGGACCGCATAGTGTGACTTCAATGTGCTTCATAAGGGCCCATAAGGGGCGCGGTGGGAGAGGTCCGTAAAGGTGGGGGACGGCAGGAGTGGAGTAGATGAGGCATCTGTTACGGAGCCAGCAATCAATACGCCAATCAATGACCTCCCAGACTCCCCGGGAATCCCACCTTCCAGCCTCCCGCCTCCCCTCACCTTCTCCAGGGACCGCTGTGTGTGTGTGTGGGGGGGGGGGGGGGGGCATACAATCAGCCTCCACTACTCTCCTCTCAGCCCCCCTGCTATTACCCCTCTCCCTCCCCTGCCAATCACCCCCTTCTGCTCTCCTCAGCACCCCTCGTCTTTCCTCTCTCCTTCCCCTGCCAATCCCTCCCTCTATCCTGCCCTCTTTCCCCCAACCCATCATGCCCTCCCTCCCTCCCTCCCTCCCTCCCTCCCTCCCTCCCTCCCTCCCTCCCTCCCTCCCTCCCTCCCTCCCTCCCTCCCTCCCTCCCTCCCTCCCTCCCTCCCTCCCACGCAATCCCTCTCCCCTCCTTACCCGTCCCCCCTTCACTTTCCTTCTCTCCTCTCTCTTTCTATCCCCCCATCTCTCTCTCCTCCCCTCCCTCTCTCCCCTCACCCCTCTCCCCCCTTTTCCCTCCCTGCTATTTCAATTCCTCCATGTTCTTCATTCTTCACATTTCCTCCCCCCTCCCCTGCCCCCTAATTCTCTCCTGCCCCTGCCCCCCCCCCCCCCCACCTCCCCATGTGCACCCAGTGCTTGAGAGCCCAGCTGGCAGCTAGATAGTTATCTGTTCTCGATTCAGTTGGCACCAGCACCATAAAGACCCCCCCCCCCCCCCCCGAGACGAGGGATCCCTTTGTCCGGGTGCCTGGTCCTACAGTCCGGGTGTCTGAGAGGTCAGCACGGCTTGTCTGCTACACTACACCCTGGGGTTCTCATATCAAGGCGTTCTCGATGTTCCTGATACAAGAATATCTAGTATCCCCCGAGAAGGCTTTCTGTGTGATACAGGAAGCTGAGGAGCAGTTGCACATCATTTCCGATTTGGTCTTTTCCTGCAACAGTCCACTTGTAACTTCCCTATCAAGGTGTCGGTACTATCCTTGAATGCAGTACTGGCCAGTGAATCACTAGGGCTGCACTCATGCATCTTACTGACCCTACATGATACACTGCCCTAGTGTTGTAATGGTGCTAACTGTTGCCATGCAGCAGCGCACCGTCCTTAAGGTGACTTATTGGCTCATGTCATAGGATGGTGAAATATGGTGAAATCGCCGCCCACCTCTAAGGGCGGTATAATGCATTAGTGTATCATGCCGACCCTATAGGGTAGAGACACTCCCAAAGGGTCGCCATGGTGCACCAATGTAGCGCCAGCGAGGTACTCTCTGGGGCTACATTGGTGCATCATGACAAATGCCATCTTTCAGTGACATCCGTCCTCAGGGGGTTGAGCAGTCTTCGTGGGTTTCGGACGAGGAAAGCAGTCTTCGCTAAAACCTTTTCACCATGCAGGATAGCAGTCTCGGGCCCTGACAGCCTGACGGCTGCAATGGGCCTGGAGAGCTCGAGGCTGGCAGGACAGTCGGTCCTGATGCTTGCCGATTTTGCAGGACTGAATAGATTTCCGCAGGACCGGATACCAAAATCAAAGTTTACATAATATGTAAGATATTAACATGCTATTTTATAACAGAAAATATCAACCAAAAAAATACCTTTAATTTGCCTGAAACATTAGTGTGTACTCTAGGACTTCTAACTTCAGTTCTAGTTGGAATATTTGAAAAAAATCCTTTCAGTATTCAAAAGCCAAGACTGCAGGACATCTGGCAACAACAGTCATTGCGCCTGACCAGAGCCATTTGAGGCGGACCTTTCCAGTGTCCGGCACATTTTGTCAGAGACTGGTTAAGACGTTGAGTGGTAGATAATAGACCCTGCCTCTACTACTGAGTGATGAGAGGATGATAGAGCTCCTGCCTCCTCCAGGTGCCCCGTGTCTGGTGTCTTATTGATCATGGAGGGCTGGACACGGCAGGCTGAGTGCCGCATTAAACATGTATACTCACCCCTACACTAATATAGCACTAACTCCCACCACTCAGCTCTATTCTACACCCCTCCACACTCCCACCACTATACTAGTATATCTATAAGTTCTAGCAGACACCTCTCCACACGCCTACTACTGTTGTCTATTCTACACCCACATGCTTTACCAGGTTACCTGTGTAGTGTGGGTGTAGCAGTTAACATCTTTATCATCTCCCATTTAGGACTCTTTAAGGATCATGTAGCAACATTTGTCTTTGTGACTAAGCCAATGCCGGGGGTATCAAGCCGGAATTGTATCAATTCAATATGGTAGACATGATGCATGAATCATTTTAAGCTTTTATACAACCAATTCCGTCCACAAATATGGACTTTATAGAGTTATACTACTATTTAAAATTGCTACCAATTTGGTGGCCGTCTTGAATGTAGGGGTGACAATTTCCATTGCTTCCCCTACTATATTGATTCGCCTCATCGATACCATCATTTTAATCTATTTTATGGCCAATTCCATTCATGAATAGGGACTCTAGAGTTCAATATTCAAAATCGCTGCCCTGTTGGGGCAGATGTTGGGACATGAATCCTGGTGACCCCTGACTCTGGCCCTGCCTCGTGTGAGATGAAGAAGCACACGCTGTTGTGCCGGGTTTTGACCACCCTTTACTTCTATAACTGGCCTGGTGGGGCTCCTGAACTGACCAGCTCTGCTCTGCTGCATCCCCATCCTGTGTACATGACAGAGCTGGTGCGAGGAGGGGATCAATAAAAGGTGAAAGCTGATGAAGGCTTCCTCATACCCTTTACACACGTTGTTGCAACCTTCGTCTTCATAATGCTTCAACGCCGCCCTGGGGTTGTCTTGTCTTAGAGCACCGACCCAGTCCTGAATCTGGGACCTGCTGGCGAGGCCGACAACGGGCTTGCCTAATTAGCTCACAGCTGGACTGGATACCCAATGTCTTAGAGAAACTAGCAGGGCAATGAAAAGTGGGGTGGAGCTGGTGCTATCTTCAAGGGTGTCCATTGTGAGTTGTAAAGTTGGTGGTAAATGTGGTAACCAGGAGGATGCAAACTTTATTGATAGTGCCTGTTATAATGATACTTAAGTTGGGTGTTGTCTAAACTTTAATTGATATTATCAATGTGGACCATAATGAACTCACAGTTGCGAGCCTCGCCAGCAGGTCCCAGATTTCCAAATGTATCTTATCTGTATGGGCAGGTGCCACTTTGAAGACGAGTCAACACTTCATTGACTCTGATTCAAAAGGGAGTCAAACACGTTTTGACTCTCTTGCACACCAGAGTCAAACAGGTGTTGACTCACTCCCACAAAAAAGTCAAATATGTTTTGACTCTTTTGCAAAACAGAGTCGAATACGTTTTGACTCACTTGCAAGTGAGTCTAAGAGTGAGTCAAAAAGTGAGTTATTCTGATGACAGGCGTTTGACTCTGCAATATGAGTCAGAATGACTAGGATTATTTTCTCTGTGTGTAATAATTCACCATGCAGTCCTAGATCTCATTTAACACTTCATTGATGCACGAATGCAACCCTCGTGAATATCTACTTGCATTTATGCATCATGCCATTCCTAGAGGTTTAAACACTCACAAAGGTTTGGCGTGATGCTTGTCAGGTCTGCAAGCCTTACACTTTACAGGGTTGGTGGCAGGATATTGAGCGTGGCAGTGATCGGCTCTGAGTGGAATAACGAGGTGTGTTAATTACCATTGTTACACAATACCTCTGTGTTATTCATGTCCTGCACACGGGGGCTCGACATGGTACAGCGCTACTCATACCCTGTAATCCACTCACAGTGCTGCTTCACACCCTACTGTGGTAGCTGTGCATGTGGTCAGGGCTCAAGGTAGAGCAGCTGAGAGCCCTGATACTATACTAGGCTCCTGATGGTACCTTGTCCTGCCCAGACTCCTGCTACGACTAGGTAGGGGTCCTGATGGTACCTAGTACTGCCAAGACTCCTGCCACAACTAGGGAAGGGTCCTGATGGTACCTTGTCCTACCCAGACTCCTGCCACAACTAGGTAAGGTTCCTGGTGGTACCACCACAATTTTGGAGCTCGTCTGATACTGGATAAGATGGTGATTGTACTGCCTTAGTCGCATACATCACTGTGCAGAATTGCCCAGTTAGCTGCCAGCTGAACAGTGTAGGTTAGAGGCAATTGCAAGAGGTGAGGAAGGAGGAGGGGAGCTGGGTATAGATGTAGCAGTGTGAGGCTGACACACACTGACATGGGAACACACTGGGGCACGGGATTGGATTGGTATTGGGTGTGAGGCTGGATGCTACAGGGTGGCCGGGTTAGGGGTGTGTGTGTGTGTTGGCGGGGGGGGGGTAGGTTATTGGGTACTATGTATCCATTCCAGAGCTTGCTGCACACTTTTCTGGTTGTTGGTCAACACCCTCCTGATTGACCCAGTCTCTATAGCTAGTGGCAATTTTATTTAGAGTATCAATTTTATCAGTTTTAGCTGTATTCATACTTCAGGTATCTGCCTTTTGATTGGCTGCCTAGTAACTAGTGGCAGGAACTTGTTTCCACCGAATTACTTGAGAGTTTAATGCACACGAGAGATGTCAAGACTGCTGTGCCCCTTTGAGCTCATACAAGACCATTATGGCTTATTTCAGACCCAGTGCTTAAACACGCATTGACTTAACTGTATGTTCATCTATCATCTGTCAGGAGAGCTATTCCCAAATAGGTCACAGAGGAGACTGCCTCAGTCCTACCCTAAGAGCTGCTCAGTACTTCCCCTCCTTGACACCAGGTGGCACCTAGGTCATCCCCTGTCACGCCATCTAGCGGCTCAGGGCGGAACCAACAGCCGGAACAGGTTCCGGTTGATAAGTGGGCATGGGGACATGCCCAAAGGGCAATCTCTCTCGGGATTTCTCGAGTTGTGCGTCAAGCACGATCACAATCTCCCGGCATGTCCCTAGTGGTAGTGGTGGTTGACTTAATGGGGAGGCAATCCATATCTGCTTGCAGAGTGGAGAGAGGGGAAAGTGGGAAATGTACACAGAGATAGAGAAGAATGAGGTCGAGCTGGAGAATACAATACCACAGTCTATAAATGTGGGGCAGTTGACATCAGTGAACCCTGTTTGATAGGGCCCTGTCTAGTTATCATCAAAGCTTTTGATCTGCATTTCTGTTTGAAAGTCTTTTTTACAACATCAAAGTATATCATGTACTTGTATTTTTACAAGTACATTGGTTTACATTGAATAACAGAAGAGATTGATTATATTATATATATATATATATATATATATATATATATATATATATATATATATATATATATATTACAGGGGCGGATCCAGGATTTTGAAAAGGGGGGGGTCCACCCCAGAAGTATGAAGTTTAGTACACCTAAATTATCAGCGCTATAACGTGCGTGGAAAGCGACATGTTTAGATAATCTTAGGGGGTTTGGGGGCATGCCCCCAAGGGTAAGAAATTTTAGAAAATATAGGTGTCAATCGGTGTGATTTATAGCATTCTGGTCTACCTCAAGGCTGAGAAAAAAATTGAAAATATAGATGCCAATTGGTGTAATTTGGAGCGCTCTGGTCTAACCCAAGGTTGAGAAAATGTTGAAAATATATTTGTCAATTGATGCACTTTATAGTATTGCGGTGAACCCCAAGGTTGAGGAAAATTTTAAAAATATAGATGTCAATTGATGCAATTTATAGCATTCTGGTGTACTCCAAGGTTGAGAAAACTTTGAAAATGTAGATGTGAATTGATGCACCCCAAAGTTATCAGGTAGATGTCCAGGGTAGCTGTCCTGTCAGCAGTTGACCTCCCTCAATGAAGATTATAGTAGTGTAAACAGGCTGAGAGTAACCACCTCATGCTCCCTGCCCCCTTCTGTAGTTGGACAGTCCCAGTCTCTTACATATTGGCTGCCCCTCTTTGTTTGTACACTGCCTTTCCGGTGGAGATCCTTATATTAAACTCTACATAAAGGGGGAAGGGGTCTAGACCCCCTGAATCTGCCCCTTCATCAAAGTGGACATCTGGGAGTGGAGGCTCAGAAAATTTTGAAAATATTAATGTCAATTGGTACACTCTAGAGCATTCTGGTCTACTCCAAAGGTGAGAAAATTTTGAAAATATTGATGTCAATTGATGCACTTTATAGCACATTTGGGGGTGGACATCAGGTATGGGCCAAAAGGGGGGGGTCCACCCTCGGCAAAGTCTATTTGAACAGCCTTATGGGCGGACCAAAAGGGGGGGGGGTCCGGACCCCCAGGACCCCCCCCCCTGGATCCGCCCCTGATAATTACAAATTCCAATGACTTTAGTATCAATTTTGGAATTCAGTATTGATTTTAGTTGGACATTTTCAATGGAATCACTGCTTTAGGAAGAAAAAGAAAAGATGAAAGATGGCAAGAACTCTGGGAAGCAATTAGCGTTTATTAGGCCCTTACATGAAAGCGGCCAATTTGATGTGTTCCGCGGGTAAAGGATGTTGATTTATGATCGGTATATTGGGTGCAGAGTGGTCGGGTCATGGAAAATGCCTATAGAAAGTTGGCCGCTGAGTTAGTCCCCGGGATAGATTACCCTCCCACATGGAATAGGGCAATGTACTGTAGAAAGGATCTGAGGGAGCTAGGGGAGCCATTTGGCTCCAGGACAGCTTGGTTTTTGGGGCCTTTCTCTAATGGTCTCCAATTCAAGATTCGTAAGCCTGGTTTCCACTTTTTTCTTCACCCAATATATGGTTATATCGGACCTGAGTTATCTTGAAAGTTGAAAAAAAGGTGCATCTGATGAAAAAATGACTACGAACTTTCCAGCTTAATTGATTCAATTTAGATGTTCAAGAATGACAGCTGAGATACCCCAAACACCTTATAAGCTGATTTCTGATAAACAGCTTTGAACCATAATCAGTGGCATAAACACCTCCCCTTTACCCCCCTCCCCCATAGCTATGAGTCAAATTAGTCCTCAAATTACAAAATATGGTTGGCTTATCAGGGTTTTACAGTAATGTAACTCCACACCCTGGGCAGGGGAGGGGAGAAGCTCTTCATACACTGATAATAATGGACCTGGAAATGTTAGTCACTACCGACTACATTTCTATAGTCACATGAATGTAGCAAAAACGACTATACCAAGTTAGTCACCTATGTCTATAGTAAGTTAGTCATATAGTCAACCTATAGTCAGCCATTAAATTGGCTAGTTTGGGCTATATAGTTAAGTGACTATGAATTTAATGGTTTCATGGTCTAAAGTAGTCACTATGACTAATAGATATAGTCAATCATGAGAAATAAGGGGAACTTAAGTATTGAAGGCAGGTCAAGGTTCAGCAGGGTAAACATGGCTAGGATAAAGCAGGGCAGGGGACAGGCCAGGATGAGGCAGGGCAGGGGACAGGCAAGGATGAGGCAGGGCAGGGGACAAGCTAAGATAAGGCAGGGCAGGGGACAGGCTAGGATAAAGCAGGGCAGGCAGGGGACAGGCTAGGATAAAGCAGGGCAGGCAGGGGACAGGCTAGGATAAGGCAGGCCAGGGGACAGGCTAGGATAAAGCAGGGCAGGGACAAGCTAGAATGAGGCAGGGGACAGGCTAGGATGAGGCAGGGCAGGTGACAGGCTAGGATAAGGCAGGCCAGGAGACAGGCTAGGATAAGGCAAGGCAGGGGACAGGCTAGGATAAAGCAGGGCAGCGGACAAGCTAGGATGAGGCAGGGCAGGGGACAGGCTAGGATAAGGCAGACCAGGAGACAAGCTAGGATTAGGCAAGGCAGGGGACAGGCTAGGATAAACAGGGCAGGGACAAGCTAGGATGAGGCAGGGCAGGGAACAAGCTGGGATGAGGCAGGGCAGGGGACAGGCTAATAGCATAGGGTAGGGCAGGGCAGGGACAGGCTAGGATGAGGCAGGGCAGGAGACAGGCTAGGATAAGGCAGGGCAGGGGACAAGCTTGGATAAGGCAGGCCAGGGGACAGGCTAGGATAAGGCAGGCCAGGGGACAGGCTAGGATAAGGCAGGCCAGGGGACAGGCTAGGATAAGGCAGAGCAGGTAACAGGCTAGGATAAGGCAGGCCAGAGGACAAGCTAGGATAAGGCAGGGCAGGTGACAGGCCAGGATAAAGCAGGGCAGGGACAGGCTAGGATAAGGCAGGGCAGGGCACATGCTAGGATAGGGCAGGGACAGGCTAGGATGAGGCAGGGAAGGGGACAGGCTAGGATAAGGCAGGGCAGGGCACATGCTAGGATAGGGCAGGGACAGGCTAGGATGAGGCAGGGAAGGGGACAGGCTAGGATAAAGCAGGGCAGGTGAAAGGCTAGGATAAGGCAGGCTAGGGGACAGGCTAGGATAAGACAGGCTAGGGGACAGGCTAGGATAAGGCAGGCCAGGGGACAAGCTTGGATAAGGCAGGCAGGGGACAAGCTAGGATAAGACAGGCCAGGGGACAGGCTATGATAAGGCAGAGCAGGTGACAGGCTCCTGTATAGGCCTATCATGCTCTGTCAGTCTAGACATACACTGTTCATGTATTTCCATGTTATCAAAATTGGAACAAATTACCATGATAACTCTATCAAACATGAGAACTCATGCACCCTATAACATCTTAAGTTGTCATAGTCAACTGTAACATAACATATAAGAAGCAGGGATATCCATAGAACAGTGGTTTAGGAAAGGATGTGCCTACCTGAAGTCCATGGACCATTCAAATTTGAATCTTAACTGTTTCCTGTGCACACATTCCTGTGACATCATCAATTTGTGTGATCCACATATAGTCACTACTGACTATCTTTATGACTAATATGTGACTAAGTTGTATAGTCCCCTGACTACGGGGGTCAAAATATGATGGTATAGTCAGTACTGACTATAGGTTTTATTATCAGTGTACTATAAGGCTAATTCTTACATCCTACATTGTGATGTTAAGACATGTTCTCTGTACAATCTGGTTATAAGGCTAGTTCCTACATTCTACATTGACATGTTGAGACATGTTCTCTGTACAATCTGGTTATAAGGCTAGTTCCTACATTCTACATTGTCATGTTGAGACATGTTCTCTGTACAATCTGGTTCTGGATCTTGTCCATGTCAGTTGAGACATCCCCGAGCCCTGTGTCAGCCGCCATCTAAGTTGCGCTGGTTCCCTGGGGACCCTTACACAGAACTCCCCTGCAGCCGGTGACCAACAGCAGCCTGTTGTCTGGTAGTTCTATAATGCACCTAGACATCTCTGTTCAAAAATAGTATGTATTGACTGAGGAGGTAGCCAATGCTGCTTTTGAAACCCCATTTGGGTAATTTGCAGCATTTTAACAGGTTTATGGCTCCACGCTGTAACCACAGATGGCATATTACAGAGCGGTCTCTGTAGAGACTAGTCTATGGTCAAGACCGGAGAATTTGGCAATGTAGCCAAAGAGAAACTTAATTGATAAAACTGCAGGGGGTCATTAGGTGAGTGTAACCCTCACAGTGGGCAGCACCCCTAAATGCTCTGTGGTCAGCTGTATCACCTCCAGGGTCCACTGTCCATCATAAGTGACCACTGTAAACCTGTGATGTCTGAGAATGTGATTCACAGAATAGGGTGAGTTGCTCCTAAGTAACCGTTAAGATGGGTGTTTCAATGGTGTGAGGTGATGGTATCTGATGTTAAGGAGCTAACAACCTCCCAGTAGGAAGTTTCGCCAAATTCTCCGGTCTTGACTATGGTGGCTATAGTGGCCTCCGTAGAGTAGTCTGGTGGTGGTTCCTGGTGTGGTTTACGTCTGACAAGAGGCATGGATTAAGCTAATCCCAGGTGCCTGCATGTCCAGATGGCCCCCCGATCAACCTGCCCCTGGGGAGGGGGTGTGGGAAGGTGTGTGGGTGGAGGAGGGTGGGCAGGATGGTGCCCAGCGGTAGGGAAGGGATTTAGATCATCCTGGTCTTTAATCCCCAAAGAGGAAAAAGGGGTACAAGGGAAGGGGGGGGGGGTGTTTGTCTGTCACCCCTGTCTTATGTAGAGATGCCACTTGTTCTACTCTTGTAGGAAATCCTACTTTTTCACTAGGATTTGTGTATTAAGTTACTCTACTAGAGATTGACTAAATCTTTAAATGTACATATGTACTACTTTATGTAGATCAGAGAGTGAAATCTCTGAAAACTTACTCCTTCCGTTTTATCCTAAGGTAGTGGTATCATAGATAAATGAAATTAAAATGAAATCAATTTATTTCATATTCAGTGAGAGAGACAGGAAGGGTGGCAAAATTAATGACTAGAGAAGCTGCAATACTGTAAACATAGATATTTTTGCTCACATACATTTTCGTGAATTTGCTAATAACTACAGTTTCACATGCATTCAAATTTGTAGATTTTGCTAACTATGCTAGTACTGTAACTATAATGGATAAATATTCACTCTGTACATATTTTCGCGGATGTTAAAATCCACGGAATTCGGGAAAATATATACAGTGCAAAACAAAGTATAGTATTCATCTGCTGCTTAAAGTGTCACTGACATGTATAGGATATCAGACAATACTGTGAGTGTTCATGGAGGAAGTACAAAAAGTTAGTCTGAATAAAAAGGCTCTGAATGTAAAGTCTTTTTAGATACATTTAGAATTGGTGATGAACCCTGTGTGAAGCTGTGTTAAGCCTCCCCAGCTCCCCCATAGGTCCCTCTGCACCTGGTCTGTATCAACATGGTAAATATGATAAAGTAGCCGGTTTATTCACGGAGACATGATACAAGTTTAACCCAAGGTAAACAGTAAACTTTACTATTGAGCCTGGTATCTAAAGTGTCATACATGTTAGCTTTTAGTTACAGGATATTGGGAGGTTTCTATGTTCACATAAACCTGGTTAGAATATGAGCAGGAAGTCTGTGAGACAAACCGACTGAGGCCAGACCTGATAAAGGTGTGCTTCTGGTAGCAGGCTGTAAAGGATATAGTGAATCTCCCATCTGACGGTGAGCCCACACACTGGGTGGTACTAATATCCCATAAGAGGTGCATCTCATTAACATTAGATACCATCACCTAACACCAGTTTCAAAACCCTTTCAGAAGCTCATTAAGGAGACCCTGTACTGGGATCAACAATATCACTCCAATGTCTGTGTTGGTCATTCATGGGGGGGGGGGGCATATCACGTTTTGTGTATGGACCCCTGCACCTCACCAAATCCTGTGAGATTTTCATAATTCTTAATTTATTATTTTTACAATTTTTGATTTACCAAAATGTCTTTCTTAGTAGGATCAGGATACCATAAACACCACTTTTACTGTTTTAGGACTTACACTATAAGAGGAATGTGTAACAGCTGTTTTAGTATTATGTTATCTTATCTTTTAATTATACCAAATAATAAGGTAGGATACCAGAAACCAGGATACCAGAAACACCAGTTTTATTGTTGTAGATTTTACACCGACTAGAGGTATTAGTCTCAGCTGTTAGAGCTGTGAGAGCAGCAGAAGGGGATTAATGGATATAAATGTCAAACACCCCTCGCGCTACCCTGCAGCCCTTACACCATTCACTGTGGTTAGTGGTGTTTTTACTGGGTCTCGTACAACTTCCCACCAGACTGAGCCGGTATGTGGCACTGTAGTCTCAAGTCTGCTACATGTATGCTCTGGTCAATAGTGGACAATTCCTGGGTAGCAAATTGAATTATCAACCAATGAGATAATTCCCTACATTCACTGCAGAATTCTTAGGGTGCATTATGTAACAACTGGTACCCATTGTGATAACTATCATCAGTCCTTATCTCGCCAGTGCCGTATTCATGCATCATGACAATACACTAGGGTGATACACTTACAAAGATGTGATGCATGATGCATCAATTCATTGGTGCATCAATATGACAAACGGACATGAATCCTTGAGGACTGCCTCGGTTTTCGCCGACCACATCCCATGTTGTCCTTGAGTGGAGCGTTGCAGTGTTCCTGAAGGCCAATCATGCCCAGAACAAAAGCATCTCTACCCTTTTAGACCTTGTCATACCCAGACCCTTCAGCAATGATTGTTTTACATGAGGGTCCTGATGGTCTTTAGACTTTTTAGGCAATCCTGATTTGCAGGAAACCAGCAAGGGAATCACAAACAAAATCGCTTTACCATCTTTTTGGCATGTATTATAAGTTGGCAATGACTCACCCGGGCAAAACAATCATAACCAAATCAAAGCAAAACACCCCCGTCACCAAAGAACTCATTCCATAACTTAAACTTTGAGGGACAGGGAACCATCTAGCTGACCCTATTAGTAGTCTTTACTCATTGTTATGGTGGGGGACAGGGAACCATCTAGCTGACCCTCTTAGTACTCTTTGCTCTTAGTGATGGTGGGGACAGGAACCCATCTAGCTTACCCTCTTAATACTCTTTGCTCCTAGTTATGGTGGGGGACAGGGAACAATAGAGCTGACCCTCTTAGTACTCTTTGTTTGCTCTTAGTTATACGGGGGACAGGAACCCATCTAGCGGACCCTCTTAGTACTCTTTGCTCTTAGTTATGGTTGGGGCAGGAAATATCTAGCTGACCCTCTTAGTACTCTTTGCTCTTAGATCTACACTTTATGGTGGGGGACAGGGAACCATTTAGCTGACCGTCTTAGTACTCTTTGCTCTTAGTCATGGTGGGAGACAGGGAAGCATCCAGCTGACCCGCTTAGTACTCTTTGCTTTTAGTTATGGTAGGGGTGAGGGAACCATTTGCTTGACCGTCTTAGTATTATTTGTTTTTTGTTCCCACCAAAACACACAGAAACCAACTAGCTGACCCTCTTAATACTCTCTGCTCTTAGTTATGACCCTCTTAGTACCCATTGGTCTTTGTTCCCACCACAACACATGTACACACACACCCAGGTGTGGAACCACCAGGGGCCGCTGTGTGTCCTTCATGGCCTCCCATGACCTCCAAATGCCGCCTACAGATGCCTTTGATGTGGGCGATAATTGGGAGTTTTGTTATTGAAAAAATGTCGTCTGCTCCTTCACTCTCCAAGCACATCTTTACCTTTTGTGAAGTGTGTTTATTACTATTACCAAGGTATCTGTTTGAAGAGGAGGTGTTTACAAATTACTAATATGACCTTGACAGGTGGCGTCTTTCTCTCAGTTAAAACGTCTAAGAGCTGGTAGTTACATCAAAGGCAATAGTTTCAGATCAGAAGAAGTATGAGAAACTGCAGTTATTATGAATAATTTGAATATTTAACCTGGCATATTGGCTCAAGCTAATCTTTGTTGGCATGATAAATCGGCAATGCAGTGCCGTCCATTTTACTGTCATTGTATTGCCAAATGTTTAACCCCATATCTTTTTTATTCTGTCCCAGATTCTACACGGTGAGACGCAGGACGTACTAACTGGATTTACCTTGTACCTCAATGCAGCAGCCTCCTAGCACAGGTATGTTCAATAACTTGAGGAAATGTGTAGTCTCAATTCCTTTCTAATCCCTTTCCCTCTACTCCCGAATGATATCATATGGGTTTTTATTGGTTGCATGTAGTTTGATACTTGATGTCTTACGGTTGAAGTGGGGTTAGATATCCCACCACAAGGCTTTATCATTTAAAAAGTGTTGCAAGGCTAGGAAATGTTATTTACACTACACTCAACTGTTGAATGTAAGGCTGTTGGCATGACTAAATTCATGTAATCACATCATTTAATGTCAAGTAGTAATCTAGATCTCATGATTGACATGGTGGGCATGATACAGCAATGCATTGTTGGCATGATGCAGTAATGCATTGTCGGCATGATGCAAGAATGATATGCTCTTATCAACACGAACACTTAAGTAGCAGAGGTTTGAGTTGAGTGAGAAGCACACTGCAACTGTGCTGGTGTGGAAGTATTCCCCTGTGTAGAATTACAGGCGTACTGCTGACCGCTCAGCCACTGGTCCTGACGTGTGTGGTAATGTATACAGGGTATGTGTGTAGGGTGTGTAGATCTTACTAAGCATAATGAGCTTACTTGCTTACCAAGGTAGCTCTGGTACACACACTAGTAACAGCCATATAGACAGCTGACCTTAGGTTGAAGGATATCCCTGGCCTCTGCACTCTCAGACAAAGATAGTGACACCTATGCCCATTCCCTCCTCTCCAAAACATCCCCTTTTCCGCCATTTCTCAGGCAGAAAACAACTCTGACTTTTCGACTTCAAATAAAACCTGTATGTGCCCGCACTCTCAGAACTTTGAGACATCCTCGTTAGAAAAAACGTAGATAAGGGGTCATGCACACTTCTGAAACCATACATGTCTGGGTTTTTCAATAAAAAGGGGGAATTTTCTCTTAGTAGAAAACGTGGAAATTTGGAGAAAAGAAAGGTGTATTTTTCACATTGTCTAGAGTGAGAACATGATTTTATTCTCAAGTACCATGTCATCCTCTTTTCCGTGTCCCTTTAACATAATAAGTTGCCTATGAATATCCTATGAACATTGGGTTGGCATTAAATTCACCAAATATAAAACATTTCTTATTTGTTAAGGTGAAGTTTTAACACATATCAACGTTTTCTGTGAAAAAGGGGTACATTTAGGGTCCCTATAGGGTTCCTAAAATCATATATATGCTATAAAAAGGGATGCCTTTTCATTCAGAAATCAGTGGAAAGGGGGTATATTTGAAAACAATTAACGAAGATGGTGTCAGCTTTTTTAAAAGAACAAGATTTCTTTTTAAGAACAAGATTTTCTTTATGTCCATGGATTGTATTGGGAACACTGTAAAAACAGTGTTTAGATGATAAATGCACATGTTTAGCAGCTAAACACTTTTCTAAACACTATCTTGTCCCACATTTTGAGACACCTTTTTCCATCTAAACATATTTCATTTCTAAACATGTTTAGATAGAACGTGTTTAGTGTGCCAAGTGTTTAGATCTACTAGGTGTTTACAATTATAGAGTTTAGACCAAGGAAGGGTTTAGATATATAATGTGTAGATCTGTAGAGTGTTTACATTTGTCGTGTTTAGAATTATTAGGCATTTAGATAAATAGCATTTAGATATAGTAGGTGTTCAGTTACATGGTGTTTAGGTAAGTTGATCGTAATTTGCATATTAGAATATATTATCAGTCCAATCTACCATCTTATATTCAGATAGATATTGTTTTATAACACTTTTGTAGAGTGTCATCGCATATGTTACATAGGATCCATACTAAGTAACTGGGAAATGTGTACAACAGAATGGTGGAGAGAATATTGCTATATATTTTTTTATATCCCACAGAACAGGTGTCCCTAGTGATTATAGATTTTCTGCACATAGTCTAAACCCCAAATCATAAAATTACTCTCTCGGTAATAATAGTCATATGTTCCCATATCCAAATTACTCAAATGACGTTATTCTTTGTTTGCTTTTGTATGTTTATTCAAGGATCAGCTTATAAATGGGTGGGGAAAGTCCATCCAATTACTTAACTGCCACCTGGTGGGATAAAATTGTGTTTAATAATTAAACACTTAAACATGTTAAGGTGTTTAGATGTTTAGATTAAATGTGTTTAAGTCTAACCTGATAAAGTGCTATATTTGTAAAGTGTTTAAACAACCATACCAATCATGACAAACAGACACATCATCGGCCACATTTTCTCGTAGGCAGGGGACTACACTCCATTCATTATTACGTTTCTGGTTATAATTATGTTTGTAATTGGAGTACTTATAAATATCATTTCTGCAGATTTTCTAAACTATAGAGAAATACATGTACTTTGGAAAAGCCAAACTTATGTTTGGACCATAAATATTACAATTAATTTTTCATTCCAAAAGGCTATAAACATCTGCTAAGCTAATTGGAATAATGATGGCAATATTATTGCTATACTAGAGAAAAATTGTTTCATGCACGATTTGGTATCTCATTGTTTAAATGCTGAACAGGTGGTAGATGTATGTTTAAAGCCTAAACACAAAGAAAACATATGTTTAAATAGTAAACACCCAGCTGCATAAGTGTTTACTTTCTAAATGTTTAAACACATGCATGTCTTCAGTGTTTAGGCATTTAGAAATGATGTGTTTAACATACAAAATGTCTGTTTAGATTTCTTCAGTGTGTACAGATTAAATATGTTTAGCTTTTTTGGTGTTTAAAGTTAAACACAGTTTTTACAGTGAATGCGGGTCCCGGGGTGGTTTGCCTCACCGTTAATGGTGAGGTATTACCATGTTACTCTAAAACCACATGTCTGATGGTAGCACCATCTGTTGGGCCGGGTTTTGACCGCGCACCGGGTTTTGACCGCGCCAGGTTTTGACCACGATCAATTGCCGGGTAATGTCCGCGCACCGGGTTTTGACTGCAACCAACTGCCAGGTATTGTCCGCGCACCGGGTTTTGACCACAACCATTTGCCAGGTATTGTCCACGCACCGGGTTTTGACCGCGACCATCTGCCGGGTATTGTCCGCGCACCGGGTTTTGACCGCGACCATCTGCCGGGTATTGTCCGCGCACCGGGTTTTGACCGCGACCATCTGCCGGGTATTGTCCATGCACCAGGTTTTGACCGCGACCATCTGCCGGGTATTGTCCGCGCACCGGGTATTGTCCGCGACCATCTGCCGGGTATTGTCCGCGCACCGGGTATTGTCCGCGACCATCTGCCGGGTATTGTCCATGCACCGGGTTTTGACCACGACCATCTGCCGGGTATTGTCCGCCCACCAGATTTTGACCACAACAACTGCCGGGTATTGACCGCGCACCGGGCTTTCCTGGTGTTGTCGAGATGCCCACTGCTCTTGCAATCTGTGAACAGGGCAAAAACACTATTGATTGTATAAACGGTTAGTAGTGGAAAATATTTCTCATGCCGACTGTTGTAGAGGTCACGGAAAACTTAGTCATTGGATCGGCCGGGAATCTAACCACAGACCTCTCGCACCAGTGACAAGCGTGCTCAGACGTGGAGATATCACTGATCCCCTTCACTGTCAATAGTGGAAGATTTCTGTCTCATTGATAGTTCTCACCTGACCTTTGGGTCAAATTCTAAATTTGAGACAAAATCAGCCTCAGGGTCAAAATCAACCGAAGAGTCAAAATTGGTTGAAAGTAAAAATCAGTTTTGAATCAATCTCAGAGTCAAAATCAGTTTTGAAGTGCAAAAAATTGGTCTTAGAGTCAAAATTTTCAAAACCAGTTTTGGAGTTAAAAGTGTCATAATTGGTTTTGAAGTCAAAATCGTTTTTTGCAGCAAAAATCGGGTTTGAAGTAAAAAAATCGGTTTTGCGGTCAAAATTGGTTTTAGAGTGAAAATTGGTTTTGCAAAACCTGGTTCATGGACAGTACCCGGAAGATGGTCACGGTCAAAACCCGGTGTGCGGTCAATACCCGGCAGTTTTTGTGGTCAAAACCCGGTGCATGGCCGATACCCGGCAATCAGTCGCGGTCAAAACCCGGTGCGCGGACAATACCCGGCAGATGGTCGCGGTCAAAACCCGGTGTGTGGACAATACCTGGCAGATGGTCGTGGTCAAAACCCGGTGTGCGGACAATACCTGGCAGATGGTCGCGGTCAAAACCCGGTGTGCGGACAATACCTGGCAGATGGTCGTGGTCAAAACCCGGTCTGCGGACAATACCCGGCAATCGGTCGCGGTCAAAACCTGGCGCGGTCAAAACCCGGTGCGCGGTCAAAACCCGGCACAACACCATCTACCCTGGTAGTGTAGGGGGATGACTTAACGTAACTAAGATGTACCCTCTGGGACGGGAAAGACGATTAACTTAACTCTTTTGTGATGCAGTTTATTATGCCTTTTTGGTGACTACTAACTCAGCAATGAATGTATCAAGTCAGACCATCTTGGTCAGACATACATCCTTGATACACTCCTGAAAGGTTTTCATGATACGCCCATGTTGCGCCAGCTAGTTACTCACTGTCGCATCATGACGGCCATGGAACATGAAGCATTTAAGGGTCATGCCATTCCTTTGAGGGCCGCATACTACTTTCCTGTCCTTGGTCTTCATGATGCAGGAATGTACCGGCTACATGAATGCATTATGCTGACCCTTCTGGATTGTATCAGTATCAACCCCCAAGGGCCGGCATGAGGCCCAGCATGAGGCCAAAAAAGAGAAGAAGGTCTGCCTGAAACACACTTTTTTATGGCCTGATCAACGAAAGTTGTTAAGTAACTGGCATTGGCTGTATTCATGCATAATGACTACAAAGGTGTTGCAATGAAGCACCATGCGGTCCTTAAAGGGTTAACCAGCCTCCATAGTGACATAATGAAGTACCAGCCCCTGGTGGCCATCTCTGTAACTACCACCACCCCAGGGTCGGGGTGTGTAGGGGGGGGGGGGGGTTCTGTCTGCAGGGGCGGCCGTGGTAATTTCATGCTAATTTGACCGCGTGGTTAGAGCTGTGATGGACAGGAGCAGGGATTGCCATCATTGCAGACAGAAATATGTTTCAAGCATCTCTAGAAGACTAAAAACTAAAATAGGGACGTTTCAAAATCATTCAAGGAAATAGGTATATATATTAGGGCGACTAAGTAAACTGTTTCTCCTACATTCCGGATCAAACTAAGGCAGGTCGCTTCATTGATCGCCGCGGTTCACACATGTAAAATGTCGAAAGAA
Organism: Harmothoe impar; assembly: GCA_947462335.1. Classification (NCBI taxonomy): domain Eukaryota; kingdom Metazoa; phylum Annelida; class Polychaeta; order Phyllodocida; family Polynoidae; genus Harmothoe; species Harmothoe impar. Next base: position 31,905,897 of record OX381718.1, read on the forward strand.
AATCTAGATGGGCTAAAGAAACGCCCCCTCTAGGCACAATGAGAAGTTATTTCCCTTTAAACTGTATCTCCATATTCTAGTGGCTGAGAGAGAGTTGATTCATGTTACGATGATATGTGGCATGTTGCCTTGTATGACATAATGGGACAGTGCTGGCTGCCCTGTGTTAGAGTTATGGCTATTAAACATGAATCAGATTGGTACAAATGTGGACAATGTGGACATCCCGGGGTTTATGTACTGTGTAGTGTGTATAGGAGCCCCTTCACCCTTCTGTCATTTTAGGGGACATTTGGGCTGGTGCTCCAAAGAAGTAGAAATTCTGGTATACTCTCCCAAATGTTTTCTGTCTACTATACTCAATTACCGTATTTATCTATGCAATACACAACTATATATTGGCCCTGGAATTCTGAATAGGAGCATGTCTTGAATAAGCCCGAGGGTGTACAGTGTATTCACGCACATTCATGATATCCTAGATCTCCCATAAAGACAACAATATTTCTAAAAGGTTGCTTTCCATTCAGCTTTCGCTACCAATTCGCACATACATGTACTGTAAATTCTCGTGTAAAAACCACGGCCACACTCTAAGAACAGTGTGTTGCGGGAACATACATAAGGAGTTACACACACATAGATGTATTTGCAACACACCTTTGAGATCAACACACTTTTGGCAAAGGGTGTGTAGTGTGTTACACCAAAATGTGTGTTAAAAGTGGCTGCAGAAAAGCGTGTTGATAAGTGTGTAAACGTATGTAGTGCACAAGTCAGATCGCCAGTGAGGCTTATAGAAATGGCCTATGGTCAGGATGCAGCTTAGGCACAAGTTTTTAGAGATACATATACTACAGAACTAAAGCTGCCAAAATCAGATGCCATGTGAGGCTTATATAGCATTTTTCCAAAATTAGGGGGCGGCTTATACGCGAGTTAGTCTTATCACATCACCGTTGTACAAGCGGTATAATAGTATATAGGTATAAGTTAGCCCACAAAGCTCCATCTAACTAGGTGGTATTTATCTGTTGATAGATATGTAACATGACAGCTCCTACCAAGCCTATCTCCTCCCCCTACAGGGGGCCTGGGGGAGGGGCCACAGCTGATGGTTTACTAATGGATACAACTGGAGATATGGCCACAAGAGTTTAGTCCTGACCTAACAACTATAAAGGTGGAGGTCCTGATGGTACCTAGTCCTACCCAGACTCCTCAAGGAAACGAGATACCAGCCCCGACTCTGAAGAAACCATTATAAGATGTTAGGCCGAAATAACAATAGCTTTATTTCAACTTTCAATACCGTAAATTCTTGCGTACAAGCCGCGGCTAGTACACAAGTTGGATCGTCAGTGCGGCGTTTAGGATCGGCCCAGAGTCTTGGTGCATCTTATACGTGAGTTTTTGTTACTATAATACAGTACTAAAATAAAAATAAATCCAGACCCCCTTTGAGGCTTCTATGACTCCTCAAATCATTGGTGGCGGCTTATACCCGAGTTCGGCCTATACGCAGGCAATTACAGTGTGTCCCTACACTACCATGGTTACAATGCCTGATGTTTGCCTAGACTCCCCTCTAGCTGCGAAGTGTGTATGCTGGAGATTGGTATCCACGTCAGGCTATTGCTACAGCTATTAGTGCCCATGTGTACGCCTTTATCTATAGTGTTATTATATATATAGGACCCCCTGTTGGGAGTGTAAGGATATAGCCATAGTAGGGACAAACTCACGGAGGCACCTCGACATTCACATCCTGTAGATTATTAAAATATGCATACTAAGTATATAAATATCCTGAATAATGGATCTTAGATGTAATGGTGCCATCTGGCGTATAAAATCCTAAGTTTATATAAAAGATATCAGTGGCTGTGCTCCTCTTTATTTTCCTCATATTTTAGTACTTATGGCTCCTTCAATGTCCCCGCCCCCAACCTTTTCTTCCCAATCTCAAATAATACGATGTTGCCTATCAGCAAATACGGAAGCAAGATATATGCTCCTTTAAAGCTTACACAGGACAGGTATGTCAAGTCACCCCCGTGGGTTCGTCCATACTCACAGAGCCGACTTCTTCCTTACAGAATACGTACTATCATGTATCATGTTTCATGAAGATATCTGCAGGTACTTACCTTAGGTAGACCCGAGTGGTGTGCAGCCAACGCCCTGTGTCTCGCTGATGTAATCATGCCGGGCGTGTGCCTTGTATACCTGTTATACACATGGTTACTATATTGTACCTAACTGCTTACTGCAGGTAATAAATGAGTATTTTCTAAGCATGTGATCCAATAATACTGGGTGTGGGCTTTCTTCTGTGTTAGGACAAAAGAAAGAAGGTTTGTTTCAGGTCATCCGACCGACCAAAAACAGAGCCGACCCTACTCTTTTTTCATGCAATTTTGAAGAAATTTTTATATTTTTACACTTTTTGTGGGTCAATTTTAGGTTTACAAACATTTTGAAAAAAACTCCCAATTTTCCACTCTTTTTTGTTCAATCTAAGGGTATCGTAGAGGGGCTGTAAAAAGGTTTAAAAAGAATTCGACCTACCGACCCTAGACTTCATTCAGCAGGAAGTAGCCACACCTGCTCCAGTCCCCAACTTAGAGAGTGGTCATGAGCTGGGGATGTTATAATGAGTAATTTGCCAATGCTTTTTATAGACAAGTGCAAGTCTAGCAATTGGCAGATAAAACTGTATTGCATTTCTCATGAATATATTATAACTTGACTATCGTCTCCATGTCCAATTCCTGAATCAGTCAAATGCAGATAGTCGTCAATCCTTTTTGTGCATGGCACATTACCGACGTTAGTTTAATGTGAGTGCGGCTTTTATGGGGAGTCCAGACTGTCAAATTAATGGCAAGGCATAGTTTTTCCTGGCGGTATGTTAGTTTTACAACCTGCATTAACTGTAAGCTTTATAAGCTACCCTGTTAGTCAGAGATTAGTCCTGCAAAATGAGGCGATGTTATCTGCTCTTAACCCGTTAAGGACAGCATAACACTTTGATGCACAATGTCATTTGACTGAAATCATGCATGAATGTAATCCTGGTGAGTAACTCGTCAGTGCTGCATTCACGCATCATGCTGAACATACAGGGTTCATAGACTCTCAACGGGTCGGCATGATGTACCAATACAGCACTGCCAACTTACGGGAAGTCAGTGTACATGAACCAGCAGTTACAGCAATGGCTCGTTTGAGGGCCGGGGTGCTTATAGATTCCAATACCACTGTATCCCCGGCACTTATACAAGACAGGCGCCTATTCCAGATACACATGTAGTACTTGAAAGTATTTCATACCTCTGTACCCCCGGCGCTTATTGAAATACCAGGTGCTTAATCCTTTAAGGATGCCTTAATACATAATGCCCTTGGTCGTCATGATACATGAATGCAGCCCTGATGAGTAACCCGCCTGTGCTGCATTCATCATGCCGACCCTACAGGGTTGAGACACTCCTGAAGGGTCGGCATGATTGATTTAAACGGAACCGGCGGGTTACTCACTGCAGGGTATTGGTGCATCATCAAGACAAATATCATCTTTTAGCGAAATGCCGTCGTTAAAGGGTTAACCAACCACCACCAGCCACCTCCATACCACCCACCTCACCCCCCCCCCCGTCCCTGTGGTCACCCCCCCCCCCCCCATACCCAGCTGCCCCCCTACATCATATTTACATATTTGTGTTGATGAGCTTGGCCTGCACCCTGACATGTGCTCACCCCACCTGGCCCTAACTCTCTAAAGGCCGCATACTCCTTTCATGTGATATAACTGTGGTTGCCATGTCGCATTGGCTGCATCAATGCATCATGACAACCCTAGAGGGTTGGTACACTCCTGAAATGTCTGCATGATGCTTGAATGCAGCCTACGCTTGGCGAGTTACTCACCATGACTGTATTCCTGCATCATGACAACCGAGGGTACAGTAGATTAAAGCACACTGCGGCCCTTAAAGGGTTAATGATGACCAGCTCCTGGCTTTGTCCAGACCTGGGAATGCCAGACAGTCTTAACCCGTTGAGGACAGTGTGTCCCCTCAATGCAGCATCTCTATTCATGATGCGTCAACGAGTATAGAGCAATGCATTGGCGCATCATGCCCATCCTCCAAGGGTGTATCAAGACCGTAGAGTCTGAATGCACCCCTGGCGAATTACTCGCCAGGGATACAATCAGACTATCAGTGATGGATTTAGACTACCGATGTAAGGCCCAATAAGATGTACATATATTGTAGGGTTATGAGCAGCTCCTTGATGTTGGGGTGAGAAGCTCAGGCAGGAATCTGCAGCATGTGTTGACTATGAGCTGGTGGTGGCTATCTGCAGGACATGTCTAGTCAGACATGGAGGATCTCATAACCCTTTAAAGGGGAAATATCACCACTAGCGCTTAACCACATAGTACACTAGAACAGTACTGGACATGTGAATGGGATACGCTCGGTGATTATGCCAATTTAAGGGTCACGAGTCTCAGAGAAAACTTTTAACATGTTATCTTGACCAGGACGGTTCCTGAGATTCATCCAGATCTAATGAAAAACATTATTTCCCTCTGTCTGGGAGGGGGGGGGACTTGGCAATATCATCAGACCAGAACACCAATATATACGTTATATTGCACCATTTGGCTGCATATTGACACAAGTCAGCATGCGTAGACGATTGTGTTCGTTTCTTGATGCACCCATGTAGCCCTGGCAAATAATCGTCGGCACTGCATTGTTGTGCAATTTGAGGGTATTTTAATTCAATATGATGCGTAAATGCACCACTGGCACGGTTCTTTCCGGAGCTTCATTCATGCATCATGAAACGACATAATGCTCCCGAGTACCAAGCTTCCAATCAAAGGAATAGTAACTGCCATATCTAATCATGCTACATATGTATAGGGAACCATTTTCATAGAGATGCATACGTCAGATTACCCCCATTACAAGCTAGGAGCCTATATGATGTATGGTCCCCCTGGTCCCCTACTGGATGATGTACACTAATAACCCATGATGGATGCACTACACGGTGTGTGTCGTTAACACTGATTAAAAAGTAGCAGCAGATGCATCACTATAAAGGTCCTTACAGCCTTAATTAACGAGACTCTCTCATCTCCTGAGTCCCTTAATGCCATACATCCTATAGAAGGTCTCTCAACGTTTGGTTCTAATATGGGTCTGTTCATGAAGGCAGTCTCACCAACAGCTCAAACATATATCCCCTTTAAGGAGTTACATCTTAGTGGATGCTTTGTATGAAGCATCAGCTTTATTCTGAGGTAGGCCTTGAAAGAACTTCTTTAATCAGCAAGATTCCTTTACATGACTCGTGTAGTAGGAAATAAATACGTACTTTATTCCACGCTGTTAATATATTTGCCAATTTCACTGTAATTGAAATCTGCTAATTCATGTCTATCAAATTCGTAAGAATTTATACCCGTGAAAATATCTTCCTTTACAGCAGCTGGGATGAATACGACCTGATTCACATCAGAGGAATGTGAGAGATATGACATCAAATAACATGAGGCTACTGAGTTACAGCATCCCCTCAGCCTATCAGGAAATAATCCTCTTTGACAATCTCGTCATTTCAGTATAATCCGCATACCTGTTGTCAAATGTCAGGTGAGCCCCTTTCCTGCTTACTTTACAGAAAGAGAGAAGCACCTGGGGCGAATTAATGCCGTTATGATACAGACTATACAAGAAACCTGGTCTTGAATAAAATATAATTTCCGAAACTATGAGGCTACTATATTACAAAGTCCCCTGAACCTATTGAAAATTAATCTCCATACTTTGTGAGATGAGATCCCCTTATGACTTATAAGGTTTCTATACAAGGTCGGCGTCAGTCTCTGTGATCTTAGATCGGGATACTTCAGCCTTTAGAGGCTCTTGTATGAAATACACCCAGCTAAGTCGGCTTTGAAGAGATTTCCCTTCCAACGACATTAACTTTTTATATGATCATGAGCCTTAGAATCCCCTGCTTATACCACCTGCCCACCTAAATACTGCGTTCAGGAATCATGCCGACCTAACCGAGTAAGATACACCGCCATGAGGTTGGCATGATTCGCCAATGCAGCAATTAGCTATAAATGATAGGATTTCTAACGGTTCTTTGTTAGAAGTGAGAGCTAGATTTTACAATTATTCACAAATAAAGAGGTTAGAATGTTTGAATATGCAGAAATCCAAGTGTCTGTTTTGGGGTGAATCTACACTATGGGAGGTGTTACTGTAGTGGACAGGGTGACTATTTATATTACAGGTAAAGCCCTTCTTAACACAACCTCCATCTCACTCCTTCTTCTTGTCTCGTGTTTCTTGTTGCCATACCTCATTAGTAAACGACAAGCAGCCTAAAGGGATTAAAATGGTGAAGACTGAGCCACAAGTTGTAAAGGTACAGATTTTAGGGATACATTTAGGGGGTTTCATGAGTTATTTGGCAATAAGGCACTTCTGCTGTTCTCTGCTATTCTGTATTGAATCTAGGGCTAAATTGCCCAATAAATTGCACAGAGAGAAAAGTGAGCCTCAACCATTCTCCCATATATTCGCAAACCTACTCTCTCTCCAGACATTTCATTCAGACTCCAAGGGCAAGAGAGTCTGGTAAGCTGTGGAAGAGTCACATTTTGAGACATGGAGAGAGTCTGGATGGCACTAACTTTTCCCTATGCAGCAATTTAGGGACATAGAGGATGGGGTGGGGGAGGCTTTCTTCCATTGATTATATGGCTCTGGAGGGAGGAGCGCTGGGTACGGAGACACACTGATAAGAGCTGACAGGACTAGCACAAACCTGTCCCCTATTTATCGGTGAGTTTAACTCCAACCAGTTTTAAATGTCACACCCACTGGGTATGGCTCTAGACACCATGTTTGATCAGTTTTCATCCCGTTACCATAAAGCTTTTAATCAGGGTGCAGGATTCTGGAGTAATTAGCCGTCATGTCGGCAGGGGGCGGCACTGTTACACGCACCATTAGCCTGGTACAGACAGCTGGGAGGGGGGGGGGGAGTCAAGGCTCTCAGACTCTACAATACTGATGCAGATTTTGAATAATGCAGGAGTGAGAGTCAATAAATGACCACCGCCTTAACTCCTTGATGGCAGCATAATGCCTCAAGGCGTTTTGCTGCATTGGTGCATCATGACGACCCTCAGGAGTGTATCAACACTATATGGTTGGCATGATGCATATATGCAGCACTATAGCGTCACTCACCAGGGCTACATTTCAAGCATCATGACGACAAAAGGCATAATATTCTGCCCTTAAATGGATAAATCTTGCAGATACTGCAGTCACACCTAGGGAGGTTGAGTCTATAGAGTAGCTGGCCACACATATATGGTTGTCATAGGAGGCACCAATGTAGCCCTGGGGAGGTTATCACCACGGCTGCATTCATGTAGGAGGGCCGGCTCTAGACTCCCTGCCATCCCCGTAAGCTGCAGTACATGTAAAATGCAGATGGATGAAATCTGAGAAACTGCTTTTTCAGCGCAGACCTTTTTAAGCGGCAGAAGAAAGGAGCAGCTGGATTTAGAAAAGAGGATTAGATTTCACTGTGAGGAAATTAAAATGGTTGGTGCGGCGGTGTGTCGGAAATTACCAAGTGCTGCCTCCCCTTCCAATGTCCACTGGACGCACTTGTCTTGTATTGGCCTAAAGGACTGGGCACATTGGATTCCATTGGAGTATGCGGTCCCCAAGCGTTAAGGACCATTCAGACTATCTCTAAAAAGCATGTAACCCCCTTGAGACTTCTTATAGGTCATTTACAAAATATAATCAATAATCAACCCAAATATGGAAGTGATTGACCTCGCTATATTGATACTGCAGCCTTCCACAGAGTGGGTAACTTTACATTGAAAATGACAGAGTTCTGTCCTGATGACATGACATTTATTAAGAATGGTGTATGGACTCCTCACCAGACTTAGTCATAGGTTGGGGACATATCCATACTGTAACATATCAAAATATCAGAGTGGGTTATCATTATAATTTCTACGTTAACTTAGGAAATGAATAGCCAACATATCATCCAAATGGAACATTCTAAACTATAGTCATGAACTATTGACTATCTCACCAGTAGACTGTGCTGACACTTGCCTGGTTAGGTCAGTCAGTAGAGTGTCTTCCTGTAAATCCGAGGGTCAAGGGTTCAAGGCTCTCTTGGGGAAACTTACTAAAATATTTGCCCTGAACGAACACACACCAGGGGGAGTAGTGTAAATTTCTAAAGGTTCAGAGAACTTCCACCTGGTGGGGTTAGTGAGTTTCTAAAGGTTCTGAACATCTCCACAGGGTCCCGCCACCAGTTTGTCCGAATTATCCTTAAAAGGTGCTGGTGGCAAGTTGAGCTCTACCCCCTCCCCCACACACCCTATACACCTACCACCCCAGCCCCTATGGAGCACACAGTACACGTAATGAGTGCCTAATGCCACAAAATGGGTCCTCCATATTGAGACCCTCATGTTGAGAGGGAGGGGCATATTGAATGTGGATGGGGGGTGATTCCCTCCTATTACATACTGGAGTGTTGGAGTGGGGGAGGGAGTGGATATCAAATTGGACACATACCCTGATACATATCGGTGATCAAAAGAGTCAAATGAAAAGGAGATGGGGGGTAAAGGATAGCTGTTGGGAGGTGAAAATAATTGTGGCCAAAATATTCAATCCATGACACAACAGATGTTGGCATCCAGTGCTCAGTATATATACATGATATTAAATAAGATAACTTTCAGCTAGACGCATCTATGTCTGCCCATTGTACATGGACGAGTTGAGCCCGTCCATCTATCTCTAACTACCTGTTGCCACTCTCCCCGCGTCACGTGGTGTATCACGTGGGGGGTCACGTGTGTGGTGCATCACGTGACCCGCTGTCGGCGTCTAATGGAGCTCTTCATGTAGCCTCGTTCTGCAACGCTACCCTCACTCTCCCAGCAAAGTCCTACACACATGACCCAGGGGGCACAGAATGTGCTTTGAGAGTGTAAATATATGTATTCTGCCGCTGCACTCGCCACTCTTGGGGGTAAGTGGGTGTGGAGGTTTGTACCGGGTTTGTATAGATCTAGTACTGTATAGAACCACGTTTTTAGGCACGTACTGGATATTATAGTGATTTAATGAATTATGAGCGTTGTCATCATGATGCATGAATGCAACAATGGCCACTTCTGTTTTATGCCAGCCTGTGGGGTTGATACACGAGTAGAATTGAAGGTGCGCATTATAATTTATACATCAAACACTGTGGCTGTGAGGGTATAGATTGGCGGGTAGTTTGGCCTCAGGTTGGTCCTGAGTTTGTGCTTGGAGAGCGGTGAGTTAGGGATAGATTGGCGGGTAGTTTGGCCTCAGGTTGGTCCTGAGTTTGTGCTTGGAGAGCGGTGAGTTAGGGATAGATTGGCGGGTAGTTTGGCCTCAGGTTGGTCCTGAGTTTGTGCTTGGAGAGCGGTGAGTTAGGGATAGATTGGCGGGTAGTTTGGCCTCAGGTTGGTGCTGAGGACGCGGCGCCTGCTGCTGTCACTCATAATGGTAATAGACGGTCCTGGGGGCACCTTGTGAAGTAACCAAGTGGTTCATGATGCAACCACCAGAAGGGGCTCTACGGAGGTTAGGTCTAGACCAACGCAACGCCATTCTATTGGAACATCCATACTGCGGAAACAATGTGTTCTTTCTACTTTTGTAGGATCTCCTTGTGATTTCTACTATTTGGGAATGCAGCATACCTTAGAGGCACTGCTTGGTTCATCATGTAAACTGCTCAAGGCCGCAATGACCCTTAACGTTGGCTGGTGAGTTACTCATCAGGGCTAGTATGCATGACAACATCGCGTGGTCATAATAGTGCATTAAAGACTACGCTACCCTTAAATAGGTAAACCAGAGGACAGGTCGGGTGGTAGACTGCCTTCCTGGACCTTACCTGGGGGACCTTACTGGTGCAGGCTGAAGGTGACTGGACCTTGTCATCAAAAGTATGATGGGGTAGAGATGAATAGAAGGTGTGAGGGGGCAGCATTCCCGTGTGTCAGGTGCCTTTATGTGTATATGACAGATGGGAGCAGCTAGAAGTGGTTCTGTGTGTGGTAGGTGGGGGAGGACACATAAAGATAGGCTGCAGATGAAGAGTTATGAACAGACTTAGGTAAGGGTAGAGGATCCAAGGCCATTGCTTGTCATGATGCAGCAACACTGTACGGGCAAGTAACACACAGGTGCTGCATGTATGCATCACAGCGATGCACGAGGAGTGTATCAGGCATGATGCGTGAATGCAGTCCTCGTGAGTAGACTCATGTATCAAGACGATGAAGGGGCATGATGCAGCACTATATATCACGATGCAGCCCTAAAATACAAGTATGTCCACAGATTGAAGCTCAGATAGCAATCTTTCTATAAACCAGAAATGTTCACTGATAATTCCGGTGCTCTATTCTCATTCAGCCGATTGCAGGCAGGTACAAAGACTTGGTGTTATGGCCAAACATCGATCTGTTTACGCCATTGTCAGACTGAGACTCAGTCATCTAAGGAGATATCCCAACTCATCGGTCAAAATCAAAAAGTTTTGAATGAGCCTTGCAATGAAAAAAAAACTCTGAGCTAATCGGCTTTTATTAAGCAGCAAAAGGACAGCTTTGTGTGAGTCTTTGTAATCTGGGAGCAGCTCACCACCTCAGCTGCAGCCGGAGCTGCTCACCCAAGGACAACCTGCTCTGTCTCCAAGCATATCTCCCCTCACCACAGGTGCTGCTCACACACCTAATCTCTGCTTGGAGAAGGCATTTGTCACCCTCAGACGTCGGCGGCAAAGCCTATGTTTTCACTGCGCACGCACGCCATTGTTGTTGTCATGACAACCGACACTGTAGGACGGTAAGGAGACAGAAGGGGAGGAGTCAGGAGGGTGATTGACAGCCACAGAGGTACCTAGTGGTATGGGTCCTACACAGAAGGGGGAGGAGTCAGGAGGACGATTGACAGCCATAGAGACATCCAGTGGTATGGGTCCTACACAGAAGGGGGGGGAGTCAGGAGGGTGATTGACAGCCATAGAGGCACCTAGTGGCATGGGTCCTACACATAAAGGGGAGGAGTCAGGAGGGTGATTGACAGCCATAGAGGTACCTAGTGGTATGGGTCCTACACATAAGGGGGAGGAGTCAGGAGGGTGATTGACAGCCATAGAGGTACCTAGTGGTATGGGTCCTACACAGAAGGGGGAGGAGACCACTGTACAAGTCCTGAGGGTACCGTGTAGCCTATTGAGAAAAGAAAATAGCCTACTTTTATAACTCACCTTTATTTAGAAGTCGCTAACCCTCTTAGAGCTCAATGGTGACTATATAATCATATAACGCTCATCTTTATATCAACCTCAGTTGAACTCAATGATAATGAGACATTTTATGTAGTGTAAACCCAATATTTTATTTTATTTGAGAGAAAACGATACAGTAAGCCTAATTGATATTTTTGAGCTTTGCTATACAAAGTTGCTATACAAAATGGCCCCTGTACTGTCTAGACCTGTCATGTTGACAGTGGCACCTGACAGTGTATGAATAACACACTACTACACTACCCACTTACTCCGCCATAGACCACTCTGGACCTGGGTCGGTAGATGACTGGTTAATATGCTTTATGATGGGCAGGAAATATTACCAAATAAAAACTGAAGTGGAGTGTGAAGTAGTGCGGTAATTCTGAGCGGAAATGTGAGCGGTGAGTGAGCGGGTCGTGGTGAGTGGGACATAATGGTGGATGTGATGACATGATGCGGGACACACTTACTGCCTGATGGGTCGGGGCTGACTGCATTCGGTGCTGAGAGATGGCGCCACACGTGGAACTCAATTACCTCTCTGTATGGATACAGCCATCTTTATCCACCGTCAGATTTATAATTAATGTAGTATATAGACAAAGGTTCACGAGTATAGTTCCCCACTGAGGGTTATTTCACGAGGCGGAGCCGAGTGAAATAACCCTCAGTGGGGAACTATACGAGTGCTCCTTTGTGTTTATTTCATGTTACTATTAACTATATTCATCAAAATTTTGCTTAATTGATCTGAAAAAGCTATCTTATAGTGTTTAAATCATCAATTTTAATGATTTAAAATGCCGTGAAATACGGGACAGGGTTATTCAACAGGGGGTGTGAAATACAGCATTCCTTGGTTAAGTCAATGGGACGGCTGTATTTACCATGAAATAAACATGATTATTTTTCTCATGAAATACGGCAGTGCCACTGATTTAACCAAAGAATGACGTATTTCACACATCTCTTGAAACCCCATGCTCCTGTGTGACATCATCAGAATGGCGGTTTGTAACTGTATTTGAGTAATGGCCAAGAATCTGCTGGAGATTTGAGGCCCACAGAGAGGCCTTCTGATGACTCCCTCTGCTGCAGAATGGAGTGCCCATATAGGGGATTGGGTGAGGCAATATGACTATACTGCCTACATTATAGGGAGATGCACAATTTGTGAATGTAATTTATAATGTTGATAAGGCATGGAGGCCCTGCCTTAATAGTAAACATGCCCAGCTGGGTCCATAGCAGACTTATTCATAATTACAATGACTAATTGGTCACAGACAGTTAGCACTCGTTGATTGATATGAAACTCGATCAAGCACTCCCATAATTAATGTTAAATTCATAATAATAGTTGACACTATATAATGGCTTTATGAATTACATACACATTATGGGGAGATGACGTGTACAGTAAAAGGGGTCTAACTTCCTATATTAACATCACACGGTCGGACATTTATAGACCGATGCAGCAAGAAAGGGTGACTTTTTCATATTAAGGTGCTTTCTGATTTGTTTTAGCAGAATCCTTATAGCATTGTCTGTAATAGCTATATTTGCAAATATTTCTTATCATATATCAAACGGTTCACAAGAGAATTATCTTTAAAATAGCTTATATAAGAAGGCAGGACTTTGAGGCATTGGCGGATCCAGGGGGTGGCCCGACGGGCCTTGGCCCCCCCCCCCCCCCCCCCCCAAAAAAAAAAAAAAAAAAATTTAATAAAAATTTAATAACAAAAATAAAAGAGGGGAAGAAGAGAGGAGAAAAGAGAGGAAAAAAGAGTGAAGGGAACGATGCCATATAGACACAGACCATCAGCATTATCTTGGGGGGGGGGGCTGCTGTGATTTTCTTTAGCTGCGCTGCGCGAGAACAGTCAGTCCATGGTTGGCCAGGTTTGGGCCCCCCCCTCTGGAAAATCCTGGATCCGCCACTGTGAGGTAATATTTACGCATTTGTCACACTTCAGAAATTTCACAAACCTATCAACTACATTTCTTAAAGGTTACCCTTTGTCGCTGTATTGGTCTATAGTAGGGCCTACATTGTGGGCTGCATGTATACGTACATGTAGAGCTCCCCCTCAGACTCAGAGAGGCCAGTGAGTCACTCACACCCCGGGGCGGCAGGGGGAGGAGCAGCTCAGGTCCTGGTCAGTTTAATACACACACATACATACACATGTACACACACATGTAGGCCGACACCACAAGGCACCAGGAACTAGGAAGCATGGAGGCTGGTCCAGACTTTGATATCGTCCAAACATTGGGCCCCACCTCAAACCCCAAAGCCTGTGGGAGCTAGTCCTGGGTCCAGGAGACCCATACACCACTGACCAGGAAGGAATCACCCTCGTGTAGTCTAGACCAATAGACAACTGGACTTGGACACACACCATGTTCTGGAACTGTAAGTGAAGGGACTTTTAGAAAACAGAGAAGGCTCAGTTGTACTTAGAGCTGTGTTACTATAACAAGAATAGGAGTAGCACAGGGACTTCCCCCGGAGTCTTCTACCACAAAGAGGTAAGGTTCATGCTGTGGACTGAGTAGGGGTTAACACTTTAAGGACGGTACAGTGCTTCAATGCACTGTGACCTTTGTCGTCGATGACGATGCATGGATACCTCTCCAGGGGTGAATCAACCAAGTACGCTAATCAACATCTATTGATGCAGCCCTGAAGATTTGACTAACATCAAAAGATTTCGTACATTTTGTCGATCAGAGAACGAGAGTGGCATGTTTGCATCAAGAGCACAGGGTGAGGTGTGGTAGATATGCTTGTTACAGTATGTAGATGGTGTAGGGACTGAATGTGTGCCAGCTGGGGGCTTCCTAGAAACTCTAAATGTGAAGCTGTAAGATGATGCGTTCCTTCTGTGTTCCATCCATGGTTCCTTTCTAATATACAGCTATACATGTATACAACACTTCTGGGAGAGTGTACTTGTACCTTTAGGAAGGGCTGAAGTAGTGCCCATGTTTTGGAAGATGCAATAGCACACTTGTCTTCCATGTTGACTATGAATCTGATTCCATAATGCCATGTGGCCTTTTACTAGTTTTAGATTATCTGTAATGAGAGACATCAGGAACCAATAAAGGAACGTGCCATGCACTTTCCGGGCAGTGCCGATAATGTTGTTGGAAAGCATAGTCTAGCATATTCAAAAGGTCAAGTGTATCTTATCCAGGACCCCCTCCACCATATCCACCTTTACCACAGTTGTCTGTATAACACGTACAAACCAATCACTGCGGCCCAAGTCAGATATGGTTACGCGTGAGTAGCTGCATAGGCCTTGAACAATGCTTATTATCTGCTGCCTTAGACAGTTACCCTGTCCTTGGCGTATAGCACTTATACAGTGACTTACTTGTACTATATCTAGCTCCTACATGTCTGATAGTCTGTACCGGGCCTGGGGGCGGGGGGGGGGGGGGTTGACATTAGTACAGTAAGCATGTCATAAAGTGTGCGGTCCATCAGTTGTCCATGATACAGCTGTCCTCTATAGAGACATACAGACCGACATCATACGGACATGTACGTACCCACAGCCTACATAACGCACATTATGTTGTTGTCCTCCTTCTCTACACCACAAACTACACAAACAATCCTGGCCTACCACAGCACCTTCCACAACTAGGGAAGGGTCCCCGGGGGAGGGGTCTATATCGTCCTGCTGCCATCTTTTGGGTGGCAGAGATGCCACTTTCCCTGCTCTTTCTGCAATGCCTGCCTTTTCGCAGGAATTGTAATATTGAATATTAATTTCCTGCAAAAAGTTAGCAAAATAGATGCAACACTACAGAGTTATGCCTCATTCCTGCATCTTTTCATCTCAACCAAGGGGTGAAGTACCTGCAAACATTATGCTGTCCTTAAAGGGTTAAATAAAGCTTATAATTCTGGGCTGACATCTAAACAAAAGATGAGTACTATTTTAACCAGGGGCAGACCTGTCATGGAATAGCCATAACAACCCATAACAACAGGATGTGGTGGGTTAGGATGTATGATGTATAGGGGGGCATGTGTGGGTTGGTGTGTGTGTGTGTGGGGGGGGGGGGGCTGTATCATCATATACAGACACAAAAAGGTGCATCCTGCCTCTCTTGTATCCTGTATCTTCCACTGTGGGTGTATTACTTTAGTACATGCTGATACAGTCATGTTGAAGCAGAGGGACGTCCGTACACATGCTGATACATCCTCCTCTATGTTAAAGCATAGGGGCATCTGTATACATGCTGACACAGCCACCCCTATGTTGAAGCAAAGGGACATCAGTCTTTGCCAAAACGTGTCGGACAGTGGGAATGTCCGCCTAAAATGGCTCTGGTCTGGCAGAATGACTGGTGTTGCAGGACCAGATGTCCTGCTGATCATGGGCTTTCCAAAACTGAAAGAATTTTTCAGATATTCCAACTAGAACTAGGTACAGGTCCTAGAGTACATACTAACATTTTAAGTTAATTAAAGCTATTTTTATTTTTTATCTTCTATTATAAAATAGCATATTATCTTCTTTCGGTATCAGGTCCTGTGGAAATGTGTCTGGTCCTGTGAAAATTACAAGCCGCAGGACCGAATGTCCAGCATGGTGAAAAAGGTTTTGCAAAGACTGGGACATCCGTATGTGAGTGGATACTATACGATGCAGCGTCCAGGAAGGACTGCTGCATCAACACAGCATCGTCAAACTATACTTGTCATTGCTGCATCAAGGCGAGAAAGGAACATAAAGCCTTGAGGCATCATGTTGTCGTTGAATTAAACAGTGAACTCCCAGGGTGCGCGGTGTGGCCGCTGTGTCATGGACCACGAGCAGCTCCCACTGCGGCCTGTGGACAGGCGTCCGTCCGGGCCCTCCTGGGTGCAAAACAGTACCGTAAAACCTCGCGTATAGACCGCAGCTAGTAAGCCAAGTCATATCGCCAGTGTGGCTTATAGGAGCAGGACAAAATTAAGGTCTGGCTTATACACAAGTTATTTATACTACAGTACTAAAGTCGCCATAATCAAAACCTCTGTGTGGCTTGTATATGATTTCATAAAGTGAGGCATCCAGCTAATACACGAGTTAGGCTTAATATGCAAGGTTTTACGGTATGTAAAAAACTCGAAGGAATGAAGAAAGGAAGGAGTAAAACAATGGGGAGTGTCTCCGCAGGGCGGCAGATCGTTAAGTGCCTGGTAATTCAGGTGGATGGATCCAAACACCACCAGGTCCCAGGCAAGCTGAAACATGAACAAACTGTATTTAGCAGACCCGATATGCGATCTGACCCAATGTTTAACTGACCCATGTGGGCGGTCAAGGGGATAATTTTTATGGACGATCAAAATAGGTTATTTATATGGAGGGTCAAGAGGGGTAAATTTCATGACCTTTGGGGAAACATTTTCGCAAAGACTGCATGACAGGACAATACCACGGTTTTCTGCAGGCTGATAAGAAATTGGCGATGGCAGCTCTGGGTCATATGGAGTCCACCAAGTGAAAAAAAAAAAACCAAAAGAAACTAGTACTTTTGATAAGTCACCCCTACGTGTGTGTGTGTGTGTGTGGGGGGGGGGGTCAGCTAATACTGAATATACTCTATAATACACAGCAGGTCTCTGTGTCAATCTTGTAGGATGGCGGTGAATGTGGCTGTCTGTTACCTTCATGCTCCTTAAGGTTACCTGTGAAGGCCCCTGTCAGCTCACCCTATACCACCCTACACCTACCCCACACCTGGATAATACACACCACCTGTAAGCCCCACCAGCACCCAAGGTGCATCACCCACCGCCATGTTCCACACTCTACACACTTCGCCCTGTGTGGTGGTCCACTTGTATCTCTGACCCAGGCTTACCTACATGTACTGGGGATCAGTTGTCTACTAGTTAATATTACTAACCAGACGGAGCTTTGATCAGTGTGCCGACGGTTTCAAACCTAATACTACTACTACACACATGAAATGTCAAATAATCATTATAATGGACCAATCAGTAGGCACATATCTAAGGCATGACGACCAACAAGCAAAATGTATAAGTCTACCATATACATGTCATGATCCCAAGTAAGCTACAAGCAGTTGTACCGAATCCAGATGGATTTATTATTTGCATAAACATAGTTCACAACTTCTTACCAATTATAAGTTGCATCTACAATGTGTTTAACCAAATTGAGTTGGTGGGCCGAGCGTATCTGGGTTCCCACGAACATATCTGGGTAATGATGACTAAACCCAGGAAAAACCATTAAGAAAGGCTTCTGAGAAGTTATCTATCCTCTCCTCATCACAGAAGATGGAGGTTTGGGCAGAGATAATGCTGGAGAGTAGAGGGAGGAGTCCATGTACAGAGAGTGTGGCTAGTTTCATGTACATACACCCTTCATATACACTTAAACATGCTTATTAGATCCACCATCGCCTCGTCAGCTTCAATACGGCCTTCCTGCTTCCCCAGCACCTCCCGTCTGCTTCAATTCTATACGGTTTCGGACGTTGCAGCAAAATGCTGTAGCTGGTAATGTAAGAGTATCAGATCGTGTTCCTCCAAGATGGCCGCTTTGAACTGTGTCTATTGGATTAGGGTTTTATGGTGTTATAAATGGCATATCCTGCTTAGCCGCTAGTTTATGCTGACGCGGGCCTGATGGGGGATTTACATGGGATTTGTGTTAGGTATGAGCCAACCATAGCTTAACTCTGTACGACAGCATGATGCCTCAAAACTGCTTCGTTTAGCATGATGCAGCATCAATCCTTAATGCTTCATGCTGGCAGGAAACCATAGTGCACTAAAAAACTATGCTGCCCTTAATGCCTAAGATTTACTCATCAGAGGGCTGTCAGATATGAAACGATACAATACAATGCAAAGCAATATGGGGCAACTCAACTACTATTCAGTACCATGCAAAGCACTATGGGGCAAATCAACAACTTTATAATAAGTACAATATGAAGCATTATTTGACACGCTAACAATTGCCTACTAACATGGGATTCCCATCGAGATACCCCTGGTACCGTGCAGACCTCACATATAACAATAGCATCTGATGACCAACCTCTATAGGCCTACTCTCTACTCCCCTGATCAGTATGCGTGTGATAGTGCTGGACTTGTTCCCGGCACGTGTCGTGGCAGATTGTACCATGTGACAGGCACCAGCGTACTGCTGGTTACTCTGTCTGCTAGGTCCTGACGAGCCCCTACCTAATGATACAGATCATGTCCGCTGGTACCCAGCCCGCCGCACCCACTCAGCCCTAATCCCCTCACCAGCAGGCTTACGTATGGGAACCAGCAAAAAGCCACATCCTGCCCTGCATGCTGACCTCTGATTGGCTGACGGAGGCTCTCAGCCCGGCTCCGGCCCCCACAAAAGGTCTACAGTGGCTTTCTGTACATTATTCAAGAGCATACAATCTTACCTCTAAAGACTCTTAGTGATGGGGCCTGAGGCACATAAGCCTACTGGCCTCATTTTCCCATACAGATTCATTTTATATTGTTGGATAATCAGATAAGTGCGGCTTAAATTGACATGATCCAATTAAGTTTATATATAGCTATGTGTTTATAGGAGTCCTTGGTGTATCTTATTCACATGAAATCAATTTATGTAACTATATAAACTGTTTTTTATTCCAGCATATTTTCAGGAAGTGGATGTCTAACATTGAAAAAAGTCCATTGAACTCTTGCCAAATCTTGCCCTTTGTAAACCTTACTGAATCAGAAGGCAATTTTTAACCTATACCTCTTTTTGTCTTTACAGATTTATGAGAGCCTCTACACATGAGCGGTCGCCATGGCAAGTCCCCCACTTTCAGTCTGTGTGACCTTGACCTTGACTACAGACGTCACATGACCCTGAGCTCAGACTGATGCCTGGGGTGTAGCGTTGTACCGGCAGACAGAGGAGACCGAGTGCTGGGCTGAGCTAGGCCTGAGTCTAGGCTAGCTCTAGGCCTTGCCACTCGGCACCGACACACATACCATGGACCGCAGCTTCCACGGCCGGCTGCTGCGGCTCATCGGCCTGTTGCTGCTGGTTCTGGTGAGTGTCTCGCTGATCGCTCACTACCACATCTCCAACCTGGCCACCGAGACAGCCGCCTCCGCCACCGGGGACGTCCTGAATGCTGCCAGTGTGGGCGGTGCTGGGGCGCCGGCTGGGGGCGGGCCTGGTGGTGCCCCTGGTGGGGGGCAGGGACACCACTCCCGCTCACTTGACCATGTCAAGGAGGACAACCTGAAACCATCTGATCTCCGATTTCGCATCGAGGAACTCCGCAAGATCAAGGCCTCAGTGACAAACGAGCTGCGAGATCTGGAGAACCGGCGGCAAAAGCTGCATGCGGAGATGACCGGTTACTCCAACCACATCGACCGCCTCAAGAACGAGTATGAGAAGACACATGTAGAGTTGGAGCAGCTGAAGCTGACTATTGACAACACTAAGTTGGAGCAGGCGGAGGTGGTGATGAGGAACATGCCCGAGCTCCACGCCCCTCGCCGCATCCTGGCCGGCCTACAAGACGACGAGCAGCTCACAGCGCCTGGGGAGCAGTTCCGACAACGCTGCCGGATGGATACCTGCTTCGATTATTCCCGGTGCTCGCTCACCTCCCAGTTCCCAGTGTATTTCTATGATCCGGAGGATTTCCCCCTGACCCCTGGAGTACCTACAGAGAGCTTCATTAAGACGAGTGTAGCACATGCACTCAATTCCAACCCACACATGACTTATGATGCCCACATCGCCTGTGTCTATGTTGTGCTAGTTGGCGATGTGGTTATCAAGCCCGGCAGGCAGTTTGTATTAAATGCCTCTGCTATGCAGGAGCGGCTGCACTCCCTGCCTTACTGGCGGGGCGATGGCCGCAATCACCTCTTGCTCAACCTGGCTCGGGGGCCCTCAGGTCGGGACCTATTTGAAGGAGTGGACACAGGGAGAGCCATACTCCTACAATCTGCCTTTACAGAATTCCAGTTCCGGTCTGGCTTTGATGTGGTCATTCCGCCATCACCCGGAGCATCACATGGGGAGGTCTGGGATCAAATCCCGCCCTTAGTACCCGCTAAACGGAAACACTTACTCTCCTTCCTCGGGGAGTACCAAGCCAGTGAGGCTTTCCGGGATGTAGTAAAGGGGAAAAATGAAGCCATGGCACAAGCTGCCAAACAGTGGCTGCCACAACCACAACGGGTCAATGTTAATAATGTAATAAATAATGCTGTAGATAACGAGGGTAACGGTAGGTTGCGCTACCGGGGGAGGGGGAATGTAGATAATGGGGAGCAGGTTTTGTACAGACAGGCTATCGGGAAGGTGGGGGATCAACAACAACAACAACAGGGAGTGTACAACACAGAGGACAGAGGGGCAGCTAACCGTAAACTAACGGGCCTCGACCCCCGCATGGAGGACCCCCCTAGAAGCAGCCACCAGGGGGCCAGGGTGAGGGCCCAGCAGCTGTTAGAACAAGAGCGCTCATTGGTGGAGACCCTAAAGCGCATGCAGGGCCTGTATAAGGACGACGGGTTCCGCTTTGACTTCAGCTGTGGTGGAGGGAACACAGGCCGTGGGAGTGAAAGGATATTGGGTGTGAACGGGGAGTGGGGCTTGTGTGGGCCGCCCGAGTTACGCAGCGAGGTGCTGCGCTCCTCCACCTTCAGCCTCATTGTGGCCCCCACCAACGACTCCATCCTTAGCTCTGCGCTAACACAGATCCGCCTCTATGAGGCGCTCCACAACGGTGCCATCCCTATACTACTGGGGGAGCATGTGCTCCTACCCTTCTCTGAGCTCTTCTCCTGGAGGGACGTCGTCGTCTCCCTCCCTAAGGTCCGCATACCCGAGCTGCACTTTGTGGTGCGGTCCTTCTCTGACAATGACATCCTAGCGCTGCGACGGCAGGGCAGGATCCTCTGGGAGTCACATTTCAGCACAACTAAGACCATTGTGGATACGATACTCGCATTGCTGCGGACTCGCTTGCGTATTCCTGCCTTCCCGCAGGTAGAGGCCGCGTCCACGAGTGTCTTCAACATGAGCTTTGTGCCGATCCGTGAGGAGGTGGATGAGATAGCAGAACCGGAGGACGTGCTGGGGCCGATAGATGCCCCCTATCCCTCCCTCAGGTACACCAGGAACTTCACCGACACCAAGTCCTTCTTCAACATGCCCGGCGACCCCTTCCACAGCTACCCCTTCACGCCCTTTGAACACGTGCTGCCAGCAGAGGCAAAGTTCCATGGTAAGTGAAATATCATCTCTCAATGTAAACTTTTACATTGTTCAAACCTTTTAAGTTTGGGACATTTCAGTTGATTTGGTTCTCAAACCATTTACCCCTTTAAGGGCAAAGATGACATTTGTCGGGACAATGCAGCCCCATGAATGACTCGCTGGGGCTGCATTGGTGCATCATGCTAACCCTTCGGGAGTGTCCCAACCCCATAGGGGCAGCTTGAATGCATTCCTGCAGCATGATGCTTGAATGCAGCACTGTCGAGTTACTCACCAGGGCATCATGATGAACTAGGACATGATGCACTATGCCATCGTTAAAGGGTTAAAAGCAGTATATTGGTTCAGTGCACTATGTCTTTTTGTCTGCGTGATGTATTCATGCAGCCCTGGCGAGTTACCATGCATTCATGCATCCTGACAACAAAGAGCATAGCACATTGAAGCACTATGTGGCCTTTACAATGTTAAACAATTTATCAATTGCAGTATGAGGTTCTATTTGTACTTGATTATCCTTCTGTCAGGAAGGTTGATTAGCTCTACCTCTGCATGTGTAATTAGAGAGGTGCTTTTTGTCTGTATATTGATCACTTGTCGCCTTTCACATTGTTATTAATTACCATATAGTGTTTTTACATGAAGACTCTATCATATCAATGTGAGATGATCATACTGCTTCATATATGTGTGTCCTAATAGCAAATACAGGGAATGCAAATTGTAGTTCTATTTTCCTATATATAATCATGTTCTCTACAAGAATCCAATTAGAATACAAATAGTGACATTTTAGGTTAGTGTTTCTAGTGATTCAATTCCATGCCTAGGGAATATGCCCACCTTTGTTCATTTCTCTTAATTCATAGATTCTAAAAGAAGACTAAAGAAATAGAAATTCGCTATGTTTCCCTTTCCTGGGATCTTACATCAGGTGCTGGCAATGGCTATGCCAGTGACTTTTGAATCCGTAATCATTTTTTCACCCTGGCTTCACTCTCTGCCTCTTCCCTATAGGGCTGAGTTTTAAAGCCATTGTGGAAAATGACCCTGCTCTTTAAAACGATCGAAAATGCAATTTTGTAATGGATATTATAGATCTTTACCTTTAGGCCTACTTTTCAATTGTGAAACCAGTATAAAAGGAAGGGGAACAATATATATTAGCAATTCAGTATTTTAAAATATCTCTCAATTACTTATTTTTAGATATTATACCAAATAGTTATAGTAGACATGGGGGAGAATATCTGTCTATTCTCAGCATTATGCAAATGTGACTTGTGTCAAATTTGTGACAGAAAAAGAGGACCCCCTCAGTTGCACGGTGTCAGTTGTACATGTACCAAGTTATAATCTAGGGTATTTTGGAAGAACTTTGATACCTGAAGTATAGCAGCTGAGAAAACTGAATTATAAAGTATATTTGTGTGTTTATTCTTTACTCACATATTGGAATCCAGTACATATGACTGGAGGAAATATTCAATAGGATTAACCAACAAGCAGAGGGGTAGGACAGCCCCAAAAATGAACCTGCCTTGAGCATTCATACCTTTAGAGCTGGGAGGGGTGGGGAGTATGCAGGGAGCCATGAAGAGAAATGACCCCGACTTCATAAGCCTTCCCAGGGCTATTCCTGGCCTTTGCTTAGACCTGTTCATTGAGATGGGGTTGTTTTCCCACTCAATCTGGAATGACATTTAGAGCATTCCTGAATCTTCTTCATCTTCCAATTCATGCCTGGCCAAGTAACAACAGTCCTTTCGTGCAGACACCCAGAAAAACACCTTCAAAAAGGAGAATGCCGTGGGATTTTGACTACCGAAAACATTTCGAAAGTCTCCAAACTCAAAGACTCCCTAAATGTCTCTTAATTAAAAAGGGTTAAAAAGCTTCTAAATGCCCAGGGACTCATTTCGGAAATGTTTTTAAGGCACAAGACCAGCTGAACAGAGTCCCACAAAGGCCTCTCGTTGACATGTTTTAGCTGCATTAATTGAAACCATGGTCAGCCCGGTTAATGATGAAAAGGGAAAAAATGTAATCATGGACAAATAATCCCTGACAGAAGCACGTGATTAATTCTGCATAAATTATTGTCCAATCTGATGTACAAACATAAACAGGCCTTTGACCTTAATGGAAAGGAAAAAAAGACATATTTGTGATTTCAGTCAGGAAATACACTGAGTATTTGTGAGGTTGTGTACGGATTTCTCAGGCAGTGCGTTGTCCTTCAAGGCAGCAACTGCATTAATGCCCTTTGTCTTCATGATGTCTGAATGCAGTCCTGAAGTGGATCAACCACATAGGATTTGCATGATCCATGAATACAGCCATGGTCAGTCACTAGCCAGCGTTATATATATATGTATGCATCACAACGTCAAAGAGTATCGGACATCCAAGCGCTATATGTCCCTTAATGTATTAATTGGCCGGCGACGGAGTCCCCGGCCATGGTTAATGAGTTCACTTTTCCGTAAGGTTTCAACAGGAATTGCGCGTCCATAGGATTAGCATTGGCTCGTTTGCTTTTTGCACCCTACAGGCACAACCTCTATGGTCTCCCACCCTTCAGCACTGCACTCCGCTGTCCGCTGATCAGAACCCTGCGTCGTCGGCTTGACCTGGACTACCTTATATACAACACCTCTATTTGTACCCAGAGTGCACTGCTCATTCCGGTCTACTGAGCTTTCAATGGTACAATGTTTTTCACACGCCCTCCCCCCCCCCCCCCCCCCCCACACACGCACTGCAGCGGCTACACACTGCCGCCAAACGCCCCCTTCACCACAGCAGTACAGACCGCGGCAGGGGAGTCCTTCTCACAAGCCGTGATATACATATAGTTGCACACCTCGGCACCCTGCTGTGGTCTGTAGTCCAGTCCATTGTAACAGGTAAGGGGTGGAAGGTGGGCGTTACCAACATTTCCCTTCTCTTTAAGCCTGTGCGTATAGGTGCCTCAATGCGCAAATTGGGCATTTATTCACCTGGAAGAGTCCATTATTACACCAAAGGGGTGAAAGGTCTGCGCAGAGCTTTTCTACTAATGATGAGCGCCTTCTGGAGTGGACCATTGTTTGCATCATGACCTCTCCACACTAACCCTTTAAAGACGACATATTGCTTCATGTAATCAGTGGCGCAATCATGCATCATTAGTGCATTAATTATAATTATAGACCAATGTATGTAATCAAGAATCATTGATGGAAGCCGGCCACCACCCCTATGGGGTGGATTTCCTCGATCATATACCTTTAAATCCTAGTGTCGCTGCTGAAGGGGAGTAGAAGCCCTGTGTTCATGCTGAGGTCAGAGCGGCTCCCAGGCAGTGTGCAGGTGGGAGCAGCTCAGGGTGGGAGCAGCTTGGGGTGGGGGGGGGGTAAACTGCAGGTATAGATGAGTAGCGGCTGGGTAGGGGATGGCTTTATGATGGACTCCCCACACACTTGTGGGGGGCAGCTACATGTGTCGGCGTCACCCGATAACCCCCGAGCAGCTCTTTGAAGCAGGCCGCCTATAGCCCAGCACACAAACCGGCGGTAGAGGGGAGGTGGGGGCGCTAGTGGCAATATCTTCTGTTAATAACTTTTTGACTGAATTTAGCATAAACAGGGGTGAAGGGGATTGTAATTATTAAGTAAAGTTGCAAAAAGGTGTTCCTAATGATTTGAAGTTTTGAAATAGTTTTATTGATCTTCTCATAATGTACTAAAAGTGGATAAGCGAAGGTAAAGCCCTAGTAGTTAGTTGCTTCATGGTTCCGCTTATACGGCTCATTAAACACGCACATAATCTACGTTGACCAGTATGGAATTTATTGGCAGAGTGAGAGAAGCAGCCCTCTAGGGATGTCATTGATACCCCCCCACCCCCCCCCAGAATCGATATACCGACATTTCTAGAATCCCGATTATCCCATCGACATAACCATTATATTGATACACCATTTTGTATCACATGTAGCCTGACAATTTACCTTTATGTTGTGCTCAAAATGTGCAATGGAGTGTCCATCTTTATAAACCCAAGCATGAGGATGGAAATCAATTAATGGAAATACCTTTTTTTCCAGCAGATACGACATGTTATTCTAATTTTGAAATAAATCGAGAAATCAAGACCAAAATGGTGATAATCGAAATCGAAATAAATTGGATGTCAATGTCATCCCTACATACAGCCTTTACTCTCAAAGCCAGTTCTATTAGAAGCTGTTTTACCCTTCAACAGCAGGTGTTTAAGTTTCAAGGCAGCGTTCCATCGGGTCAACAGAATTAACATACACCCTTGATATCAAGTCATCCAAATTCATAATTGAATATATACCTTGTCTCACAGTTCAATTACCTCAATCCCCCATCCTGCCTGGATCACTACTCAGGCCAAGCTGGTGGCATCTGTGTGTACTTTACTGAGACCTAAGGGAGTTTTTCTCTCCCAGGTGGCATGGAGAACATCATATTTTTTGCCGACTGTGCTATTTGGAGCAGAGATCGCCTACCGCAGTTCGCGTCAGGCAGGAAGTGCTAACCCATTAAGGCCAGCATAATGCACTAGTCTCTTTTGTTGCGTGAATGCAGCCCTGGTTAGAAGAACCACTTGTACTGTATTCATGCATAGTGTCGACCCAGAAAAAGTCCGAAGGGTCAGTGTCATGTATCATTTCAGCGCCAGAAAGTTCACAACAAATACATGTCGTCCTTAAAGGTTCAATGTGGGATACCAGATGTGGTCGACATGAAAGTCAGAGGTGAACTGACAACAGTTTATGTGGCCTGAAATGAGAAAGAAAATCTGACAAAATATCAGGGTAGCATGAAATGGAAACTACCCGGTAGTTAATGATTATAATATAAGATTGAATATTCAATCATCCTACCGTACCGTACTGTTTAAGTAGCTTGGCCCTTATACCTTTGAAGGGTTGTGGTCCTGATATTTTGATTGGTCATGACCCGTGGCATGACACTCTTTGTTGCTATGGCTACTCTCGCATGGGTTTGGTTCTGTCGTCCTCGCTGGTAACTGACAAACCGCGCAGGATGTTGATCATAGTCAGAATAGGAAGCAAATGGTATTAGGGAGAAAAGAGAAAAGGCTCAGGATATATTTAGTGAATTGCTCATGTAAATGTTACTTGTCTTTGCAATCTCTAAGAGAACCAGACACTGAGAGACAGAAATGGAGAGAGAAGGAGGGAGAGACAGACAGAAAGCACCGACACAAGGAAGCAGAGAGATGCACACACACAGAGAACATAGAAGGTGTTATCTATGTATAAAGAGGCAGGGACAACTCTCTCCATGCTCAGCATGTAGACTGATGACCTGGTGTCTTATCAGCCTGCAGGGTGGCCCCACACCTGTGTAGATACCTGTAGTAACACCTGGCTACCGCTTACCTCCCCATCACTCAGCAGCACCATATCTTAGTGCTACTGTAACAGGATACTCGACCCTTACAGCGCACTGTTTCCGGGGCACTGTTACAGTGGACTCCATCCTTACAGTCTGTCATGACATACTCTATGCCACCGATTGGTCAATTCCACACCTGGTCTCCTATTGTGTCATAAAGATTAGGTGGCATCAAGTTGAATAGTAGACTCTCTATGTTTAACACCATTTTCTTGTACAGAGTAACGATAAGGTTTCAGATTAGGAGATCCACAGTACAATTATATTTCAAATAATATATATCATAATGCAGGATATTGGGGTTGTATTTATGTAATTGTCAGTCCCGCTTTGGAAACTTTCTGGAAAAGTCACCCTTTCCTGCTGCATTCGACTTTTCTTTTATAGATACCTGTAGTAGCACCTGGCCCCCTCTTACCTCCCCATTACTCAGCATCACCATATCTTTATACCAGTCCTGTTGTAACAGCCCACCCTTAGTATACTGGACGCCTGTTACAGCCTACTCCATGCCACAGAAAGGGTTGTGAATCCCCCACCTCAAGCTGTCCTGTCTCCTGTTCTGTTACAAGACACTAGGTGGCAGCAAGGTGGATATAGGTCTCTGTTTGTATAACACCATCTTCTTGTACAGAGTGACATTAAGGTGCAGCAGCCCTCAGGGGCTGGACACATTCTGTCGTGAGACACCAGGTGGCAGCAAGGTCCATAGAAGTCTCTGTATGTTTGATGCCATCATAAACCATCAGCGGCTAATGTATGTATCCGGGTCAGTGCTTTGTTCTAGTTAACCACTGAGCCTGGATTGAGTGATGTCTCTGCTGTAGGATTGAACCAATCAGAAATATATAACAGGGCATATTTGCCAGGTAACTAGCCTAGGTCTCTGGAGTTTGAGAAGAAGGCTTTAAACCTTTAATTCTCTACAGCCCATGCTGGTTTCAGCTCCATTGCAGCTGTACCTAATGGAGGTTGATCAGAAGGATACCCCGTAACAGACTAATTCACGGAGTATTTCGGCCTGTTACAGCGGGACTAGCATCTACTGTGGCCAATTGATAAGGGTTGTGTGAAGTGGGGCCTTCCCTGTAGGACTCACTTAGTGGTTAGGGAGTGATGGATAAGTAGGCCTGTCCCTGCACTCTGCACCACACAGGACACCATCCACACTACTTGTTTTTCTTTGTTCAAATGATGCGAAAGCCAAGAAAAGCAATGTGATTTACAACACAAAAAAATGTGAAATTTAGAGTTTTTTTCCCTGACATTCTGTATATTTGTTAAAAGGTCTCTACATATATAGCCTTCTATAAGGATAACTTGCACATTATGTCGAAAGATTCTCATGAAAAAAGGGGGCATTTCAGGGGCTAAAACTTGATCTTCCAGTATTGCGGATGGTGCCAGTTTGTCCCAGTGGTGTGTAGACCCGGTCTGTAGGAGAGAGCTGTGGGCTGTCATACACTGATACAGGGGCTGAGGTAGATGAATACTGGTAAAGGCAGCAAGAAGACATGTTCTACATCATCTATGTAATAATAAATAGCTTATTCCTGGGTGGGAAGCTCTGAGAAATAAGTTTGAAAGATGGAAAAAAGAGATCTAAGCTACTTGTGTGATAATTAATGGGAAATAGCAGGGTAGAGATACTTCTGCTGAAATATAAGAAGATTGAGGCCTAAAACTGCAGGATATGTATGACTATCCAGGATACATAGAAGAGGAAATAAATGGGAGTAATATAAGAGACACCAAAGATGTGAAGAGGAGTAGAAAAGACCCTAATATTTCAATGATAACTCTTACAATATCTTAGCCTTAAATGATTATGCTGTCAGGGGGGAAAAGACTTGAAGGAAACTACCAGGAAGAAGTATACTGTTGTAATATATTAATTCAGTAGGTATGTCCTGCTACGCCCAGTTGGCATACCTGGCATGTATGCCATGTCTACTACAGATGCACTTCTGATGCCCTGAGCCCTCAATTTAGCATTTGTTTTTCTAGTCCAAATGAAGCAAAAACTTTGCCAGTTAATGCATGTTTTCTTACCAAGAGAGTGAACTGTGAAATGAATAATAAGATGTATATATGGAATGCTTTATCTCAGTCATAGTGAGTAATGCTGAATGACCTATTCAAAAACAACCCTTACCACTGGGGGTACCTGTCATGTTGTCTCTGCCACCAACCCCCCCCCCCCCCTGTGGGGTTGCAGGATACAATACAATGGTGATTGATTTGCTAGTGCTGTATTCATGCATCATGCCTCATGCGTTAAACTCTTTAAGGACAGCATAGTGCATTAATGCATCATGTCGTCATGATGCATGAATGCAGTCCCGGCAAGTAATTCGCCAGTGCTGCATTCAAGAATCATGCCAACCCTATGGGGTCGAGACACCCCTGAAGGGTATCCATGATGCACCAATGCAGCACTGGCGAGTTAATCACCGGGGCTGCATTGGTACATCATGGCGACAAATATAATTTTTGAGAGACATATGTCCTTAAAGGGTTAAAGGCTTAAAGCCCCGACGATGTGCCAGTGTAATGGGGACATCTTCAGCATATGGCCACCTTCCCCAGGTGATGCCCATAAGCTACTTAGCTGTGAAAGCCTTTCCTTGTCTGACTGTCTGGTTGCCTCTAGCCCCAATCTGAGTGAGAACCCAACCAACAAATATACGTCTCTGATTGGTACAAACCTACAGCACAGGCATCACTATCCTAGCACAGTCTTGGTGGTAAACTAGAACAAGGAGCTGACCTAATTACATGGATTAGCTCTCGGCAGCGGTAAGATGGCGTCAAATGTACAGATACTACTCTGATCGTGCTGCCACCCGGTGTCTCAGGACAGGATCTGAGATGTCCCCTGAGGGCATTCTACCCCAGAGTAATCTCTGTGCTGTTCAGGCCACCAATCCTAGTCATCACATTCTTGGTCCAGACTCAAATCCAAATGCATGATTTAACATACATATCCATGGTGGATAAAGATGGCCATATCTGTACTGAGGGCCAACTGTCTACGACGGAGGGTGGTTGTGTTGTGGTTCTAGTTCCGGTGGTGCTGTAGAACCAATGCTATAGTGGTGAGTGGTGGTGACACAAAAGCTGACTGCCACATTGCCTCCTCCTGCCTATTTACCCCATGGTGTGAACAATGGCCCAGGTGAGTTACCTGCCAGGGCTGCATTCATGCATCATGACGACGAAGGACATGATGGATTAATGCATTATGCCATCCTTAAAGGGTTCATGAATGGGATAAAGGGCGCTTCTGTGAATACCATATCTAGGGGATGGTGGGCTGGGGAGAAGGGGAGCAGTAAGATGCCAATAGAAGATGGAACTGGCAGTAAGCAGCCTGATCTGTACAGAGGCTACAGCCAGGGTCTCTAACTACTGACACTATGTCTAGGTCTGGGAGAGCCTTTCCCTGTTACCCCCCCCCCCAACACACACACACACACACACACAGGAGGATCCCCCGACACAGTCTCCCGTTAAAGGCAGCATGAATGATGCATTAATGTGACATGCCATTTGTTGTCAGGATACCCTGACAACAACTCACCACTCACCAATGATGCACCATCCTGACCCAACAGGGTTGGTACACGCACCAGTGCTGCATTCATGCATCATTCTGACCCTACAGGGTTGATACACTCACTAGTGCTACATTCATGCATCATCCTGACCCTACAGGGTTGATACACTCACTAGTGCTGCATTCATGCATCATCCCGACCCTACAGACCCTCCCCTCCCCAGTGCTGCATTCGCCAGGCGTGTATTCATGCATCATGACTACAAAGATCATAGTGCAATTAGTCAGTATGCGGCCTTTAACAGGCTAGGGCTCAGTCTCATGAGTTTGTAACAGTTGAAACGTCTTTGACCGGCATCGTCTTTGACTGGGTATATAGAAAAGTTCCTTTTTTCCATTTTTTTAAAATATCTTATATGTATATGATGTAATGTACTTGGTGGCACTTCTTATTGCATAATACTTTGGACAGTGCAGCTGTTTAAAGTATTATGCAATAATAATAATAATAAGCTGTTTAAAGTTTAAGTAAAATACCAAGTGACGTCTTTGACCGGCTGAAGAAAAAAAGCCCAAAAGGGACCCTTAATATGTGCATTAAAATATTTTTTTTAAATTGGGTAAAACAACCATAGACTGTTTATAACATGAAGAAGTTGAAGCTTAAATTTCTTTACTATATACTACTTTTTTCTTCATTTTAATCCCTACCCGGTCAAAGACTACACCGGTCAAAGACGACGCCGGTCAAAGACGACACCCGGTCAAAGACGTTTCAACTGTTACAAACTCATGAGACTGAGCCCTAGGCGCATCTCTGGGAGGGGCTGAGACCCCTTGTAAAACCGTGATCTGCAGTAACCAACGTGATCTGCAGTAGTGCAGATAACGGCAGATCATCCAAACGTGATCTGCATCAAAATAACGTGATCTGCATCAATTTATGTGATGCAGAAATTCGTTTTTTGCATAAGGAGAACTCGTCCTTCTCCCTGATGCTATATGCATCAAAACATGTACACCTTTGTGGTGATTATCTAGGGGTATCTAGAGGTAAATTGTATTCTTTATGCAGAGTGACCTATGGGGCATCTAGGAAGTATTTTGGGGTTGTTTCACATTATCCAGGGGCAACCTGGGGCATCTAGAAAGTATAGACTGGGGGTTAGTAGTATAGTATGTATCGGAACGGGACTATAGTTAAGTACTGTTTATTACTCAATCGATATGCAGCCAATCAGAGGCCTCCATTTGGTCACGTGACCGGAAGTGACCTACTTAGGGGATTAGTGGTGACGTCACGTGACCTAGTTAGCCAATCAGAGGCCTCCATTTGGTCACGTGACCGGAAGTGACCTACTTAGGGGATTAGTGGTGCATTCTGGGTAACCCTGCAGCCAATCAGAGGCCTCCATTGGGTGACCGGAAGTGACCTACTTAGGGGATGGTGCATTCTGGGTAACCTACTGACCTACTTAGGGGACCGGAAGTGACGTCATATGACCTAATTTAGGATCACGTGATCGGAAGTGACCTGATGAGTCACGTGACCGGAAGTGACGTCACACGACTTAATGGCCAACCGGAAGCGACCTGATTGATCACGTGACCGGAAGAAGAAGAAGTTTTTTTTTTGTTTAGGATCCCGTGACTGGAAGCGACGTCGTCACATGAGTGACGCTTTAAGAGACTGCGCGACTTACTAGTAAAAGAAGCCGTATGATAATAAAAACACAACAATATTTTCTTTTAATTTTTTTTTATTTATTTTTTTTTCAATCTTGATAAACACTCTATTTTTGAAAAGATGCACACGCTTATTTTTTTTTTTTTTTTTTTCATATCTCTAAAGGACTCGTTGTCACACCGTCAGAATGCACGCGACGCTTATAATACAAGTAGCGCACGCCGTCTTTCTCTATGGTGTAGGTGACCATTTTGTTTCGCACCACTTTGAAATTTCTATTTACAGCAATGAGAGTTTTTCGTTGGCGAAGAACATCCAAGAAGGCGTCTGGTTCCTGGGGGTTTTGTTTCTTCTGTACGCCTTTTGCACTCCATTTTTTGGATTTTCTTTCACCGGTGTCGCTGACTCGATCGTAGCAAATGTAAGTCTTAGGGTTGAGACTTAGGATCCCGTCACCTTCCCACTCCGCTTTCATGAGCCCCGAAGTTCTCAGATCGTGAAGGTACCGTCTCTCACAACATCCGCCGGGCGGCGCACACCATTCTCGCACTCTTTCCGTTTTTGTCTTCACGAAAAGCTCTAAGTGCTCGTCGCACACCGCTGTCGGAAGCCACTTTCGTTTCTCTCTGAAGTACGTCTCTCTCAGGCGAGGTTTCACTAGGTCATCCAACGTGGCACCGCTGAGAGCCATGTAAAGACTGTCGGTGTCCATTTGACAAAGGGCATAATCGCGCCGATCGACGAATCTATCCAAGAAGTCGTATGTGAACTCTAACATTTTCAACTTCGCGTACTGGTATACCATGAACCCTATCTGAATAGGGAGGTTGTTCTTGACCGTTTTCGGTTGTAGTTCGACTTCAAACAGATCGGAAGTCAACTCGGACGCCTTTTTGAAGCGCCACGAATTGGCCAATAGTTCGAACTTCCGACTGTCAGTGTATCTCACCGCCGTGTGTTTTTCTTTGTTGCAGATTGTTTTACCGTACGTAGCGTTTCCCATTAACTTGTAACAGTCTGACAGAATTTTCTCGTTCTCGTTCACATCGCCACGTCTTCGCGCCGCCGTCACTTCGTCCGCGAAACCGGCAAAGGAGCGTTTAGGTAGGTATTCTACCACCAGCTGCACTTTGGTGACTATCAAACCGTGCTCTAAATACCACTTGAGAAGCGGCGTTCCCAAGAGAATATTTTTTCCGTGGTAACTCCCTATCAGACATCTCTGAGGCGTGTTCAACAGCTTTTCTTCCTGCGCAAAGTCTGACATGTGAGGGCCTATGTCCGATTTTGAAACGGTCGCGTTCTTGAAAACGGGGGTCATTTCTTCGAAGTACTCTCGTAGGTGAGGCGGCGTAGTGATGTCCACTTGAACTAAACCGAACATTTTCTCCTCTTTCACAGCGGAAAGGATGTCGCTCTCGCTCATCGCGTTTCGAGACACTTTCAAAGCGTCAACCTTCCAGCGTTGTTGGGAGGCCTTGACCCGCTCATCTCGACGCTTCATCTCTCGCCATTCGCACTCCCACACGACGACCAGCTTGTAACCTAGCGCTTTCAAGTAAGCGCTTACTCTGGTCGTTCTGTCGCGTCTCTCCTCTCTCAGTGAAGCGCACTGATATCGGTGCGACGGTATGCACTCGTGAGCGTGGAACCAACACCCGTGAAACTGGAAAACCGTATTAGAGGCCGCGTGAAATCCGTCCACGCGAATTCTCCGACAGCCTACCGCCATCTCGCCGCCGTTCAGAGCGTGGCGCAGTTTCACGTCGCGGTCGTGCTCTACGAAGCGTAACCACTCCAAAGCGCTGTGAGAGTTTCTTTGCCTGATTTCGGGCTTGAACTCGGTCTCGGGCCGTCTCACCGCGTAATAGCCCGTGCAGTGCGCTTCGCTCATGCAGCGCAAGTACAGAGAGTTAGCGTCTAGTCCTAGGATGTGTTGGCACGGTCTCGCTTCTTCGCCGTACTTGTGCTCCCTTATCCGCGTGGTGCCCTTCTCGTGAAATCTATGGAAGATGATGGAAGGACCGCCGACTAGATTCTCTTTGATCAGAGCGTGGAGGACGGCGTCGAACTGGGGAAACGTTGTGAACGCGTCTTCTAGGTTTTGGAAGAGGAAGCGTAAAGTCAAACCCGCGAGAGAAACTCCGTCTTTCAACATGTCGATGCCGCGATCTTGGAAAAATTTAGCGTGATTTTTCAGAGCTTCTATGAAAGGTTTCACGTCTTTGTTGTTGTAGTGGATCAAGTAGTCTTCCATAGTTTGCATCTTCTCGTCGGACCAAACTTTCTGACATGCGGCGTAGTCGGATTCGGACATTTTGACGCCCGTCAGCTCGCTGTCGAAAGCCGATCTCGGCGGCAGCGTTCTGTTTGCCAGTTTCCTGGTAGACGTCATCCATTCGTAAGGAAAGTGACCTTTCTCTTCGTTCCTGGTGAAAGCTCGCAAATAGGTCGCGTAGTTGTAACCGGGTGCCAAATAGTTGACTACGTCCAAGAAAACCGTGTGCTGTGTGTAAACCGCCAAGTATTGATTGCTTCTCTTTATGACGCTGAATTCTTGGTTTCTTCGGTCTCCGGAGGCGAAGAAGGAGTGAAGGCGTATTTTGATCAGGTTCAAGTCGTAACGCCCCGAGTTGAAGCCCACCACTGGAGCTTGACGGATGTATCTCAGAAGACGCTTCTTCAGTTGAACTAACGGGTGTCTGGTCTGAGCCGCAGCGAAGCCGCCTGGAGAAGGGGTGGTGAACGTCGCCTCCTCCAGCAGGAGAGCTTCACCTATCGCCGCATCTAACTTCGCTAAGGTCGGTCGGTAAAGTTCTAGCACAGCTTCCCCGATCGCTTTGGCGTTCTCGTTTATGTGATTTAAAACTCGGTCCAACAAGGGGTCGGAATCTGCGTCGGACGCTCTGACGAAGCAGACGGGCCCCTCCCACCCCGGAAAGTCGGATGCGACGCTAGCCGACAAAGGGACGTGATCCCACAGCAGGGACACGTGCTCCGTCGACGGTTCTTTGCACGGTCTGAAGAAAGCCTCGAAATCGAAGGCGATCTTGTAAGGGTAGATTCCGGAATGTCCGTCGGGGGGAAAAATGGAGAAGTCTGCTAGCGCTTCGAAAATCGTTCTCGAATTTTGGTAGATGCCACCTACGTAGCGCAACTTGACTTGTCGGCAAGAGGAAAGCTGGTTCCTGTGTCTCTTCAGCAAGAACTCGGTGGTGAACGCCGCCTTACACTTGCAACATTCGTATATGCCCGCGTACGCGTTGAAGTCCGTGACGAGAGAGACGTGCAAACCGCCTTTCGCCGTCAGGTGTAGGTTGACTTTACCTCGGGCGGCCACAGTTCTGGAAGGCGGTCTGATCAGAGTAACGCGTCTTCTCAACTTCCGCCCCGGCACTTGACGCGACGCGGTGTAAACCGCTATTTGTACGTCAAACAAGTTCTCTAACGCGGGTAAGTCGCGGATGTTCAGACCCGGAAAGGATTCAGGTGTGGCCGCGGGACAGAACTGACGTAACAAATCTGAAGCGCGCTTGCTGGTGTTGTATAAGTGAAAGGAAATGCAGCGGAAGATGCAGAGGTTGTCCTTGTTGGGAAAATCTAACACGCCGCTTCTCTTTCCAACTCGACCGGCCTGAGTGATCCTACCGCCTATGGGGAATTCCCCCTGTCCCATGTAAACGCAGATGTTCAAATTGGTAGGAAAAAGAACGTGCCACTTGGTGTCAGCGTCGCAAAGTTTCCGTACCTCCTCGCAAGCGACGGTGTTTTGCATCTTTGAGAGGAGCTCTTCCAAAGTTTCTGAATTAGTTACAGTAGGGAGCGGTTGTATGAGAGTTGCGTTGTTCTGGGAGGCGTGGAAGTAGCGCAGTTTGCTCTTGTCTTCTCTGTGTTGTAACAGTAAGCCTACCGAGAAACCCACTTTGTATCTGAATCTTTGTGTCAAGTGAATGCGACGCATAGTATCTACAGCGTCACTCAACTCGCCGGTTGGTAGCCTGAAGTTTGTTACACTCACGCGAGTCCCGTGCATCCTGACGCCCGTTTGTATCGCAGGCCAATTCGCCGTGAACGTTTCCTCCCCGTTCGGTACAGCACATATGCGCGGAGGGACGGTCACCCCGTCCAGAGATTCGCGTCGACAAGCGCTCTTTCGGCAATCCCCTTCGCCGCATAGAGGGCAAAACTTAGCTACTACTCTACAATTTTCTACGTGTCTCTCGTGGTTGTACGCTCTTTTAAACATTTTGAAACACTTTTCGCATACGTACTGTGTCATGTTTTTTTTCACTCGGTTACCAACTACTTAGCCGTCTAACTATCTATCTATCTATCTAGCTATCTATCAATCTGTCGTCTATGTAACTATCTTTCTGTCTGCTGTCTGTGTATCCGTCTGTCTGTCTGTCTGTCTCATACAGCGTACGTCAAACGCTGTGTGTGTGCGCGCGTGAGCGTTGAGCGTCTCTCATTCCGAATCTATGCCGAGATATTTCAGAATGATCTCTGTTTTGTCATCCAACTCTTTGAGCGCTCTGGCGGACAGCGTCACCCCCTGCTGTGTGGGTTTTTTGTCAGGACCTTCGTACTTGCGCACGTGGACGAGGTTCTTACCGCTGTAGTAGCTCACAGCTGCGTACACTTCGCCCGCCTCATCCAGCACTGCGAACCAGGGGGTGTGATTAGGTTTTCCTTGCGCGGCCGCTGTGTCGCGTATGCGCACCACTGCGCGGATATCGGCGATGCGTGCTATGAGCTCGCGCAGCGCGTCGGCCGTGAAGTGCACTCGCTTGCTTCTGGTCAGAGACGCCTCTTTCACCTGGCCGTCTCTTGTGTAGCGCGGCCTCCTAGACAGTCTAGCCACGTCCTCCCAGATCTCCAGCGTCAAAGCTCCGTCTAAGCAGAACTCTAACCCGAGTGTTTTCTCTGCTTCTTCTCGTCCATCTCCTTCTTTTTCTTGTATTTTTCTCTTCTTAGTGGGCCTTGTTGTTCTGGAACTCACCTTAGAACGTTTCACACCCGCAGGATGAGTAACACCATCAGCGTGAGCTGAATCAGCAGCAGAACCGATAGCAGGAGCAGCGTCAGCGCTGGTGGTATCGGAGGTCTCGTTGTTGGAACAGCGCAGCCACACGCCGTCCGTGCTGAGTGTAGCGGTAGAAGATGAAGCGCCGCCGCCGCCCTCGTAAGGTGGCGGTGAGGGCAGTCGCCACGGACCGGACGGGGGGGCGCTAGCAGTGGAGGAAGTGAGGTCGAAAGGTCGAAGAGGGAAGCCGAAAAACGTACCGCTCACCCCTTGCCCTTCGGGTTCTTCGTACGCCTCGTCGTCAGCGTCGTTCTCTGTCTCACCCTGTTGCTGCTGCTGCTGCTGCTGCTCCTCCTCCTCCTCTTCTTCTCGGTTCAGGGGCTGAGTGTCCGAATAGCTGTAACTCTCAGCGCGAGCGGCGTCGAGGGCGTCCGTCGATGTAGTGGTGGAGGAGAGGGGCTGTGCAACGTGCGGCAGGTCATCAAAGTCATCAACAGTAGTGGGGAGGTAAAAACCCGGTTGCCAGTACTGCGCTGTGCCAGGAGCGTTGTCGTCAGTAGTAGTAGCAGTAGCAGCAGGTGCAGCAGAAGCAGCCGCAGCAGCAGCCGCAGCAGACGCAACAGTAGCAGGCGCAGCAGCAGCCTCAGCAGGCGCAGCCGTAGCAGGCGCAGCAGTAGCAGGCGCAGCAGCAGCAGCAGCAGCAGCAGCAGCGGCAGGCGGGACGGCGGTAGCAGCGGCAGCGCGCTTAGCAGCAACGTGTACCGTCGCGAGTGTAACAACGTCGCTAGCACGACGACTGCTACCAGTAGTACTACTAGTACTACTACCACTACTACTACTACTGCTACTACTAGTACTACTACTACTACTACTACTACTACTACTACTACTACTGCCGCGAGCGCTCGCTACAGCAGGAGGGTGATAAGACCAACCGGCTGCGGCGGTAGTCTCATGTTCAGTAGCAAGAGCAGGCACTGACGCTAAACGAACGCTGTTCCGCGTAGTCTTCTTGTTCTTGAACGCCGCTAGATGTTGTCTTTTGCTCATGGTGGTGACTGTAGAGAGCAGCAAAAGAATGAGTGAGTGAATGGAGGTTTCCAAGCCCCTTATATACGCCTTCTCGCTTCTAGAGCTAAGCTACTTACCGACCCTGTTCAGCTGCCGCCGGCTGGCCGGCGGCCATTCACAAAGAGAAACAAAAAGACATAAGGCATGACGTTTTCAGCTGGATCCCTTTCCCCCCCTTTTGAGAGATCGACTGTCATGAGCTAAGCCGCTTACCACCCTGTTCAGCAATTCAACGCGCATTAGCTGTATAAAGGGTTAAGCGGTTGCTGCCCGTCGACTGACCGGCGGCGGCCATTCACAAAGACATAAGGTATGACGTTTTCAGCTGGATCCCTTTTTGAGGGATCCACTGTCGTGAGCTAAGCCGCTTACCACCCTGTTCAGCCATTCAGCGCGCAGTTTAGCTGTATAAAGGATTAACGGTAACGGTGATGAGCTTACAGTGTGTATACAAAAAAAAAACTACAGGAGGCGTGTGGCGTGAAGCAGGACCCCCCTAAGACGAACGTGTCTGTCTGTGAGTAGAGGCGTGTGCATGTGGTGAGCGACTTAAGTGTAAGACAAAAATCACCACCTCCTGCCGTGGCGAGTAGACCGGGCCGGCCAGGCAGGCGGGCGGCCGGCTAGTTCAATAGGGAGGGGCGACAGCTGACTAAGGCTGTGCATGAAAAAAATCCGATTTTCACCTGACCTCTGACGTTTGTTACAATGAATGTCAGAGGGAGGGAGACGTCCTCGGGTAGGGGGTAGGAGGTATTAAGGCTATGAGTGAGGAAAAAACACCGTTTTCAGCTGGTCTCCACGGATAGCGATGCCACACCCCCTCGTCATCTAAGCTCTTAAGGAGCGGAGCGGCTGAAAAAGCGTCATGCGGACAGGGCGCTAGACAGCTGGAGCGCTGTTGGAAATGGGATTAAACTCCCTCTGTATAAAAAGCTCTGATTTCTGTTGGAAAAAAAACATATCGCCTCTGACCCCAGTAACGGCTACTACCACCACCACCGCCACCACCACCACCGCCGCCGCCGCCGCCGCCGCCGCCGCCGCCGCCGCCGCCGCCGCCAAGACGAGACGAGATGGCTCAAGCTATTCCACTTTCAAGCTCGCCTTCACCGCCCGGTGCGCCTGAAAAAAAGTTAATGCGGCTTGACGACGTGAGACGCGGCGCGAGGCAGCAGACCGATGATGGGGAGACCCGACAGGTAGGACAGCGGCGGTTAGCCTATAGCGACGCCTTGCTTCGTCAACTAGGTAAAGAGTTGAGCGGCTGTTGGAGAGAGTTGGGCAGTAGCTTAAAAGTCAGCGCCGCCCGTATGGATGCTCTAGTAGAGCGCAGTGTCAAGACACCGGAGGAGCTGTGTACGGCGATGTTCCGAGTGTGGTGGGGTGAAACCCCGCATCGTCATAGATGGGGCGAGCTCGGTCGCGTCTTCACCCGCATTAGACGCATGGAACTGTTGGCTCAGTGGATGGCCCTTCTCCACAGACAGGGGTTGGATTTCGAAAACCCCGACTCGCGCGCGATGCATAAGCACTTGGGCACCCTTGGCAGACGTCTGGGTAGCAGGTGGAAAGAGGTGGGGGACCATTTAAAATTGTCGCCTGAGAGGTTAGATAAGATCGCTGAAGAATGCGAATACGGAGGAAGTCCCGCTGAGTGGGCCTTCCGAGTGTTGAAAATGTGGCAAGATGAAGCTGACGGCGCCGGCGGTACGCCTTTTGAACTCCTTCGAGTGTTGACTGAGGACATGGGAAAGTTTGGCCTCGGCATCGCGATATTACTTGACTTTATCAAGCAAGAAACAACGAGAACGACGGACATGTGAATTGTTGTGTTTTATTTTCATACGTCTTCTTTATTAGTAAGTAAAAAAAAAAAAAATCATAACAATTAAGACGCGCGATCTCTTAAAGTGTCACTTCTTCCTCCAGTCGCAGCTGATCGCCTCATCGCAGCACGTGATAAACAAAAAAAAAACACGAAGAGACACGCTTCTTCCTCTCGAGAGGAAGAAGCGTGTCTCTCGATTGAAAATCTTTTTTTCTTTTCTTTTCTTTTCTTTTTCTTTCTTAAAAGAGACAAACGCGCCCCTTAGAGTGCCCCCCCACTTCACCCCCCCCCCCTAGAGTGCCCCCCTCCCCCCCTCCCCCCCACCACTCGCCCCATGCATCCTAAAAGCGCCCCCCTCCCCATGCATCTTAAAAGGGCCCCCCTCCCCCCCTCCCCTCCTTCCCCTCCTTCCCCCTTATACACTCTAAAGAACGCTTCTACCTAGTTCAATAAGTCACTTCCAGTCGCTCGTAAAACAATAAAAAATGAAAAAAAAAACTTATATCGTGGTGTTTTTTATTAGTTTACCGAAAAAAAAAAAAAGAGACTCGCCTCCTCCTCCAAAAAAAAAGATATCACATTTTAAAGCCCGTGACCCCTTAAAGACGCTCATCTCTTCATTAAGTCGCGTGACGTCACTTCTTCTTCTTCTTCTTCTTCTTCCGGTCACGTGATCAATCAGGTCACTTCCGGTCACGTGATCCTCAATGAGGTCACTTCCGGTTGGCCATTAGCTCATGTGACGTCACTTCCGGTCACGTGACTCATCAGGTCACTTCCGGTCACGTGATCCTAAAGTAGGTCACTTCCGGTCCCCTAAGTAGGTCATATGACGTCACTTCCGGTCCATAAGTAGGTCATATGACCTCACTTCCGGTCACGTGACCCAATGGCGGCCTCTGATTGGCTAACTAGGTCACGTGACGTCACCACTAATCCCCTAAGTAGGTCACTTCCGGTCACGTGACCAAATGGAGGCCTCTGATTGGCTGCAGGTCGATTGAGTAATAAACAGTACTTAACTATAGTCCCGTTCCGATACATACTATACTACTGGGGTTGTTTCAAATTGCCTATGGTAAACTTGGGGGGTTTCTTTCCTAAAAATAGTCTCAATGTCAATTTTCTTAAAAATGGCTAACTTGGTGAGAAAAGTGTTGGAAATTGCAAAAAGGTCAATTTTTCCTATTAATGGCCAATTTGGCAAGAAAAGTGGCCAAAATTGCCCAAAATTGGATAGATAATGGTTGGATGGTTGTAGCAGATCAAGTTAGTTTGATGCAGATCACGTTATTTTGATGCAGATCACGTTTGGATGGTCTGCCGTTATCTGCACTACTGCAGATCACGTTAGTTACTGCAGATCACGGTTGTACACCCCTCCGCCCTGGGTGCTCAGGGTGAAGAGGAAAGACTTGTGTTTTGGGAGAAAGACTTCATTTCTCCCACACTCCTGACTCTCCCAACAAACAACTGGTGGTGCACCTTGACACCCGCCCTGAGGGTTGCAGAGAGGACACAGCTGAGGGGCCATACCTCTACCCTTACAGCCTCACACCACTACTCAACACAGACAAACAAACCATGTCTCTCACTGCTGTAGCCATACCCACAACCCTCCCTCTATATGTAAGGGTCCTGATGGTATTGACTTTTTACAGGATGGGCTATTGAGTTTTAAGCATCCCTTAGTATCTTATGTAACTAATATCGGTATAGGGCGGGGGGGGTGCACAAAATATATACACGTACACGGTAACCTTTTGGCCCTTTCTATAGGATAGGTAACTGCCCCTGTCCCTCTGCTTCAATGGCCATCTTGGCCATGGACTTGGTGCCATGACCAGCACCTGGCAGCACCTGGTGTGTAAATGAGGAACTATTGCAGCCTTCGCCTCTCACAGCTTACACGCTAGTTCCGACAGGGGCCACCAGGGGCACGACGGGTGCCCGGATGCTGTTGGTGTAACCATGGTAACGGGAGACGCCATTGTCACGTCATGACGTGTAAACACTACGTCATGTGTCGGCGTCCATCTGCCTCACAGGGGGTGAGTGTCAGAGAGGATCCCGAGAGAGGATACAGGGGGTGCTGTGTTACACATGAAACATGTATACATATAGATGGTGGGCTACATTTAGTAAGGGATATGTTGGGGATATGGTAGACACGGTCCTCTATAGTATACATCTAACATTACTTTAAGCTATATCCGACTTCAGTTTGAATGCTTGTTTTATGATTCATGTGACGAGAGTAAATAACTAAAGGAGAAGGAATATACCCAGGGAGCTCGTTCACACAGAGTTCAACCAAGGTTGACTTATAACTGAAGCTGCTTTTTCTTTGTGTTTCATGTCATTAAGGCCCATTCATAAGCTACTTCCCAGCACTGTGGTAGTGTGACCTACCATGCTACATAGACACATGTACATTAACCCTGGGTAGAGCTGCACTGTCCTGTCCTGTTACAGCTCTCTCCTCCCTGGAGGCTCGGTCGTTATCCTGACACCAGGCACCTGGAGCCTTTGTAATACCCTAATGTCCTTACTGTGGCCCCTCATGAATATGTGGTGAAAATAGTGTAATATACCTTCAATGTTAACTCGGTGCTGAGATGAATGTATCCCTACATTAGTCGATAAAACCGTCTTGAATATCTTGAACCTCTTACTGTCAGCCTGCATTACTTAATGTATGTATTTCATGTATAGATACCTCATCTAACTGTCACTATTGTGTGTTTGTTTGTGCAGGTTCAGGACTCGGGTTCCGCCCCATCGGTAAAGGTGCAGGCGGGTCGGGTAAGGAGTTCAATGAGGCGCTCGGAGGGAAC
Source organism: Harmothoe impar (assembly GCA_947462335.1). NCBI lineage: Eukaryota > Metazoa > Annelida > Polychaeta > Phyllodocida > Polynoidae > Harmothoe > Harmothoe impar. Next base: position 31,949,077 of record OX381718.1, read on the forward strand.
TGGCCCCGTGAGCAGTTCACAAGTGAGTTACTCCTCTACCTTTTAACCCTTTAAGAACGGCTTAATGTAGCATTGTTGCATCAAGAGGCCTGGGCTGCATTCATGACATGTGTTGGCGATGCCAAAACATGTCATGAATGCCGCCCTGGTGAGTATCTTGCATCGAGGGCTACATTTAAGCATATAATGACAACTGGGTTTTATACACTCTTGTAGGGTAGGCATGATGCTTGAATGCAGCCCTTGCGAGATGCTCACCAGGGCTGCATTCATGCATTCATACTAACTTTGCAGGGGTTATGTCCAATTGTAGAGAACCGGTCTGCATGGATTAATAACATTTAGAAGAATTAGGAAAAGTGGCGATGAATGCTTTTATTTGCGTTGCATTTATGCAACGCAATTTGATAAGGGGGTGCTTAAGTACTGGAATCGGTGTGAATACAAATCTCAATGCTGAAACAGTGGTCAGAAATAGGCTATTTTACAGACTGCAGGGGGCTTTTTTCCAGGAAATCGTATTGCTCCAATAGGGAAAAACTAGATTATAAAATATTTTTATACTCTTTTTTTTTTTAAATTTGGTATCCTAAATATCATACATGATAAGAATGCATAATTTTGTATTGAAATAATTTTTAGGCACATTTTTGTGATGTGCTTTGGTTTATGCAGCGGATTTATTGGGTCCGCTGTATTAGAATGACCTGCAGTCAAACCTGCAGGCTGCTCAGGTTATAATTATAGGCTCATTGAGCCGTGTCCCACCCGCCCAGGCTAGCAGGAGAGTGTTGTGACGATCCTATACCTCTCAGGCCGTTCAAGTTATAATTATAGGCTCATTGAGCCGTGTCCCACCCGCCCAGGTAGCCAGTAAAGTGGCGTGACGATCATATACTTCTCAGACCACTCAGGTTATAATTATAGGCCCATTGAGCCGTGTCCCACCCGCCCATGTAGCCAGTAAATTTTGTATTGAAATAATTTTTAGCCACATTTTTGTGATCCGTCACATAAACCAGAGCCTCTGGTTTATGTGACGGATTTATTTAACCCGCTGTATCAGAATGACCCGGGTGGCTAGCCTGTCCACCCCCCCCCCCCCCCGCCCCTAAAAACGTGCCCTTGGAATGGCTGCAACGCACTGGAGCTTTGCTCTACACCTTCGATCTCGTAATCCCATGATCCAGCCTTCAGGACCTTCCCATACCCTGATAATCCAAAACTGCTGCTCTTGACCAATTTTTACAAAATTGAAATCTGTAGTAGGTTGTAAGCTACTGATTTGGAATATCTACTTGTCAAAGTCTATACATTGTAGTAAAGGGGATTCCCTTAGACAACTTGTACATGTACTCGCAGAAACCTCCACCTAGTGCTAATCAGGGTGCCCTCTGTGTTCAGGTTTAGTTGTTGATTTTGGCACCAGGTGGCAGCAGTAGCTGGGGCCCTGTGTCAGTAGCCAGCTAGTAGCATAGGACTGAGGGCTCTCAGGCTTACATCACTTCTATACTGGCCTTGAAAAGATTTCTTGATATGATCTGATTCAGCCAACAGAAATATTTTAACTTGATGTGATGTATTTTCGAAATATTTAAACTTTAAACTTCAACCATGTCATACTTTGATGTGCCAAAATGTAATCAATGAGAAAAGAATACATCTGTTGGTTAATATTGCATTCATTTGTCCTACATTTGTAGTTTAAATAACATTCTGTCTCTTGTCTAGTTGTGATGCTGACGTATGAGCGGGAGGCGGTGTTGATCAACGCGCTGAGACGGCTGAAGGGCCTGCCGCACCTTAACAAGGTGGTGGTGGTGTGGAACAGCCCCCTAGCTCCCTCCGAGGACCTCAAGTGGCCCGAGATCGGCGTCAAGGTTGTGGTAAGTGTTGTCTATCCTGTACATTGAGGAATAGAAAGTCATCTAGAACAAGCTGAGGTATTATGTGCTATGTATTATTAAGAACACTGTCAATATACCTGAATTATCAGAGGAAAAGTGTTAGTAGATGTGCCCTTACTTAAACAGCAATCCAAAAGTCATGGCTATCGGTCTTGGCCCTAGAGAATCTGGTCATTTTTCAAGTAAGGGCTATCCAAAGAATTAATCTGATGGCTTATTCCTTTGATACATCGAGAAATGGTTGATTTTAGTCACCAAGGTTTTTACTAAGAATTCATGATTCAAAATAATGTACCGGTATTTTTCATGTAACTTGTAAGCCTAGGAACTCATCATATGCAATCTAACAGTACTGTATTATTGTGTTTGTGGCTGTAATCAAACAGTACTACCTGTGTTGTGTGTAGGTCTAACACTACCATGTGTGTTACATTTAAGGTGGTGAAGACGACCAAGAACAGCCTCAACAACCGCTTCCTACCGTATGACGCTATAGAGACAGAGGCCGTCCTCTCCATAGACGATGACGCACACCTCCGTCACGACGAGATCATGTTCGGCTTCAGGTACGTCCTGCTGCTCCTCCTGTTGTCATGTACACTGGTTTATAATACAGGGATGAAAGTCTTCAAGTTTTTCCCTGAAATCAAGTTTTTTTTCAATCACAAAAACATGATCAGGATATTCAGTTGTAGGGCCTCATAGGATATATTTGATATTTTTCTCAATATAAACTCAATCAAAACTTATTTTGTGTGTATTATCCTATGATAAGAAAACAAAGTCATAACTGATTCTTCCCCAGTGGTCCTACACATACAGACAGGCTCTGCAACACTGATCTCCATGTCAAGTTTTTCTGAGAAAACTGGAAGCACTGTCTCTCCTCTATAGCCCTATGTATTTACACTCTTCACATGAGGCTTAGTCACTGGAATCAAGGTGCTATGCATGGAGAGTGTATGGACAGTTTTCTTGTCCTGCTCAGCAGAAGATAACGTCCACGACCACATGGACATGACAAATGCTTCTGCTCAGCAGGAGATGACGTCCATGGACTTATAGACATGGTAAATTCTGCTACACAGCAGATGATAAGTGTCTGTAGACACATAAACATGCTAAATTTGGTGTTATATAATGTTTCTAGGAGGTATGTTTTATCTTTAAGTTTTTTTGACATAGTCGACTTTCATTCCTGATAATAGCAACTACAGTTTTCCCATCAGTCAGTTAAAGGGGGGCTAGCACCGCTAAGACTACCCGTCTTAACAAGTCACGTGACCACCGATTGACCAATCAGGGTGCCGCTAAAGGTCCGCTAGTTCCCGTGCGCTTTGCTGGGCTGCTATGGCACAGGTACCCATCTTTGCTACGATCCGTGCTAGCCCCCCTTTAAAAGTCAGTTAAGAAAATATCAGTTAAAAAAATATTTTAAAAAATCTGGGTACAATTATATGCGAAATACGCTTAGAAAATATTATAAACACGTTTATAGCAGTTAAGAGTTTATTTGAGCTCAAAATCTACCTTTTTGGGGGGTTTTATAATCTAAAGTCGACAGGAAAAGAGGGGTGTGTGCGTTTATTGGGTCAAATACAGTAGTTGTTTTCATCTACAGCCATTTTAATTCAGTACCATTACAAACTATAACTTGATGTGGCCCCCTCTGTTCCATTACAGGGTGTGGCGGGAGGCGCGGGAGCGTATCGTGGGGTTCCCCGGCCGCTACCATGCCTGGGACCTGGACCACAACGCCTGGCTCTACAACGCCAACCACTCCTGTGAACTCTCCATGGTTCTCACAGGCGCCGCCTTCTTCCACAAGGTAAGGCACAGCAGTAGTAGATACTCTAGCTATTTCATAAAGTCTTTTTATACTTCTAAAGCCATGAGGGGCCACTTGGTTTGCCAAGCCCTAGCTTTTTGTTTGGGAGGTTAGCTCTCTATGCCACTCACAGAGGCCAGTCTTCTTATATGTCGATGTTTGAGCAAGGTCATAAGTATAAACCTTTTAAACGACTATTTTACCTAAACAGAAAAGTTTCTAACAATCTAGAATTTTCAATTCAAATAAAGAGTTGGCTGTGCAGTATAGTATAGTATAGTTGTCATTACCCTCCATGACTTAACTTCTATAATTGATGTCACATAGGTAGATATAACATAACAATTAATACTAAGTAGAGAGGGAAATTTGGTTAATCAACATGTATTATTGAGAATTGTACATCATTAAGTCAGATCTAAGTTGCAGTAGGTGCAGTTAGTGTTACTGTATGGGGCTTGGTGAGGGTTACAGTTATTGTGTTGTGTGTTGCAGTACTACGCGTACCTGTACAGCTACGTGATGCCCCAGGCCATCAGGGACAAGGTGGACGAGTACATGAACTGTGAAGACCTCGCGCTCAACTTCCTCGTGTCCCACATAACAAGACAACCACCCATCAAGGTACACACAGCTCACAACAGTTACACAGTTCATGCTAATATTATTGTCAAACACTGTTTCTCTTTCTGATCCTTTCTCAAACCAGGGAGGGCAGTCACCAATAATAATCTGACCTGATACCAAAGTTAGGGATGTTTTATAAGGCTGTAGCACTTTGAATTGTGTAAATATGTCTACTAACTAAGTTATCCTCCAGAATGGGGCAAAGTTGACACTCACTTAGGAAACTTTGGGCAGGTTCAGGGCCATTTTCAGAAAAGAATCTTTGCCTGCTAGTATCAGAAAGGGATTAATTTGCGTATGAAAAATATGTTTGCTTTCTCACACCCTTTTTTAAAATGATTTTCTAAACATGCCTATCTTACGTTTATCATAATAATATCTATCATAGATATATATTTAAGGAGAGACTTAGAACCTATTTGTTTGCTCTACTTTGCAGGTGACGTCGCGCTGGACTTTCCGCTGCCCCGGGTGTCCAAAGGCTCTGTCTGGTGATGATACTCATTTCCACGAGCGCCACAAATGTCTCAACTTTTTTGTCAAAGTCTACGGCTACATGCCGCTTCTATACACACAGTTCCGAGTCGATTCGGTTCTCTTCAAGACGCGAATTCCACATGACAAGCAAAAGTGTTTCAAATTTATATAATGAAATGTTGTATGAGGTTTTATGAAACGGATTTAAATTGATTTGAAATTCTGTTTTATTTTTCCTTAAGGATGTCAAACATAGCCACCACCTGCTGGCAAGGCTGCATGTGTCACACCACCACAGAGAGATTGCCAAAACAGGCTGTATATTTTTAATAATTAACAATAACAAAAATGTATACAAAGATAATAACAATTCCATACACTGCTGTAGACAATGGTTTAGATTGTAATCAATCAATTTGTAAATGAATAGTTGACTTGAAGATTCAGCCATGACCAGTTCATTTGCATGCATAGCGAATTATTTATACTGCCAGAATTATATACCCAAAAATAATCATTAGAAAATATGCTTGCGCCTATTTGTTTGATGAATGAGGCATAATATGGTTGGTTTCTGAGTTTCTGAGTGGTGTATAGAGAGAAACTGTAATGTAATATTCACCATTTGGTGTCTACAAACTAACTGAGTGTGATACTGAACATAACAGATGACTGATGTACATGACTAAACATTGTAAGAGGTCCTTATATTTTTACAGACATATTGGGGATTTTTTTTATATGTACATTAGAACATGACTAAATGTAATCTTGGACAATGGCATATTTATACTCACACTGACAACACTGTATATTACCCATGCTATGCTTGTGTAATGTGTGTATGGCTGAAATGGTGGAGATTATAACAGAGCTGACATTCATGATGGTTATGGATATTTAATAGGTAGTCAGCACATAAGGCCTGTATAAAATGACACCAAGAGAAAGGAGAAAGTTGTACATACCAATCAGTCTAACTCTAAGTAGGATTCCAAAAGGTGAACATCTGGATGTAAAAGCTGTAATTCTGTTCCTCATGTGGATTGAATGTAAAGATGTTTATCATGGAAGTTATCATCTAGTGGAGGAGAGGTAAATAATATAAAAGGCTGTTTAAAAAAAAAGATAGCTTGGTGTAGACTCACCACTGGTGGTTTGACAAAAGTGGAGCTGCTCTGGGGAGTGAGTGACAGCATGCCGTGGATGGATAGAGAATTTGGTGACAACAGCCAAAGTTTCAATATCGAAGCAAGCCAACAGTTACTTGACTCTCTGCACAGTCGATAATACACTGTTATTTCATAGACAAATGACATCATTCACTCGGCATTGATTGTCAGTTTTAGAAGGAATTCTTTTGTATTTCATGCAGGTTGGTTAAATCCCCTCTTGCTCGTTGGTTTTAAGTATTAATATTCGAATGTTTAGTTCTGTTACAGGAGCAAACATTCGCCTTCAGTATTAAGATCATCATGAATATAATTTTGTCAACAGTATTGGTTAAACATGACATGTTAGAAATCCAATGTACCGTAAATTCTGGAGTAGAAGCGCGGCCCATATATGAGTCAACCTCAGCTTTCATTTCATACTAAAAAGGCCTATATGGTATAACAATAAAGTGCTGCTTATACGAGAGGTTTTAGATGTATACTACAGTACTAAAGTCACCCCTCCAAACAGAACTCAAGAATGACACGAGTTAGAAACGTGTGCATCTCCCGGGAAAAGCACAGGCTATATACACAAGATGGACACAGGAGATTCTCAAGGATAGTGAACATTCCTAGTGACATGTACAAAGGTGATATGTATTTCCCGAGTTTTACTCATGCAAATAACCAGAAATTCCAGAAGTAGAATGAAGACCTGTATTTTCCAAGTTTCATTACAAGAAATGACATAGAATATGATACAAACATTTCTCAAATCGTTGCAAAAAAGTTTTGAAATCCCGGAGTTATGACACGAGAATGGCATGAGTTTTGCTTGAGATTTTGTTTGCAGGGACCATAATCAGACCCTCTATGTGGTTTACATGATTTATCAAAGTTAGGGGTGCGGCCTACATGTGGGTTAGACTTATACTCAAGAATTTACGGTATGTGCTGTTTTCATAGGGAAAGCTTCATGTGTTTGTTTGAAATAGTATTGTAAATTAGATAATATGATAATGGGAGAACTTGAGTCAGCATCAATGCGAGTCGTTGGTGTATGATCTAAAAGTATACTGCCTGCATATTTGTTCTGCTTCATGTATTTCTATACTCACTCCATTATTTTTCTCATGTGGGAGGAGGACAAGCTTAATCTTTGCTACCTACTTTTATTTGCTCAACTAAAGGATTTCTACAGTTTTGGTGTCATTATCTCTATGAAGATACTGTTGTACTGGTTCCCGGGATCGCCCAACAGTTATTCTAATGGGTCATTGATTGAAATCAAATATTGTTTTGTTGAACATTTCTTTACTTTATAGCTATGTGTAGATCTATGTCATTTGCTGCTCACACATTTGTATTAGGTTCAATACTGGTCAGAAATATTAGTTACTAAACTTCTGGGTACATATTTATTAATAAGGAGGAATATATGGTATTTTTACACTGTTTGAGAAAATGGTGATGGTTAATATATGTGTAGGATGGGTATCTTTTGGTTTCGTGTCAAACTAGGGAACGCACGTATTTTGGCAAACACAGCAACTGATGATAAAACTCTTTCCCAAGATGTACCAAACAAATGTAAAAAACAAGAAAGCTGGTAAACAGCTTATGGTATTTTTAGCTATCACAGATCATTCTGATGGTAATGTTACAAATGCTCATTTATTCTGCTTTAACATTACTTAATGAGGTATTATACTTATACTCATCTCATTTATAATTTAGAATAAGAAAGTGAAAGAGTGTCTGGAAACAATACATGACAAAGACAACGAATGTGAGATGGTATGAATGTAGCCAGGTGAAAAAGGGGAGAATGTGTATTAATACTGATATTTCTGGAAAGGGAAAGGATATGGAACTCACAGAATGCAGTGATGAAAAATAGATGACATTTAAGTGCTGTGACACATGAACCCCTTGTTAAACATACACAAGGGGATCTGCTGTGAACATTGTATAAATATGATAATTTGCCATTCAGATTTTATGACTGAATATTGTGCAGATGACTCAGAATAAACTGATACTGTAGGCATGTGGAGTATACTCACCCCTTGTACATATATAAGGATATACTATATTGTACATGGAACATAGTTCTCGTAGCCTCTCAAGTGAGGCATGACAGATATGTCTTCTTTTTATATAAAAAAGAAATAAAGATGATTATATTCTGAACACATTTTGTCTTTTAGTAAATATCCAAGAGTATGTATTCTATTTACCACTTTTGCGAAGAATGCATGAAAATCATCTCAATGCAGGCCAGATGAACAAAAATATTGGTTAAGTTTTTTGCTCTTAAAAAAATTGATTTTGCACTTCTTTATTCTCTCGATCGAGTAGGCCAATACCATTTAGATAAAACTTTTTTTAAGGACAGGAGGAGCGGGTGGTGGTAGATTTGGCGCTGGACCAAATTTGGCCCCCTTGGCGGGGGGGGGGGGGGAGGGGGCACCGAACAACTGTGGACACCTGATTCCTTTTTAGTAAAATAGTGACTGCTCATAACTATAGATATTCTAACCATACTGGCGGGCCAGTGTAAATTATTTTGTCGTACCAATGCAGAAACCTTCCCCTAGGTTATTTTAGGAGGTGAGAAAGGGAGAGCTGTGGATTTTCCAGTGACTAATGGCATCACATACCCTTATCAGTTATGGACATTTCTCTTTGTATATGAATCATGTGTGTGCCATGCCTTCACTTACTGCAGTCCTGGATGGTTCCTCAATCACCACAGAAGCTACACGCCCAGATTGATAGGAACCCTTGACATTGCTCTGCACAAGCATTGAAATTTAAGAAATGTAAATGCAAAAAGTGATATCTTTGCTTGGTAATTTAAAGTCAAGCAAATTCTATGACAATTGTATAAGGATATTTTAGTGAATTTATTAGTTATATGTCATCTTGAGCAGTGCCATATTTGCTTGCTGTAAACATAGATTTGGCGGATTTTATAATCTGTGAAAACATGTACAGCACTAACATTTATTCAATACAGTTAAACTTCTACAATACTTCAAATTCTGTGATTTTAAATTCGCATGAAATGGTAATATTTAGCATATTCACGGAAATTTATACCACCAAAAATATAGATGTTACAGTACATTCAAATGTCAGTGCAGTGCTACATTGTTAAACTCTATAATCATTGTCTTTCATATATATGGCTCTGCACTAGTTTGATATGGTCTAAGTACAAATGGGAAACACAGTTTGATTTGGTCAAAACGTTTTATTTCATGAAGAAGCGTAGTATAGGTGTGGGCCAGTTCCAAGGTGTAGTTTACAGTGGGCTCTATGTAGCTCAGTACCACTTAGTACCTGTAAGCGCAGAGAGAACAACACAACTGTATGAGCAGGAGGATATGAGAGGTCAGTTGATTCAACCCTTTAACATTTTAAGAACAGATTTTCGCCAGAAGATTACATTTGTCGTTATGATGCAGCAATGCAGCCTTGGCGAGTAACTCCCTGATGCTGCATTGGTGCATTATGTTGATATTCTTGAGAATTGACTTTTCTGGTGTTCTGATGACAATTGACAGTACACTGGAAAACGCCATGTTCAGGTACCATGGCACCTTATAACTGAGCAGTGGGTGACATTTCATTGTCAATACTGTACCAGTGCATAGAACTCATCTAAATATGAATATTTAAGTGAGATTAAATTGGGTTAAAAAAATGAAAATATCTTACCGTCTTCCAAAGGCACGATCACCCATAGAAAGCACCAGGGTTATCAGCAGCGTAGCCCCCAGCAAAACGTCCATTGTAACCTGCGTTGAACCCAGCAGCCCCATAACCAGCTCTAAGTCCTGCCCTGCCAAATCCAGCATTACCATAGTTCCCGTAGCTGCCACTAAAGGCGGCACTGTCATCAGCAGTGGCCATGGCAACCACCAGAGTGAGGGCGAGGAGGACACAGGCAGCCTTCATGATGATTCCTGGTAGGTTGGTGTGAGTTGATGGGTGGAGAATCAGAATGTGTTGTCTGGGTAGATCTCTGCTGCCTTTATATAGTCCTCGAGCTGGATTCCCACACATTGTGGGTGTATAATAGGACATGGTTACCTTGGCAACCTCTCTGACAATGTGGGTTTCATTTGCATAAACCTCAGAAGGAAAGGTAACAGAAGGTATGCAGACAGATCTCCTATATGTGTTAACCCTTTGAGTACGGCATGGTGCCTGAAGGTTGATTCGTAGCCATGCAGCCTAAATGCAGCATTATCAAGGTGCATCAGACTGACTTTTGCAGACCCGATATTGTCGGCAAGCTGCATGAATGCAGCACTGTTGAGTCATTCTAAGAATAAACTTATTGTTTAAGACTCTTGGGCAACTTTCTGGTGATGCCAACTGCAACACAACTCTTTTCTCTTTTGGCCTCATAGTGCCCGAACTGTTGGTCTCATAGTGCCCAAACCCACATGGCACACTGACTCTTTTTTTCTCCCTGAGAGAACAAGGGATGGGTTCTGTACGACAGACTTCTTTATCTTATACAAGGGTTTGGTAGGACAGGAGAACATGTATGCCCTGAGGCCATATAGGTCTGGCTGTCACAGTCATAAAGTCCTCCTCAACATACTAGACTAACTATTTGAGGATGGCATGTATAGTACCTTATTCCCTTTAAGGATGGTATAATGCCTCAAGGTTCATGTTCATTGGTCATGATGTACCACCAGCACTGCATTGGTGTATCATGGAAACCATTCAGGAGTGTATCAGCCCCACAGGGATGAATGGCTTTTGTCATGGTGCATGAATGCAGCACCAGAGAATGGAATGGTGTACTAAAGCACTGTGTGGCCCTTAAAGGGTTCTTGCCCTGAGTGATATATTCGGCTCATCATACTAAAAGGAGGTAGATGCCAAAGTCTAATTAGGCCTAAAGGTATATACCTTAAAGCCTTAAGTTATATGCACTTAAGGCCTAAAGGTATATGAATTTAAGGGCACCATTGTACTTTTATTTCCTGTACCCTTTTGTCGCAAATGCATAAATGCAGCCCTTGCGAGTTATTGCATACATGCATAATGACAACAAATGGCATAGCACATTACTTCACTAGGGTTAAAACTTATATACATTCATTTAATATTTACTATACATTTGTACTACAGTTGGGTGGATGGACAAAAGCATACATATACGTATATGATACATATAGTGTTGTAAGTAGTAGATATGGATATGGTGAGTCACAGTATACGTGTTAAAGCCAAGGACAGGGTAACTGTCCAAAGCACTGGTCAAGGATAATTACCATTGCCCATGGCTTATAACACTTATGCAGCTATTCAGTCATATCCATATCTGACTTATACCCAGTGATTGGTTTGTATGTGTTTTACAGACAGGCACTTTCTTATGTTCGCCCAGCCAACTGTGGTGTAAGTTGATTTGATTCATTGAGCACCTTCCCTTACTATGAGTCTGTATAAAATGGTAGGCCATTCGTTATAGTTTCAGTGATGATTCTTGCTGTTCGTTATACCTGTAGTATAACTGTGCACGCCTGGATGAACATTGATTGGTCTAGACATCATCATGAAGGCACTTGATTGTTTTTCTTGTTAGGCCATTTTAAAACTCTGATGACTCCACTTTTGGCTTTTTTTTTACCCCTGCTCCCTAGGATTTCTGGAGAATTTTACCCCAAAAAAGGTATATGCTGACCATCGAAAACTCAATATGGCCTTTCAATTGGAAAATATTTCTCAATTTATCTTCATTTGATAGCCCAAAAGAGGAATGGGTTTTTTTTTCCTCTGCCCCCTGGGAAATTTTGGCACCCAGCTCTCCCTGTGAGAAGTTTTTTTGTTTTTTTTGTCCCCTGCCCCCAAAATCTTGGTTGTGTAGGGGTTTACTATTATCCAAACCATATACATATCATCTACACATCTCACTACGCCCTTTGGGTATGGTTTGGGTCTTCTCTACCCACATATTACTTTCTGCATGATCAGGTATTGTGTTAGCCATCAACTAAGATCGTATTCCGTCAGCGGTGCGGTGATTTGGGGTTTACCTGTACCCTTCATTCCGTATTGGGTTCCAGGTAACCTTTTCCTACTTACCCTTGGTTCTGGACTGTGTCCTAGGGGTAAGCAATGGTCGCCTTACCCCACTATACTAAGGCGGTCCATTTCACCTGATCAGGGCCCAGTCTTTGGTCCAAGCCCCGCTTGGACACTGACGTTTTGCGTTCCCCCTACTCCTCGTCTCTACCTGGGCTATGCCCCACCACTGCCCTATGTGGAGGCCTCTGACCAAACCCGTCCCTCTGAGATTAGTCCCTGCTCCCCCTTCACGCAAAGTTCAATCCTGGTTCGAACTAACTGAGTGGCCATTCCAACACTAGTCTCGAACCAGCCCCAAACCGATATCTGAAGAAAACACTTGTTGTTGAACCAAGGCAGAACCGGGTTCGTTGATATCTCAATCAACTACAGCTGCAAAACCCATAATCCAAGTGATCATAATGAGGTGGCCTAATCTACAACATTACCACTTAACAGCCAATTAAAAACCAATCACATGCCCATCATAAGCCACTGTAGATTCATGCATATGGTAAATGTGTTTGTTAGATTCATACATCTTGAACTTTGTAGACTTATCATAGTGCAATTTTGATGATATTAGCATGATACTAGTAGAATGTTATAACCATCTTATAATAAAGACAATAGATAACTCATTCTTCAAGTCTTGATTGCCTGTAGGCCTAAAACGCACAATGGTCTTGAGCCTTTATAAGGCTAGGGACCACAGTCTGCACTCGAAGAATATCGTTATCTATTGTCTAAATAATGATTTCAGAGTCATACATAGACTTTAGCTTCTACATGACTTACATGCATCATTGTAACAAACTAGCTGTTGACTTTCCATTGCTTTTATTGTGTCAAACGATTGTCATGTTCTATATATCAGTAATCAAGTTTATGTTCCTATTATAAATGACATAATCTCTTATGCAATGGATGCATAGCCATAGGGCTGATTCCATATGATTCAGGTTTTTGCAGTATTTTCTCTTAACACATTTTCACTTGATTTTTGCAATTTACTCTTCCAGACAAAGAAATAAAGTTTGGGACAATCAGGATTTTCTTTTGTTTAAAGTCAAGGAAAATAACAATTATTCCAGGGCTGTGGCTAACTTGCCAGGGTGGCATTTATTGCCAACGCTTTGGGAGTGTATCAACCCTGAATGGCCATCATGATGCTTGAATGCAGCACTGGCAAGTAACTTGCTACAGCTGCATACTACATTACAGCACTACACACAGTCACACCTGGTTACAGCAGACCACATTGACCCTGTTGAGACTGGTGTCATCTATAGGCCCCAAAGCTCCCTCCACCTTGGTCTGTAGTGCACAGATTACTTCCCCCGCCCCACAGTAATACGCGTCCCACTCGCCCCAGCCCCGCCCGGCTCCCATCAGCCATGACCCGTCCGTGCAGCGCACATTCAGGTTATTGCCAGCCGTATCATCGCGGTAATCGCCTTGGTCCTTTTCCGAGCGGAAGTTGATGCCGTTCACGAAGTGTCCTTCTGGGCAATATTTCCAACCTGTCCAGCCTCCGTACTTCCCGACTGCCGAGCTTAATACTTTGCCGTCCTCGCAGGCGAAAGAGATTGCGTTCAATGCGGTGTCATCTCCAAAGAAGCCTTGTTCTCCCTCCACCTAGGATTGAAATTGAAAAGAATAACCTTGTATGGTTTTCTTATCGAGAGATTCAGTTAACTGGGCTGATTTCCAGTATACAGTCAATTACCACTGGTTATCTTTCTAATCAGAGCTCTCTGATACCCCCCCCCCCCCCCGTCCTTGACGCAGAGTTGACATTGTTTGCCCTTCCCCTTGAAAATTGTTTGCAAGTATGATAGGGCTAAATAAAATTGCTAAATCAAGGACCACTCCTACATGGCATGACAGATGAGACTAATGATCTATATGGTTTAAAGTTAAAGATTTATTAGGAATATACTGTACCTGATAAATTGAACAAAGCAAAAACAGTAACTTTTTTTTTATTCACCCACTCTCTGATCAAAGAGACGATAAATTACAGCCAAACCATCATAAATCCTCTCATTTGTGGTAAATTATAAGCCTCACCCTGCTGATAACGCATCATCCATAAACTTGTCTGATAAAGATAGTTGTATTTGGTAATCTTGTTGTATCAAAGAGCAAATAATATTAAGAGGGTCCACTAAGGTGTTTTCCCATACGTTAGAATTGGAAATCATTGTAACTCAGAATACCCCAAAAAGGTGATAATATTCCTTGGAGTGTAGCTCCTTGGAGTGTAGCTCCAACGTGTATTAACTCGGAGTATTCTGTACATTTTGAATATTTTTGAGTAATGGTTGAAGAAAACAACATTTGCATGGGATTACTGTATGGCCTCTGGCGCCCCCTAGTGGATAGACTTTACAGTTACTATTCCCACCTAAACCATGTTGACTAGTACCCAGTAAACACGCTACGTATCCCCAACGTAGCTCAGAGGTTTCCCTAGGTGTCTTTCCAACCAAAGGTCTGAGCTACGTTTTTTTGCAAGGTTTCTTAACGTCAAAACGTTAAGGTTTATTTACGTTCAACCAACGTCTATGTCTGATTTACATTTATTTACCTCATATAGACATAATTAAACGTAGTAAATCTACGTCATAAATACGTTGAATTACGTAGTGAGATAATCACAGAATGTCTCTAAGTATTTAGGGACCCTTGGCAATTAAGTTTCGTTTTCCAATTATCAGAATATTACTGCACCATGAAGCCATTTCAGCACATGGCCCGCTAGCTCATACAGTAGAGATTGGGACTTTGGATCTGAAGGTTGAGAGTTCAAGCCTGCATGCATGAGGACGAATTCGTAAATGCTTTGAGTTATATTGATGTATTGCATTAATACATGATACACTGGAATGTTAGGGAATTTTTGTGGTGTATTTGAAACCATTTCCAAATATTTCATTATAGTCTAAAGTATTATTATCAGACTATTTATTTACGTTGATAAACGTAAATCAAACCTGTAGGTTTGTGACAGGTGAATACACCTTAATGTTCTGACGTTCATAAACCTTGTACATAACTACGTAGTTCAGACCCCAACAGAACGTAGATTTACGTCTGAGCTACGTTGGTGTGTTTACTGGGTACCCCTGTGGCATTACTATTCCTGATTGAATTTTATCCAAATTGAAAATATTTATTGAGAAAAAATTGAGAATATGTAGAGGCAAAATCCTTATTCCAGCAACTGGAATGTGGTTGCAGCAACAGCTAAGTAAAGAGGGGTTGAGTGGGCTATGTGGGCCATAAACTCCATCCACCAGGGGGCGCCATTTACTTTTTGGGGACAAGAAATCGGCAAATGGACCCTCTTAGTATTCTTTGCTCTTTGGTTGTACTGTGCATGTGCCTACCTTTAGTCTGAAGCCGGTGACAGCTTTACGAGTCGCACAATACTCGGTGCTGCCCCATTTACCCCAGTCAGTTTTCCCCACAGCATAGGTGTCCATGTCTGAGGGCTCGGGGTGCTTGGCGTTGAGGGTCTCACTACGCAGCACCTCTCTGGCCTGTGACATGACAGCCAGCGTGAGGAGAAGGAAGAACTGCATTGTAGGAGTATTTCTGCACCTTTAGGGAGGGAAGTAAGAAGATAATGATGGTTAAGGGAGGTTTTTTTTAACATGAGAAAATGTTGATGAAGAATGTTCACTAGATTTCTGGAAAGCAAAAAGAAAACAAGCATTCAAAACGAATATTTATATAACATCTTTAATGCCTTTAGAGGGCCAAAATTATACATAGTCATGGTCTGAGCTGCATTAAAGCCCTACCTTGTGGTGTGAAGCCCAGTGTAGAAGTGACGTCTTGTGGTATGTAGCTGTGTAGCACCGACCTGTGGGACACAACACCTGCACCTCACTCAGTATCACGCTGATAAAACTCACACAATACTAGTTCACTTAACCCTTTAATTGTCACATAGTTCATGTGCCCTTTGTCACCCTGACACAGGAATGCAGTGCTGGTGAGTGGCAAGTAACTCACCCTTGCTTGGTTGATACACCCTTGAATGCTCACCGTGATGATTGAACGCTGCACTGGTAAGTTACAGTAAAGCGTTATGATGATAAAGGGCATAAGACATTGAAGTGGGATTCGGCCCATAAAGGTGCATCATGCCGACCCTTCCTGAGTGTCTCAACCCCATAGGGTTGAAACGATGCTTGGATGCAGCACTGGGTTAAAGTCTTATGTCTTATCCTACTGCACAATGTGGGTGAGTATTGAGCATCATTCAGACTCTGTAGGAGTGTATCAACTCTGATGCATTCATGCATCACTGGTACCTTTATCACCAGGGCTGCACCACGACAACAAAGGGGCCTACTGCATTGAAGCACTGTGCAGCGCTTAAAGGGCTAAGCTTAGGCCACTCAAAACAAAACTTGTTCCTCATCAACCTGCAGTGAAAAATATAACAAGGGCGTTTTTTATTCCAATTTTATTTTTACTGGGGGCTAAAATATGTAAGGAAATTAAGACTTTTCACACAATTTTCAGATTTTAGTATTTTAACAGTGTATTGATCCCGAAATGTTGTTATAATGCAAATTATTCTTATCTCTCTGCATTAAGGGGAGTATAAGCTTTAATGTGATACCACAAATGCCTATATTTGTTCATTTTTTTCAAAGATTTTTCAACTTTAAAAAAAAATAAAAAAAATCCCTGAACCACGATTTCCATGATGCGCGCGGTGATGAAAAACTTTTTTTTTCAAGTGGCCTTACCTGGATATCAGGAGGGATTACTTTGCTTATCACTTTAAAACTCCTTGAGAAAGTGGTCTATTCTTATGCACATGTTGTACGATAGTGATTCTCACAGCTACTCACTAGAGTTTAGCAGCACTGTGAAAGGGGGGGGGGGGGTAGGAAAGCCGGGGGTCGGGGGGGGGGGCACAGGAGGGCGTGGGTTCAGCAAACACATTGGAGAGGGGCGAGGCTGCTGTTTGTTGTCTTCCCTCAAATAAAATAGAGATCGCTAAAGGCCCTATTAACCCGTTAAGGATGGCACAGTGCTTTAATGCGCTATGCTCTTTGTCGCCATGATGCATGAATGCAGCCCTGGCGAGTAACGCACCGGTGCTGCATTCAAGCATCATGCGGACCCTTCTAGAGTGTCTCAACCCTGCAGGGTCAGCACTATGCAATTTCCAATGCAACGTCGCAGAGTTACTCGCTGAGGGTGTATTGGTGCATCATAACAATAAATGTCATCTTTTAGTGGCATTGCAGTCCTTAAAGGGTTAGTTAAATAAGATATTATTCTTTGACTTTGGCCGTGTTCAGATAAGTGGTACAAAATGTTGGGAATTATAGATGGGGGAGGACACATTTTGCTACTCGAAGGTCACTGGAAAACCATGTGCATGCCCTGCTCCCCTCCCCCTTAGCCCAATGCCAATTTAAATGGAATTACTGTATTTGACATAATATGCGCCCTGCGTGCTTATTTTGAGTGAGAAAATCGGCCTCAAATATCCATTCTAAGAAGCGCCCCCCCCCCCATGAAAAACAGTTACAAAATCGGAGGAACATATAAAACATCTGGGGGGAAAATCTGAGGGGGAGGGGCATTTGTTAGGGGGAGGGCACTTATTATTAGTTCGAAAACGGTATTTAGAATTTATCAGTGCACTATCAGGCCACATCTGCTAAAAAAAATAGCAATGAAATCGCCTCTGTTGGGAAAACAATGCAGGGACTGGGAATAAGTAGATTTTGTGGGGGCTGGGGCTGGGGAAGATATATGTGGACTGTGTGATAGAGGCCAAAGATTTTTCACCTCATTTCAGCAAAGAATTTAAACCTGGCTGAGGGGGTGGGGGGTGGGGAATGTAGACCCCTCTCGTGGGGAAGACTGGAACAATTTGGTGCACTGGCATGAAGATCCACCACCGCCCTGGAACCACAATTATTTTATTATATATTTGAATAAGTATTTATAAATTGATTCTTTATTTATAGGCCACTGACAGTCTAAAACAATGAAAAAAATTATATGATTGCTGTCATCATACGTGTGAATCGTAATAAAAAAGATGTTTGAAAAGAAGGCTTGATATGCAGATTGTTAATGTACCACATGTATCAATTCTTAGAAATTAGCAGGCTAGCCCTAGAAATTAGCGATTCTTAATTAGGGGGTGTGTTAAATCGCTAATTTTGCCGTACGGTTTCAGGAACAGGCTCAAACTATGCATTTGGGACCCAAAACTCGGGAAATCACAAAAATATTTTGTTCAGACCCCCCTGACTCCCCCCCCCCTCCCGCCCCGTACGTGGGGTCCGAAGATCGGCCAAATAGTGAGAAAACAGCTAAAAATTAGACTTTCAGATTCCTACTCAAACCTTACCATGCCTTCATGAAAATGGTCAGAAACCTTCATTTGGGACCCAAGAGAGCAATTAAAGTCATATTGTTGTGATTATAGGGGTGTTACCCCCTCTGGACAGGTTCGTCCATGGTAAAATACCGATAAATCAGCTTTTTTTAAGGTGTTTGCTCAAATATAATCAGGAGGATCCCCTGTTACTGTTAACTCCCCTCTATGACCCCCCCCCCTGCCATCCCACCCCCCTCAGCATGCACCAATAGCCAACAGATAACTCTCCCCCCCCCCCTCACTTCTATATTACACTGTACACAGAATGTCAGGATCTTTGAACATCAATAGGCATTCACATACACCTATCTTGCGAGTAAGACAGTGGTGTGTTTAAAACAGGGTTGGGGGGTATGGAGGGGCCCAGACCTCCCTCCCTTACCCTATACAGACCTAAGAGGACCCTGGTAACAAGTAACGTGATGTTCCTGGGAATATTTAGGGATTCTGTGAGCAAAATCTCCTGCAATATCACAGGATTAAGAGATGTGATTTTACATGTAGAATCTTGTAGAATCACGGGATTTACCCCAGTGAATCAGCAGGATGTGGGTTTGAATCCCCGTCAGCTCAGTCATTTGTCCTATTGGGTAGGGTTGTGCAAACCATGGCATATATGTATTTTTTCATCTTATCAGGCATGAATTGTTAAGAGAAAACATTAGAAAAGGTATTTTCTACATGTTGGCGTGAAGGAAATGTTTTCTAAATGACTTGTACAAAACAAAAGATCAACAGGGATTTGACCTACCCACCTTGAGATCCACAGTGCTCGGCTCTACAGACTGAGCTAACTGGCCTCTTGGACAGTTGATGCTTAGAGTGGTAAAGTTTCATCCTGTACCCTCTCTCTCTGATACAAAACTGCTGTCCCCAACAGAGACCAGTACTTAAAAATCCTGGCATAGCTCATTAGGTACAGCAGCAGGTAAAACTTTGAGTCTCGAACCCACTACGCCATGGTAGAAGTCCTACATCAAGCACATGCGCCACAGAGCCTGTGGTGAACTAAGGACACTACCTTCCAATTTACTGATTATTACTTTTAATGTTCAATATCTTAAAAGCAGATAATTATACATGGGGTGATGGGGGGGGGGGCGCTGCAAATGGTCGGTGTCCATATCTCTCAGTTTACACCTCTCATGGTTAGTATAGACAAGAGACAATCATTTATTCAAATATATCATAGGCCTGGTAGACCTATGCCATTCCCCATATGGGGTAATGGGCAAGTTGGTAGAAACTAATATCAAATTTGAGGACAGATGAATAATCTTGGTATAAGACCAAATATTGAACCCAGATTTGATGTGCAGTATCCCTCTATCAGCTGTAGTAGATAGACCTACCAGGGTGATCTCAGGGTCCCAGCTCACTCATTCTGAAGCATTAGAGGAGGGTTGGGGGGGGGGGGGAGCTTTGGGCTCCCTCTTTTAACCACACCACTGCCCCACTCCCAGGTATGATACCTACCATGATAGGCAATTGCAATGCTCTGCACTGTGCCACATGGAGGGAGAGGGGTGGGGTGGGCTGATCCTCTTGAAAAGGTGTTTTTTTTTTGGGGGGGGGGCTCTGGGCCCTCTTCATACCCCATACCCCTTTTTAAACCACAGCACTGTCTTACTCCGTGTTCATGGACAGGCTTGAGAATGTTGATAGATCCCATCATTCTGTTGTACATGTACTGTGTAATTTGGAGGCGAGGGGGGGGGGGGCTTATTTCATAGCTATTAGTTCAGGCTGAGGGTGAGGATGTGAGGGGGGGGGGGGGGGTCATAGGGGGTAGTTAACAGGAACAGGGAGCCCTCCAGAAAGGTTCAAACTGTCTGATAGGTCTTATGTTGATACATTATTTCAGTATAGGGTAAAATGGAGGTGAAGAGGGGGGGAGTTTTCTGATGGCTGTTGTTGCATGCTGAAGGGGGGGGGGTCATGGGGGGGGGGGAGTTAACAGAAACCGGGGGGCCCTCTGGAAGGGTTTAATCAGTGTCAGGCCCCGACTGTAGGTATACAGTCTGGGAAAGTTCTTATGTACTGGGTTGTACTAGATATCACCAATCTGGACATCATGGGTTCGAATCCCACCTTGGTACAATTGGTAGGACTTCTGATAGCTGTACAATGCACCTCCATTACACTATTTTCTCTATCTAAATATTCAATATGTAATATTACTATGCCAGTATACGCGTATTTATGCCCCAAATAGGCCAAATAAATAATGTGAAAAAACGAACCTACATTTTTGCCAAGGTGGGATTTGAACCCATGAGGCCAAACACAACATATCTATGTCATTCATAATCATGTGACCATGGCTAACCAATCAGTGGTTGAGCTATCTCATTAAGAAATGATCCAGGATCTTGGATCATTTTCTAAGTAGGTCACAGTTATTAAATACAACATTGTCCAGGCCTGACGGCTGTAATGGGTCTGGAGAGCTCGAGGCTGGGGTTTAATCTGCCTCATTAGGTGTCCTCATGACCTTTTATGGATGTATAGGGACCTGATTGTATGGGAGCAAAGCCTTCAAAAAAACTGATTTATCGGTATTTTATCAAGGACAAACCACCTCCCAAGAGGGGGTAACACCTCTGTAATCACAACAATATGATTTTAAATGCTCTCTTTGGGTCCCATATGATGGTTTCTGACCATTCTCATGAAGACATGATGAGATTTGAGGAGGAATCAGAAAGCATGAATTTTGGCTGTTTTCTCACTATTTGCCCGATCTTCGGACCCCCCCTATCTTTACCTACATGAATAGATGGAGGGTGAGGGGGGGGGACACCTATTTTTGATAATTTATGTCAATATCCTCAGTGCATCTCCAATATCATGATTCCCCTCCCCCTTTCCCATTGTTTTCAGCAATGTCATCTACCTCCCTGCTTTGCGGCCACTCAGATTAAAAAAAACATTCATTGGAGCCCTCCGTCGTATGTGATTTAAATCACATGATCACTATTATCTTAGTCAAACACTTGATGAACATTATCATTGCAATTATCAATGTGCCATCGTATCAATGGAGGTGGTTTCATAGATAATGTTCAGGTCTATGTCAAAGTGACTATTGTTTGAATGCAGCTGTATTTTTTCTCATGAGACGTCATTAGTTTAGTCATTATAAACCTAAAGGTAGGCTAAGGGCTGGATACCGTATGGTTGGTTGGACGTCCAACTTGTGGAGCGAGGTCAGAATTTCATCCAGCAAGTCAGTAACGGTCTGTGGTAATCATTTCTTACTTCAGTTGTGTCTTTTAGCTGCCATACTACCTCGGATATATAGAAAGTTCACCTTCTGCATGTCTATAAAGATTCTCCCTAGTACAGTATACTGGTACAATATATTTTCTGACCTTTACCTCAAAGAAATGGATCAGGAAAAATATAATGTTTCCAGCATTCTTTTCGGAAATATAATTACATCAACAAGGTAGCACCATCTGTCGTGATACACTATGTAGTGATAGACCCTGTTGGTAATATCAGCAATAAAACACTTTCAGGTAGGAAACTAATCAGGGCTGCCACCTGTGACATCCTTGGTCAACTCTAAATAATCAAACCTCACCAGAATATAAATAATAGTTGGAATTGGAGTCTTGTATTGCGCATATTAAGAAGCTCTTGCCAAAATGAATGGCAGATTATAAATGGGAAAGGTTATACAATAATTTGAGATACGAGTGAAGAAAACTTAGGTTTGAGTGTGCTCACATGTATAGCAGCTTTAGATAATATGCCTTATATTGTTAAAAAACAGAATGGTGTCTTCCTTTTCTGAAGTATCTGTACTAGCTTTTATTTGGTGTTTGGCAGCTATACTTGATATGTTCGTGTTTACAATGATTAACATCAACATACTTTAGTAGTGTATTATACAAGTATACTATAGGATTATCATGCTTTCTATGCAACCAATAGGAAATTACTTATTCTCATCTTTATGACATACATATGAGCTTAATTCCTTACATCAATAGTTATTTCTGTGACCTTTCAGAGATCAGGAACCCAGCTAACAAAAGAACGTTATTTTACGTCAAAATAACGTTATAAAATTTCATATAACGTTATGCCATAGTAAGCAGCCTGAGAGAAACGTTATATAACGTTATATAACGTTATAAAATGTTGTATAACGTTTTTTGTTTACTGGGAATACTATTCAACAGCCCAAACATGGCATTTCGGATATACATATATATAAATTATATATATGATTGGATGCACCTCGGCTTATCTTCCACAATACTAACAACGCCTTCAAGCGACTCTTCCATCACAATTTCATTCATACAATTCATAGCTTTGTCCTCTAAAATAGATTTCTCATTTCATAGCTCGTTTCAATGTCATGATTAGCAATACTATAACCAACCAGACTACTCTTGAAAATATATTGTATATTACAGTAAAATCTCGTTATAAGAAACACCTTTTGGCAGGGCAAATTTGCTCCTTATAACCAACTTTCCTTGCAACCGACTTTGGTCATATGTAGCTCTTAAATGACCCCTCCTGCCCTTGCCCCCCCTCCCCCACCCACTGGTCCTTTCCTACCCTGCTGTACTCTCGTTCCCAAATCCTTCCGAAGGAAGGCTCTGGTAACAGCCCAATGACCTTGAACTTTGGATTTTGCTGGGTCTGGGCAACCCCTGCTGGTAGGCTGGAACCAGTGAACAGGAACAGGAAATGGAACCAGAATGTATGATGGTAGTTTTAGGTAGTTTTACCATCAGCCTCTCTGGTTCCATTTCCTGTTCCTGTTTGCTGGTTCCAAGCTATCAGCAGGGGTTGCCCAGACCCAGCAAAATCCCACCATTTGGTAGTTACCAGAGCCTTCCTTCGGAAGGATTTGGGAACGAGAGTAACCCTGCTGAGGCCGCCACATCACAGAAGGAAGCCCTCTTAAAGCCCCTTCCCCCTCACTGGTCCCTTCCTACCCTCCTGAGGCTGCCAGATCACAGAAGGAAGTTCTCTCAAAGCCTCCCTCCTCCCCTCACTGGTCCGTTCCTACCTTCTTGAGGCCGCCACATCACAGAAGGAAGCCCTCTCAAAGCCCCAAGTTTTGCAGTAACTAATTTTCTTGAAAAATAATGAATCCTTTTCAAGAAGTAAGCATCAATATCTTTTCCTTATAAACGATTTTTGGCTAGAAATGCTAGTTCTATTGAGGTTTTTTCACTATAGAAAACTATGGAAAAGAACGTGGCAGGGCAAATCTGCTCCTTATTTAAATGTTTGCTCCTTATAACCGTCCTCGTTATAACGAGATTTCACTGTAATATCAAACACTAACACTAGGGGGAGAGGTAGTGTTAGGAACAACTTACCGGCAGCCATTTTGAAATACCAAGGTTTCCCACTATTTCTGCTGGCTCAACTCGCTCCATATAAGGGTATATACCGGTACAGTTTGGCTGCCTAGCAGTGGACTCTCAAATGCGAAGGTGGATAATAAATATGGCTGCCTAACCTCACTCTCTCGGAATAATCCAAATGCGAAAAAAATAAGAAAAGAAGCCAGCTCCCAGTGCAGGCTTGTCAGCTACCATAAGGTGATATGTACTTTTATTATACGATCGGGCCACTCATCGTGCTTTTTCTGTGATATCCCCGTGCTGATATCTAGTGATATCGGCACCCTTCCGGTGGATATCAGCACGTTTCCGGGGGATATCATACCGTTTCCGGTGGTCCTGAGCAATTCCGAAATTTCGTCCCCCATAAAATCCGAGGTTCTATGGAGACTCGAACACGCTACATCAAGACTTGAAGTCCGATGTGCTAACCACCACGCCGTGAAGACGCTGGTAGAGGTGGGTGGCGAAACAAGGAGTCTACAGGCGGATTTCCAGCCCTGTAGGACCATTATTTACCGAGTTACAGAAGAAAAGGCATTTTTTCGTATAATTTCTTTGAAAATCGATATTTTATTTTAATTTCTTTTTTACTATAAAGGTAGTAGTTGGACTTTATTTACCTAGTCGTTAAAATAATTTTAGGGGGGGGTTTTCACATACATATAGGCCTTTTAAAATTGCTACGTTTCCACTAGTCCACGCTCAGGTTCGAACCAGGGATCTCTTGAGTGTGGGCTCGACGCGCTAACCGCTCGGCCACTGGTGATATGGTACAGGGGTGGGGAAACGCTGCCTATATTGAAGTATAGAGGGGAGCGGTTAGTAACCAAAACGGCAGGTGCCGACGCGGGAGTACAGTCGTATTCTTTAGGCTGGCGAAAGCAGCGTAACAAAATAATGACCGGTCCCCGCGCCTCCCCTACTGAAGAGTTCCACAACATGGCGACTGCACCCTCTGTACAAGACGACTTATGTATCATTCAAAATGGCGAAATTAGGACATATTTAAGGTAATTAAAGACATTTTAGTTGAAAAATCGTATAATAAACCTAATAATGTATGGCTGAGGGTCGCACTCGGGGCTGTATCGCTGGATATCGTCACTCGTGCTTCGCACTCGCGCCGATATCCAGCGATACAGCCCCTTGTGCGACCCTCAGCCATACATTATTGGTTAAATGTTGGATAGGAGAAAGTATGTTATCAAAAGATGGTGAATTCTATAAGGCACTTCAGAGAAAAGATAGCCATGATTAGACAACCATTTTGGCTCCTCTAGATTCAGCTTTTATGGATATGGCAATCAACTACTATGAGAGTCTCAAGCATTTCAACATTCACAACTTTTTGTTCATTTGCTCAGATAGTCTGGCTGTCAAAGTGCTAACTGCCAACAACCTACAATATACAACATTATTTAACATTTCTCTATGGCTCCTTATTATGGCAAGATGTTATACAACGTTAAAAAGTTATTTTGACATAAAATAATGTATTTTTGTTAGCTGGGTAGACTGCTTCTTGTATCCCCTGGATGCACCCAATGATACACCCTCAAAGTGGGGCAGTAAGGAGTTCAATATAAAGCAGCTTAAAAAGATAAAAATGCACTGATGCTGGGCTTTACAATGGTACTTTCTGACATTGAGACCTTAAGGACCCAACTTCAAGATTTAAGATCGCTGCAGAGATTAGTTTCACTATGGATGGTGCTGGAGTTGTGAATACAGGCTTGAATATAGCATGTCCAACTGTACCCTCCATTAAGCTACTGCTAGCACTGCTGAAGGTTGTTATGACAAGAATAATAGATGATTAGGATGCTATGAATTTATTATTTAGCAAAATGGCAATACACATGAGTAGTATAGTTTGTATCGGAATGGGACTATGCTTAAGTACTGTTTATTACTCATTGGACTTGCAGCCAATCAGAGGCCTCCATTTGACCGGAAGTGACCGTTGCCATGGTAACGTGACCTAGTTAGGCTCTCAGCCAATCAGAGGCCAGCATTCTAGGTGACCTACTGTCCTACTTAGGGACTCTCAGCCAATCAGAGGCCGGTATTCTGGTAACCATGGTAACGTGACCTAATTAGCGACCACGTGACTGGTGACCTACTGACCTACTTAGAGACTGTCAACCAATTAGAGGCCAGCATTCTGGTAACCATGGTAACGTGACCTAATTAGCGACCACAACTCTTTTGTTTGTAAACAACACCACGTGCCACGTGACATGTCACGTGACGTGTTTGTTTGTTAACAAAAGTGACCTAATTCTAGGATGAGTGAGAACACGTGACTCTATTTTTTTTGTTTTGTAAACATAACGACATATGATGTATGAAAATAAAAACACAACGAAAAAGGCATTTTCATTTTCTTTTATTCTCATTTTTTTTACACAAAAGACAAGTTCAGCAACAGGAGCAACAACAGCAGTAGCACCAGCAGCAGCAACAGGAGGAGTCAGCGCTAATTCTCCAGTCGTCTCGTTCAACCAGAGGCTTCTTAAGTGTGACAAATTACGGTTCTTTGTCGACACCAGTAGCAGCATCATCATCATCAGCAGCAGCAGCAGCAGCAGCAGCAGCAGCAGCAGCAGCAGCAGCAGCAGCAGTAGTGGCAGCAGTGGCCGCAGAAGCATGAGCAGAAGCAACAACAGCAGCAGCAGTAGTAGCAACAGCAACAGAGCGCACCCTAACGGCATCATCAGCGGCAGCCCTGGCAGCAGCAACAGCCTCAACAGCGGCAGCATTGGCAACAGCGGCACTAGTAGAAGCATCAGCAGCAGCAGCAGCAGTCACAGCAGCAGCGGCAACAACAATATCATCTCCATCACTAACTCGTGTAGCGAATGCAGAAGTTGCACGACCTCCAGCACTAGCACTAGCAGCAGCAGCCACAGCAGTAGTTTGACATACGCGCGCCACATCATAAAACCCCATGTAACCGTTACCTGCAAGTTGATAGTCTGTAGTAGTAGTAGCGGTGCGGCCGATGATGAAGCTGGTGGAGGCGTGTGAGTGAGCCTTGGTTTCACTCTCCCTTATATACCCCTAATCTTAAACAGATTTTCACCTGCCGACTCATCCTCACAGTAAGAGGAGGAGATTAACTCGCTCATTTTCAGATTTTGTTTAGTCTTAAGTCGCTTACCATACGGCACACCTCTCCATGATCCCATAATCCTTTATACAGCTGACGCGCATTAAACCAATTACACCAATTATCACAGTCGGGGCTCTGTTTGAACCACCCCTCTCATGTCGATGGATCAGAGGTGGAGGGATCCAGGTGAAACTGGCATCTTACCACACACACGCGCACACGTCTCGGGGGAGGGGAGAGGGGTAAGTTACACTCACCATCCCCTGTAGTTTATTGTATACACACTCACACCCATGATCCCATAATCTTATATACAACTGATGCGCATTACACCAATTATCACAGTTGGGACTCCCCTCTCATGTCGATCCATCAGAGGTGGAGGGATCCAGGTGAAAGTGGGATTTGGGTTTTGTTTCTCTTTCATCATCATACACCAGGTGAAAACGGGATTAAATCTCTCATATAAAAAGGCTGACATTTACTTTCTTTCCACACACACTCTCACCACTACTACAACCACCACTACCACCACCACCACCACCACCACCGTCACCACTGCCGTCACTTACACTCCAGGAGGAAATCTGAGCTGAGTCTATTCTTTTTTTCTTATTTTTCTTTTTTATTCTATTTTTTACTCTTTTTTTTTTTGGAGAGAAAAAATATGGCACTCGAGAGGACGCGCAGACAAGTCTCTTCTTCTTCTCCTCCTACTCCTCCTCCTTCTCTACTCCGCGTCTCCCTAGCTATTTGTTTATCTGAAAGTACTGAACGTCACATACTTCAGAATCACGCTTGTCTTGAAGCGTATGAGATTCTCATGAAAAGCAAACGCGCGGGAGGTGTAACAAGAGCGGAAAAGGAAAACATAGAGAAATGGCCGAGAGCTGTCTTCAAAGAACAGTCTTCAGTCCGACAATGTTTGATAGCCACCCTCAACGAACCCACTCGTTGGGCGTTTCATGAAAACAAAGCGCGCCCCTACTACAATACTGTGAGAATAAGTGCTATGAAACGATTCGACGACCACATCAGTTATTTGGGGGTGACCGCGTCTCCCACTCGGTGGGTGCGCGTGGTGGTGGATGTGAACACGATCTCGAAACGTTTCGTTGTCGTCACTTGTTATCCTGCGTTTTACAGTGTAACCGAATTGAAGAAGAAAGGAACGCATCCGTTTAAAGCATACGCTCCAATTTGTGATTGTCACCACAGCATTTGCACCGTTTATTGCTTCTTAGATGTGATTGCGTCAGAACAAAAGGAAAAAGAAAGCGGCAAAGCGACAAGCTTTGCCTAAATGATAAAAAATTACTAAAAAAAGATTGATCTGCGCCCCCTCCTCCTCCTCTTCTCCCCCCCTGCTCTTCCTCCTCCTCTTTTTTTAAAAATAAATAATTGTATCAGACTCCTCCGGAGCAGCAGCAGAAGGTGATCTACGACCGCACACTCTACTCATATTGGACGATCTGATGAGTAGTTCCAATCAGCAAGTGGTAGCTGACATCTTCACCAAATACTCTCATCACTGGAACGTGAGCTTCATATATATCACTCAGAACCTGTTCCAGAAATCGCCCGACTTTCGAACTATGAGTCTGAACGCTAACTACATGATCGTTTTCAAGAACCCGCGCGACATGGGGCAAATAGCGAGTCTGTCTCGACAGGTGTTTCCCTCCAATGCGGCGGCTCTCTCTAGTATATTTACGCACGAACTCAATCGTCCTCACTCATACCTCCTTCTGGACTTCAAGCAGTCAACATCGACGATCTGAGAATACGCTCCTCTTTGACATCTATTTACGATCAGCTCGTATTCGTACCGCTAGACAAAAAAAAGAGAAAGAGAAAGCAGTAGCAATGGCTTCTCATCGACTCGGAAGACACTATGGCACTCTTAAGCACTTAGCTAAGTGCTCGCCAGAGGATTGCGACCATTTAATAGGCTCGGGAAGCAATGACTTGATCATGTAGTTGAGCGAGATCTGTCAGAATTTACTGGAAGGAAACATTCCGCTCAGCGACAAACAACTGGACAGTCTTTGAGAATCGGCCGACGTGCTGAGGGAGGTTAGCAAAAAATCTACTTCCATCAAAAGAAAGAGAAGCGTCTTGGTACAACAGGGAGGATTCCTCATTCCGGCTCTCATAGGGATGGATCCTGACACGCTCTCGAAAGCGAAAGCGTCACCACCACTACCACCACCACCAGCACCGCTTCGTCATGGTCTCGTCACAACTCCTGCTGCTGCTGCTGCTGCTGCTGCTGCTATAGCTCCAGTCAGGAAGTATAGGTAAAAAGTTTTAAAGTTCATCTACATCTTTTAGTTAAATGGCATTTATTTAATGACCAAATGGCACACTAAAAACGTTTTGATACCAATTTAAAGCTAAGACATCATGGAATATGAATTTTTCATTAGAGAATTTTTTTTTGAAAAATTGTGTATTCTGTTCTGTATAGTACTACTGCTACTGCTCCAAGGGTTCCTCCTCTTCCTGATGAGCGTACTGAAACCCTCTCTAACACCACCACCACCACCACCACCGCTGCTGCAGCTGCTCCTGTTGCGACAGCAGCAGCAGCAGCAGCAGCAGGTCTACCTTCCAATATGCCCTATTACTACAGACAGGCAGAACAATCCCTTCATCCCAACGCAGCATTACACCAGGTGCTACAGTTTATCTACAGGGACTTGGACTTAGTGTTGAACGATCCTACTTTGGAATCGCGAGAGAAAATGTTGAAATACCAAAAGTTGTTGAATAGGTTGCAATTTTTTCTCGCGAATCCCAACAACCACAACATCCCGACATCCTACTCCCCTTCGCCACCACCTCATCAGACTGGTGAACACCACGTCTCCTGCTAGAGGGTTTGCTCCTGCAAGTTCCGCAGAAGAAACGTGTCCCTACCACCAAGCTGTATAAGAGATTTGCAAAACGCCAACTCGGTCAAGTGGAACGAGGATGGTACGGTGCGCGAGATGATGGGTAAGAGAACAGATCCCGCCCTTGGAATTAACATAGTGGACTTACTGAACGATGTCAGTAGGCTCAGGAAGAGGGTGGAGAGACCGGTAGGCTTCACCCCGTTCAAACAGGTGCTACGCGTGGAAGATCCCACCGGCTCCTTGATCGGTAACTCGTTCTATAAAGCGAGCAGTCCCAAGAGACCTTCGAACATAAGAGCTGGCGACAGAGGAGAGAAACGAGTCAGCTCCGACACGGAAGAAGAAACAGCAGTAGAGTACGGTGCGGTGGCCACCCCCTTCCACTTTGGTGGCGCTTCCGACGACAACGACGACAACGATTTCCAAACTCGGACTACCAACAGATCTTCACCGTCAAATACGCCTCTGTCGCGCTACTACGCGGAGCAGTATACTCCCCCCTCCACCATCAGGCTGAGTGAACCAAGAAAGAAAAGGAAACCGCGCAATTGCCAAGCGAACTTCAACGCTTCCTCGCCCCCATGGGTAAGTCAGTGAAGAAACTGACCAAGAAGGAAAAAGAAAAGAGGCGTGTTATAGCTAAATATACCAACGTCAAAGCACCCTCCAGTTTCACTAGCGTCACCAAACTCCAGAAACATCATTTTCGGACCAAGACCCGGCTGTCATCCGAGATGCCTTGGTGTCGCTGGACGCCTACACTAAACATAAACCCATTAGGAGAAAATACGCAAGGAACAAGACGATAACCGGTGCAATCGATCAGCAGTGGCAGTTAGATCTGATGGACATGCAAGCTTTGGCGTCTCACAACGGTGGCTTCCGATACGTGGTGACGGCGATCGACATTTTCTCCAGGTATGTGTGGGCCGCTCCCACTAAATCTAAAAGTGCGGCGGCTGTCACTGAGGCGTTCCAAACCATGTCTGCGGAGAGACAACCGCGCTCCGTTCAGACAGACAAAGGGAAAGAGTTTCTCAACAAGATCTTCCAAGATCACCTGAGCAGCGAGGGCATAGAGTTTTTCACCGGTGAGAACGACGAGATCAAAGCTAGTCTAGTGGAGCGCTTGAACCGAAGTCTGAAGGAGAAGCTGTGGCGCTATTTCACACACAAGCGCACGTATCACTACCTAGACGTACTGGACGATGTAGTGTCTTCTTACAATCGCACTCACCACAAAACGTTGAAAATGGCGCCCGCTGACATTAGCTCGGAAAATAGCGAAAGGGTTTTCTACAGACACGATGTCCCCACTAAAGAAACAAATCGATGAAATATGCAAAAAAAAAAAAGACGTCCACCGCCGACGTCATCGCTCCGGGTGACAGAGTGCGGATGTTGAGAACTAAAGGTGCCTTTGACAAAGGATACGAGGGAAACTGGCGCGAGGAAGTGATGAACGTTGCTAAAACGTTGGGAAGCAGAGGGTTCGAGCTAGAAGACGACAGCGGTGAGGAGATAAAGGGCGTGTTCTACCCCGAGGAGGTTCAGAAGGTCTACAAGACTCGTTACGACAAGACTTACCTGATAGACAAGGTGTTGCGTCGCAAGACCGTGGACGGCAAAGAGCTAGCTTTCGTGCGTTGGAAAGGTTACGAGGACAAGTTCAACGAGTGGATTCCTGTCGAAAAAATCACGTAGAAAAAATGAACATCACCCTACCTAGCAACAGCTCTATGGAGTATTACCCTGACAACAGGTTGACGTCTTTCCGAACTCACTTCGACTCGCCGCTCCTTCTGACCGAACCGTACGAAGTGGCTCTGAGTGAGATCATCCTCCCCACAGAATGGAGAAATGTGCAAAATGACGATATGATCATGGTTGTTCCTCTGCGCACGAAGGGTTCACTGGCTGAGGCGAAAAGAGTTTTCGATAACAAGAAACACAGCAAGAAAGACACCCCCTATGTAGACTGGAACAAAGTGAACCAGCTGATCGGTCTGAAGAAGTTGATCTTGAGCGCTAACCCGCTAAATGAGACGGAGGCGCTTTATGTCATGGAAAAGACACCAGACACGGCGCAAGAGCAGCGAGTGAAATGGGGAAGAAAAAGGTTCAAAAGAGACGTCAACTTGAAACAGACGAACATCGTATACAAACAGTTCCTGTCCGCATCCCGCAAGCGAGAGGAAATGAGCACCCAGGCGAAAAGTATGGTTGAACGCATGGAGCAGAAAATGAACGTGCGCTCCTTTCTGCCGAACATGTTCCCTTTACCCCCTATTTTCACCTGAAAAAAAAACCCACTTCGTCCAGTGCTTGAATAAGGTCATGACAGATAGACTAGTGGGTGATAGCTTCCTGCTCCTCGACAGATCCATCTTCTCGTACGACGGGATGACGAGACGCGTCACCGTCCACCCGCGAGACACACTTGCGTCCTCCTCACCGACCATCTGGCGGACATTCTAGGCTTCAGGGCGAAGACTCATTTCGATGCGACGACCACCGGCGTCTACATGATGGACCCCTTTGGAGACGTGTACTCTGTGTACGTGTACACCGACATCATCCAGGAGAGACGTGTGGGTGACATGCAAGTGCCTCTGTTATGCTGCGTTGCGGTGGACAGGACTGGAAAGAATCGACGTGGGATGACAGCTATCAGTTTTCCGCATTTGGATTATTTCCCCTTGAAATCCAAGAGGTTGGACGAGGTCGGCGTCTACTTAAGAGACAGATCCGGGCGTCCCATACCATTCAGTAGAGGCGAGGTGACTGTGACACTTCATCTGAGACCTGTTGAGCGTTAAAAAAAAACAAAAAAACGTCAACGCGTTCCATACTTTCCACCAAAGCGCACCACTGGTCAAGGGTACAGGGATTACTACAACGCGCAGCTGGGCAACGGCATCATTGTGTACAGCGGGCGCTCTTTCCAGAGCGGTCACGGTTTTGGTGGTGCTCTATTAGGGTTGATGCGCTCAGCTACTCCTCTGTTGAAGAAAGTAGGCAAAACTCTCTTCCGCGCGGGCGTGGGCGTGGCTAAAG
Source organism: Harmothoe impar (assembly GCA_947462335.1). Taxonomy (NCBI): domain Eukaryota; kingdom Metazoa; phylum Annelida; class Polychaeta; order Phyllodocida; family Polynoidae; genus Harmothoe; species Harmothoe impar. The sequence goes on from OX381718.1 coordinate 31,982,058, forward strand.
ATGTGATGGAGGGGCGGACTTTGAAGAACAGTGTGAAAGAGTGAGGAGTAGGTGCTCTCAAGAGGTTGGCGAGTACGGCCTTCTCTGGAGGAAAAAAAAACATCACCACACCCACGAAGAAGAAAGCGGGGACCGCCAAGCGACGTCGGCGCTTTCCTCAGACGGGTAGTGGCTCTCAACCGGTAGACAGGCGGAAGACCTATAAATAAAAAGACCTAGAGGAAGTCGGCGTCAGTCCATCATCGGCGTGAAGAGAGAGCACAATGGCTTACGTACACGAAAGCAGTAACGAGTGCGCGCTCTCTGAGCTCGACCTACACACCGTAGCGCCGACTCAGATGACTATCCTAAAGTCGTCTTTTGTCGGGATAGAAACAAAAAACTCTTTAGAGGATGGGGGAAACATCAATTTCACCATCAACAAGTCGCAAGAGTACACGGACCTCAACGAGAATTACCTTTATCTAGAATGCGAGGTGACGAAAGCGAGCGGCGAACCGCTAGTGGCTGCCGATGTAGTGGCTCCGGTGAACAACTTGGCTCACTCGCTCTTCAAAGACGTCCAAGTCTCCATCAGTGGTTTCAAAGTGTCTGGTAACACCGAGACCGGGCTTACCTGGAAGGGTTACTCAACTACAACAAAGACGTGAAGGACGGTATCATGAGCGTCTAGGGTTGGCATCAAGATACACCCGGTCACTTTCACGACTTAACTGATGAGAATGCTGGTTACACTGAGCGCCGAAAGCTAACCGCCAACGGTCACTTTTCGCTGATGGCGCGACTCCACTTTGACCTAGCTCATCAACCGAAGTTGATCGTTGGAGAGACGGAAATCAATCTCACTCTCAAACAGGCGGCCCCCTCTTTCTATCTCATGTGCGCCGCTGACGCAGGCTTCAAATTCACGATCTACAAAGCGAAGCTCTTCGTGCGACGAGTGCTGGTAGCGGATTCTGTGGCGGAAACGCATGAAAGAGCTGTCATAGAACATGGACCCTTCGACTACCCTGTCAACAGAGTGGAGATGACGACGTACGCCATCCCTGGAGGAAACAGAGATCACACCTACACGCACTCCAACACAGGCCAGCTACCCAAGTCGATGATGATTAGCTTCCTGGACCACGACGCCTTCAACGGTAATTACCTGAAAAACCCGTCCGAGATGCAGCATTACGACATCAGCTCGCTTCAAGTGATAGTGAACGATCAGAAGGTGCCGAACGACGCCTACGTCCCCGACTTTAAGAAAAAGGCGGCCGTGAGAGAGTACCTGGCACTACACACGGAAACGGGGATGTAAGAGGGCGCGCGCTCTTGTGGTATTTCATACGACGATTTCCTGAACGGTTACACCGTGTTCCCCCTCGATCTAACCCCAGACAGGTCGCACGACGGGTGTCGCGTCAACCTTATAAGGGCGGGTCAGCTGAGGGTGGAGGTCAGTTTTCGCAAGTCCTTAGCGAAGACCACAACGGTGCTACTCTACTTGGTGTACGACAACGTCGTCGAGCTGACCCGAGATCGCCATCCCATCACCGACTACCACATGAACTGAAGACGGTGTGACGGTGGTAGCGTATGAATACGTTTGAAATAAGTAGAGTGTTGAAGGAAAACGTTCACACAAAACATCGTTTCCTAGGTGTTTTCTCTTGTGACACTATGCCGAAGCACCCTATCAAGGACACTTGTTTAGTGAGCAACACAGATCCTCAACATTTACCAGGTCAGCATTGGGTGGCGTTTTACGTGTCGAGGACTGGTGAAGTGTACTACTTTGATTCCTTTGGCTTACCACGGCTGAGCGGGGTGTTCTTGTCCTTCCTGAACCGCTCTGCTCTGTTCAAGTGGCAAAGAAACCGTGTTCAACTCCAAGACACCTCTGCTGACACCTGTGGACCTCATTGCGTTCATTTCCTAATTGAAGCATGTCGAACAAGAAACCCGAAGAAATGTGTCATGCAAATGAGCAAAAATCCAAAGCTGAGCGACCGGACAGTGAGTCAGAGACTGGCAATGCTGATGTTGTGACAGAAGCGGGGTGTTGTGATGGTGGTCGTTTCATGCAAGCAAAGGTTTTCTGCCTTGCCGAAATGGTGCTGGATTTATCCAAAGTGGTGCAATGTATGTTGGAGAACAAGAGTAGTGGGTGTGAGAGTGGCAAGGCGCGGCTTTGCGGTCTGTTGGGTTGCAAATTGAAGAACAAGAAGAAAAAGACATAAACTTGTGTTTGAAAAAAAATGATTTGAAATGTGAATAAAAGAAATGAAAATAAGTTATTTTGTTGTGTTTTTATTCTTCTACATAAGTTATTTTAAAACTAATCAGCTCATTGTCGACAAAACAAAATAGAGTCACGTGCTCTCACTAATCCCATAATTAGGTCACATTTGTTTACAAACAAACACGTCACGTGACATGTCACGTGGCACGTGGTGTTGTTTACAAACAAAAGAGTCACGTGGTCGCTAATCAAGTCACGTTACCATGATATGATGCAAAGATATATCGTTTCAAAGAAAATGGCCTCTGGTTGGTTGATGATAATGGCTATTATTCTAATCCACACCGCAGGTATTTGCTCTATTCTAATCTCATTGATTTTGGTGACAAAACATTGGCGAGGGAGAAATCGGCACTAATTGCTGCACTGACTACTTGTAAGCTACTAAACAAAACCCTGATATTACCCAAGTTTCACTGTCCTGGATGCGGGAAAACAAAGCCATGCACTCTGCATTGTGCATTCTATGTCAATTTTCTTGTTCAAACATTTGACCAATATTTTGGAACAGAGTATTTCAGGCACTTCTCTATTCATCAGTTTCCCTCCCTAGATGTTAATGTGAATGATGAGAACACAGCCTGGTAAGGTATCCTAGTTAAGGCCTTGAAAAGGTCAGACCAACTGCAATTAAAACCACCTCATTAAATATCGGAACAAGTAATACAGTAAAATACAGCTTCTACACGAGTCAGACTCAGCTCTCTACCAAACATGCCTTTATAGGGTGCGGCTTATACAAGAGTTTTAATGAGTATAATACAGTACCAAATTAGCAATTTTCAGAATCCCTCTGCAGCTTATATAATTTGTCAGACCTAAGGGTGAGGCTAATATGCAAGTTAGTGAGATGTTACAGTACCCCTACATTTTAGAGGTGAAATTGTGAGGTTTATTAATATCACATACAATATATCAATATTATGTGCATTACCCCCTAACATCACAACACACAATATTCAGAGCAACCAACTCCAACCAATACAGGTCAGGTTTCAGGAGCAGACATTGGATAATGAATCAAAATAGGTAGTGACATTCCATGTCGATCTATATAAACCATCATTTTTCTGTATTTGATTTCTATGAAAGTGAGATAGATGCAATAAAGGAACAGTCTTTCATTGTTGTCTTTGTGTTTCTCTATTACCTTAGTCATTAAAATATTGTGTCTCTCACAGTTAAGATTGGTGTTTTGATGAAAGTGAGTTTCAAATGCCAGATATTACCATTGCCAAGGCTGAGGATTTTATGTCACCACCAGGGCTCATTGAGATGGTAGCCTCTAGCTCCACTGTGTGCCAATGTAAAGTAAGTGCACCTCACATGCAGTATGCCCTGGGTCTTCATGATGCATGAATGCAGCCCTGGCGAGTAACTCGCCAGGGCTGCATTCAGGACTCAGACTCTACTGAGTGGGCATTTCATGGTAGACTCAGGTTCCACCTCGTTGTCAGTGCCATGTTTGTGCTACTAGTGGGTGCCAGGGCTAGGTGTGATGGTAGACTCAGGTTCCATGTTAGTGCTACTCGTCGGTGCCAGGGCTTGTTGTGATGGTAGACTCAGGGGCTACTGGTCAGTGCCCGAGCCTGTGGTGTTGGTACTATTGGCAGACTCAGACTCCACCCTGTTGTCCGCACCATGAGTCCCCACACAGGGACAGAGCAGCTGTCTGAAGGCGGACCTGAAGGAGGCTGTGAAGTAGGTGTACAGGTACACATTGTAGCTCACCGAGAACGTGCTCAGAGAAAGACGAATCAGATTCAGCGCACCCGCTGATTCATCCGTCCCAGATGTACCTGTTATTTTCTGTAAAAAAAGAATGATTTGTGGTTTACTTAACCCTGTAAGGGCCGCATAGTGTTTTAATGTACTATACTCTTTGTCATCATAATGCAGGAATACGACTGCTTTCTGCGAATATCAACACTGTAGGGTTCCATTGTCATTACAATGCCTGAATGCAGCATCAGCTAGCAGCTCACCAGCACTGCATTATTGCCAGTAACACATTGTTGCATCAAACTAACTTAAATCCTTTAAGGGTTAATTTGTTAGAGGTATTCAGCTCTTGATTAAAAATGTCCCTTCATTTAAAATGCTCCTATCATGATCCTGTATTTTGTAGGACAATTATCAATATGAACTACATGGAAAATTTGTTTAAGTTTATCTCTGAAAGACACATTATGTGAAATAAAGCATGGTACTAACTGCAATGAGAAGCAACACAAAGTAAGGCATCCATGACATGGCAAAGAGCCCTGCCACCACTACAAGCATCTTAATGACACGCACCTTATTCTGTAACGGAAAATAGTTTGTGTTAGGGCAACTGATAGAGAGGCATGAATAAGTGTAGTAGTTCAGCAGTTTGTTCTCATAGGGGAATCAGTTAGGCGGTCACATCCCCTCCTGATTTGTTTGGCAGAATCTGTGGTTCCCTCTTGTGAGAAGTGGCCTCTCTCCAGTTACTCCTAGAACTCTATGGTTTAAGTGTAATGTGTCAAAGGCCTATGGCTTAACCCTTTGAGGACACATGTCACTAAAAGATTACATTTGTTGTCATGATGCACCAATGCAGCCCTGGCAAGTAACTCGCTGGTGCTGCATTAGTGTATAATGCCAACCCTGCAGGAGTGTCTCAACCCTGTAGGGTCAGCATGATACTTGAATGCAGTACTGACAAGTTACTCACCAGGGTTACATGCATGCATCAATATGACTAAGGGCATGGTGCATTAAGGCATCATGCCATCCTTAAAGAGTTAATAGAAACCCTGCAAACTTAATAACTATGTAGCTATAGTTAAACTTGGTAGCTATAGTCTCCCTATTTTGGTCCCTCCATGAGGGGTCCATATCTTTTTGGTCAAGCCCTCTCAAAGAGTACAGATTTTGTTGGTCCCTCATGGCTCCAAATCTACCAAACCCTCTGCCTTGCTGCCAAGAAAAAAACACTCCCTAAAGGCCTCAGTGTTACTTTCTGGAATTCTACAAAAATAGATGCTGTTAGCAGCTGCCAGTAGAGTAAGCAATCTATTCATAATGGCTTGGATACCGCTGAGGGCAGAAAAAAAGGTATGTTTCAGGTTACATAGTTAATAGATCTAGGTAGGGTAGGTCGGATTTTTAATTTCTTTAAAATTAATTATTTTTTACTTTGGGCTGAAAAAATAGTCAAAAATCTGCTCGCAAACTTCAGCGCTCACTTGCCTACAACAGCGTTGACTCGTGAACTATCAAATTGACCCTGAAATATTCCAAAAATGACTTGAATGGATTGAGAAGCCTAAAACTTTTTCTTTTGGGCCTGACCAATCTGAATGAATGTTACCTTAGGCCAAAAAAAAAAAAGGTGTGTTTCAGGCAAACCGACCCTAGTTTTAAAAAAGGGCCGACCCTAGCATTTTTCTCCGATTTTGGAGAAATTATTATTTTTTTTTTCAAAATATTCTTTTTTTTCGGAAATTTTAGCATTTTTTTGGTCAGGAAGAACAGGTCCTATGCCTAATTTATTGTCCAACCTCAGGAAATTGCTTTTTAACAAGAATGTCCATCAATTTCATGATATTCCTAGTTATTGTAGAATCGATGAGTCGTCCTGATGACCCACGAGTCGATCTGGCGGTTCACAACTCATTCCAGGTATCTCCAACATTTAAAAAAAAAAAATCAAAAAAAAAATCCGACCTACCTACCCTAATCTTTTGGACCATGTTGCCTGAAACACACCTTTTTTTTTTGGCCTTATAGAAAACCAACAACCCTAGGAGTCAGTGCCTATTTGACAAAGTTCCCTCGATTTGGGCTTGCTTAAGATACACAGTATTACATTGTTTTAGTTTCACCTTGATCTCCCATCATTTACCTTCATTATTGTAAAGTTTTGTCTGGTGGTTGAACTAGCTACCATCATTTACCTTCAATAGTGTGAAGCTTTGTTTGCTGGCTCAGCTAGCAGCCATTATTTACCTTCAATAGTGTGAAGTTTTGTTTGCTGGTTGAGCTAGCAGCCATTATTTACCTTCAATAGTGTGAAGTTTTGTTTGCTGGTTGAGCTAGCAGCCATTATTCACCTTCATTGATTTTTCAAGTGTTTTATTGGGTAAAAGATAACAAATACAAAAGTAGATGTATCATCCTAGCCTAGGCGCATTGCCTTGCTTCCGCTAGGTCCCCTTTCATTGATCTCGATTAACAATGTATATACACAGCAATGATGGATATGGTGTAACAAGATGTAGGTAGATTATCAATCATGTACAGACAAATAATGTTACTATAAAATTTTCATATGGGTCTGTAGGTATCACAGTAAAATGATGAGATGAGATGAGATGAGGGGGGGTGCATTGTGTACATTGGTCGGGAGCATTCTACAGTTTTCAAACAATAAATCAGTATTCATTACATAAAACATTCATTATAGTCTCTTTTTATCGATATCTTAAAACCAGCCAGGCTGTCTATCACAGTGTAGCAGGGTTTGAGCATATTCCAGCGCTTTATTGCTCTGTAAAAGCAGCTCCTAAGCACAATGGGTTTTAGAGACCGGGGGACCTTCAACCTGAATCCTTGGTTATTTCTGGTGGGGAGGTTCCTGGTGTCAATTAGTCTTAATTGGCTTTTTAATGTAAAAGCATAGAAAAGGAGGTGAATATCTCTTCTCTTGTCTAACATCATACAGTCACATTTTTCATGTAACTGTATGGTGTTGTACATAGGATGGGCCTCAAGTTTAACTTTATATACCGTTCTGAGTGCCTTATTTTGGAGGTATTGTAGTTCGAGTGACTCTCCTACGTTGTTTCTATCCCATATGTAGTCAACATGATCAAAAGAAGGTAAAATCATAGTCTTATACATAGTGAGCGATGTAGAAATATCCACAAATGTTCTTGCTCTGCAGGATTGTATTATCTTATTACGTATGTTTCTTACAGTATTCTGTCTATGCTGAACAAATTTGATATAAATTTTAGATAGATTTAATATAAAGTTTTGTTTGGTGGTTGAGCTAGCTGCCATCATTTACCTTCATTAATGTGAAGTTTTGTTTGGTGGTTGAGCTAGCGGCAGCAGCCTCCTGTTCCTTAGCCTGTCTGTGGATGAACAGTGCCACATTGATGTAGCTGACAGAAATCACGATGAGAGGTCCAAAGTAGGAGAGCAAAAAGATCATGATACCATTGATAACCCCATAGGTCCAGCCTGCAATAGTAACATATAATAGTCAAGCAGTTGTAGGGGCCAGTATATGTTACTGTATTATTGCGGATCATGATGGGCGTTGTGTTGCAAATTGTGTCCGAACCCTCTGGTCTTTGCATGCCCTGGAGAACTTGATAGTGAGTTTATAGTCAATCTATCACTGCTCAAAAGGTATCTTACAGGAAGAGCAAACTGTGCTAACTGACCAACCAGATCCAGACCTGGCTTTGAAGTGCCTGCTTGTGGTTTACGTAATAAATATCTATTGCAACCTGTACATTGAGATTGAGCTGTTGTTGACTTTTTCTTTTGCATAGAATATACTAAAGTTTTTCAAAGGAAGTTAGGTACGTTACACAGTTCTGAAATTCTGGTACAATCAACTCCCTCAACGACCAGCCCTTTACTGCGACCACCCCACTAACGTGACCACTTTTTCATGAATGATATATTTTAATTCCTTGATCTCACAAACTTACAATTTGAATGTTAAGTGTTATATGTTTCTATCTTGATTAAGACAAGGGATATGTACTTTTCAAGAACTTAGGATATTTTGGTAGCCATGTACTTTTCAAGAATTTAGGACTTTTTGGTAGCCATCTTGAATTATTGAAATTGCTCAACAGTAACATCCCCACACTGAACTAGAAATATCCATAAAGACTGTTTAGTTTAGAAATCAGCCAAACATCATTCTAAAGAGGGGTCATTTAGTTATTTTCACCTGCCTATGAAACGTTTGTGTCATCATTCCTCTACTCTAAGGGTTATATCACTAAACACTTATAGCTTAGGGGGTGGCAATATGGCCTAAAGCCTCATGCATCAATTCGGCACTGCATGGGAAGTCAATCACCACTACTAGTGACAACAAATGAACATGACACCTTGGGCATTACATAGTCAGGGTTTAGATATAAAGGTGGGAACACACAGCAAGGCACTCTCAACCATCAGACCTGGTGGCTCCAACAACATTATACAGCATATCATTATAACCAATACTGTATGCTGTTGTTGTTGATTCATTTATTTTTATCCTGAGGAGATACATAACCATTATAGATTGTATTTCTGTATTCCACAGCATTCTTTTAATAATTATAATCCGTTAATCGGAGTACTATCCACCTTCCCTCATGGAGGTGGTAATAGGATGAGGCACTGATCCTTTAAGATTATCCATTACAACTACATTCTAGAACAAACAACATCCCTAATGATACTGTACTTAGCCATACACTTTTTATACATTGTGTATTGTAGTTAAAACGGATCTTGAATGATACAATACTGGTTCTAACCATTTAGATAGTGTGGAGTTTGGAGCCACCAGGTTCGATCGCCGAGGGTGTTTTGGCAAAACACAGATGCCTGGTGGTACCCCCCGGTGGCTTACCCACTACCTACACACATGGCTGGTGGCACCCCCTGGTGGCTTAATCGCTACCCACCTGTGACATTCCCACATGACGTAGTAGAGTTCCTGTACTCGGTCACATTTCCCGCATCATCACCCCCGTCGTCGTCATGGTGAATAACGGGGATCGGAGCATGGAAGTCAGTTTTCACGGCGTACTCTAGGAATGTGGGTATGCTGACGAGGATGGCGAGCAGCCAGCAGGCCGCAGAGAATTTCTTAGCGGCTCCCTTTGACATGACACCTGCCTTGGTGCAGATGGCTCTGTACCGCTCTACAGCCAACATGACCAGGGAGTAGATGGAGCTGGTGATGCACAGGATGGGCAGAGCCGTCACAAACCGGCACGCAAACTCACCTGGGTCAACATGGGAGTTAATCAGTTATTGATGTCACAAACCGGCACGCAAACTCACCTTGGGTCAACATGGGAATTAACCTGTTATTGATGTCACAAACCGGCACGCAAACTCACCTTGGGTCAACATGGGAGTTACCCTGTTACCCTGCTATTGATGTCACAAACCGACACACAAACTCACCTTGGGTCAACATGGGAAGTAACCTGTTATTGATGTCACAAACCGACACACAAACTCACCTTGGGTCAACATGGGAGTTACCCTGTTACCCTGTTATTGATGTCACAAACTGACACATAAACTCACCTTGGGTCAACATGGGAGTTACCCTGTTACCCTGTTATTGATGTCACAATCCGACACATAAACTCACCTTGGGTCAACATGGGAGTTACCCTGTTACCCTGTTATTGATGTCACAAACCGACACACAAACTCACCTTGGGTCAACATGGGAGTTACCCTGTTACCCTGTTATTGATGTCACAAACCGACACATAAACTCACCTTGGGTCAACATGGGAGTTAATCAGTGATTGATATATGGTAAATTCTCACATAAGAGCCTAACTCACATATATACACTCTAAAATATGGATTTTGTGGCAACATGCATTTAAAGAGTAACACATTTTTGACAAGTGAATAATCTATTACAAAAAAAATCAAACACTTTAAGGGCTGCATGGTGCTTTAATGATCTTGATCACATCATATCAACCTTTCAGGGGTGTATCAACCCTGTACAGTATGCACGATACTTCAACATTTTGCAGATTAAAATTAGATATTACTTGATGCTGGGGTAAACCAATACAACTGGTATAATGATAGATTTTTTAATAAGAAATTCTTACCTTCGTCAAACTCGCCGACATGTGAGGTGTCATGCAGCATCTGGGGCAGGATGATGCCCCCCATGATGATGTCACTCAGCGCCAAGTTACCGATGAAGATATTGGTCGTCGTGTGCATCGCCTGTGTGAAGTAATAAAACAACAAGTTACAGTAGGAAAATCAGTCAAAACGAATCCTTCAATTTCGATTTCAATTTCAATATATTTATCTATCTCAAGTCTAAATTTGATTACATTTTGTCAATATATCCGCTGTAGAAAATATTATACATTTGTAAAATTACACTTTCCACTCTTGAAAGAAGTTATATTATCAATATTTCTTGTATCGGAGTGTAAAGAATTCCACAAACACGATATTTTGTATTCAACACTTTTCTTATAAGCCACACAATGAGGTAAATAAGTTTTAGCCTGTCTTGATTAGCCTGTTTAGTCTAGTTTTAGCCTGTCTTGATTATGTAACAACACAGCGCTGGTGATTTTCAGCCAAAAGTTGTATTACTAGTACACTTGCTGCCAAGCATGGATCTTGCCAATTAAGCAGATGTAATATTTTTTGGAGAGATTTTTTCCATTGCTTAAAGGTAATACCATGTAAATATCAGATATCATTTAGATAGATTTTAATGGTGTTTAAGTTGTTTAGGGAAGGTTATATTCACTTACATCCCAACATTCATGTAGTTTTAGGGGTACCACAATAGTTTAATTCTCAGAATAGGAACTACCAGTGAAATAACTCAAATTTAACTGGCCTTGTTTTTGATGATGACAATGATGATGAGAAAGTTACAGATGACCGACTTTATCATAAAACTGGCGGCTAAGGCAATGTAGATGGTGAGCGACAGGGACAACTCCGCCATGGTTGCCGTTTGATGTTCTAACCTGTAGAAGGGGAAAAGGGGATGCAGATGGTCAGGGCCACATGTATAGTACTTTAAAGGGAAACAGGGGTGGCCGTATGACTAAGGTTTCTACTGCAGTGGCATTGGCATCAATCTCTCCCCCACCTATATGGAACTTTAGCTGCATAATAAAGTTATCTGAAAGACAATGGATCTCATCACACAATCTGATAATAATAATATTATATGTTTTCATAGTAAATGTATCTAAATGATATGTGAATGTATGGGCACACTGTAAAAAGCTGTATACTACAGGTGGGAGAGGATACACTGGATGGGTGGTTGTTGTTAAGTATGTCTGTGGTAACCATGGCAACCATCATCATAATCTAACTGGTTTGAAAGGTGAAAAGTGATATATGGCAGTACTGGCAGCCACTCATTATATAGCATAATTCTATAAATGCCAATTGTAGCACATATCAATGTACTTTAAAGTACAAAAATAAATTTACATATAATGCATTATTTTCTGCCATACCAAGCACCTTAAAAAATGAGATTTTCTCATTTTCCTCACATTTCAGCACTCTGAAATATTCAACAACTTTGCACATTTCTTCTGTGAAACATGTTGTGCATGTATATTTACTTTTTGGTTCATAAAACAACCCCAATCCCTCATCTCTCAATCTGTGTATAAGGTTGAGCTATTAGTATTCATCCTGTGTCAGTATTGTGATCTGCCCAAACTGTATAAAAGCGGTAACATGGTGAAAAAGTATTCTTACCCCTGTGTATTGTGTTATTGTAATAAACACTAGATATGTCTGTACTGTATCCCATGTTCCATGAGGAACAGATAAGGGAGAGTTGGGTAGGGAGAAAGTAAAAATGAGAGAGTAAGAGCCAGACGGAGAGAAAGATAAAGGAAGAGATAATATGAGGGAGAGAGGAGACCCAGTGGGCACAGAACATTGAATCAACCTTGATAAACAGTTGTCAGTGCTGATTCAACATTGATTCAATGATGCTTCAATAGTGAACTGAATTTTGTGCCCACTAGGGGATGGAAAGGGAGAAAGTGAATTGGAGAGAACAACATAGAGGAGCAGAGAGCGAAGGCAAGATGCAGAGAATATTGCATCTTTAAAATTTACATACTTCTCCTAGAGAATGTCCACATCGACATCAATAACCATATACAGCACATCTGAGCTGCATGTGAGGGGTGAAGAAATCAGCCCATAATGTTTGTTAACCCTTTAGGGGTGCATGTCACTGAAAGAACTCGCCAGAGCTGCATTGGTGCATCATGCTGTTCCTTGGCAGTGTCTCAAGTCAGCATGATGCTTGAATGCAGCACTGGCAATTTACTCGCCAGCGCTGCATTTATGCATCATGATGACGAAGGGCTTGATGCATTAAGGTATCATGCCATTTATAAAGGGTTAATCCTTATGGGGCACATGCCCTTTGTCAGCATGATGTGTGAATGCAGCACTGGTTGCAATTCAGCTACGTTGATGCATAATGCTGACTCTGTGAGATTTAAATACTCACAAATGGTCGGCATGATGTGTGAATATAGCTCTGACTACATTCATGCATCATGATGACCAAAGACAATGAAACTGTACATAGTTTTATGGATTTTGCGGAAATCTAAAAAAGTATGTACGGTATGAATATTTACCCAATTTAGTTATAGAACTACAATATTCCAAAATTCGTGAATTCAAATACATGCAAAACTGTATTATTTAGCAAATTCATGAAATTTACACGCAAAAATATCTGTTTACAGTATGCTGGCCTTGATGGGTTAAGTCTGATTCACATTACAGCAGTTTTAGAAATCAAGAAGCTCCAGAATAAACAAGGTTTATTACAGGCAAACACATGACAGGTAAATGCTTTTTGTCCAACATTGATCTTTTAGATTTTTTTTTTTTTTTTTTAAGTGTTTTATTCTGGAAAATAATCAACCCTACTCCAGAAAGGTGGGCATGATAATAAATGCAGCTTTGGTGCATTAATTGCCAGTTAGAGCATCTTATGCAGTGGTAGTATAGTGAGTTGATTCATGGAGAAAAATGTTGCTTTAAGAGTTAGGACTCTAATGACTCTATGCATAGATGTAGGGTAGAGTGGTGTAGGGACCTGCTCCCCTTCCCTGCATACAGGTGATTATCTATATAGTGCAGAGGTCATGCACACAGATAATCTAAATGCTCCGGCCCTTAGTCTACAGTGACTACATTAGGTTAGTGATAGGGATATTGCTCAGACATGACCAAATGCTAATCAAAAATAACTGAGGCAAAAAAACATATGACTATAATGCCTTACTCAAAAGGATTTGGTCTGATACTCATTGAAATGGAGAAGACCAAGGTGGGTTGGTCAGCACTGACTAAACTGGGTTGGTCATATAGATAGGCAAAAATTTCTAAGGAAGTTGGCCAGTATTGACTAAGATTTCTAGCATAAAGAATATCAGTTCAGCTAAGTAAAAATTGTAACAGTCACGGAAAAGTCACCTGGAGAAAGCAGATTTCAAACCAACGACCTCTAGACCCATGGGCCAGTGCTCTACTGCTGAGCTACATCCCCATCCTACAACATGACCACACCGTATGTCACTGGATTGGTATGCTACAGAGGGGAGCAGTAACTACCACAGTGAGTCGCCCCTTCAGACTTACCGCTGCCGCAGAGGAAACTGGTCCCCTACAAAAGTATTGGTGCATCTTGGCAACAAATGGTGCTTTAAGGCAACATTCAACCCTTGAGTGTTAACCCTTTAAGGACAGATGTCACTAAAAGATGAATTTGTTGTCATGATGCACCAATGCAGCCCAGGTGAGTAACTCAACACTGTGTTTCAACCCGTAGGGTCAGCATGATGCTTGAATGCAGCACTGGCGAGTTACTTGCCAGGGCTGCATTCATGCATCATGATGACCAAGGTTGTTAAAGGGTTAAGGCAACATGCAACACTTAAAGTGTTAAGAGCGTAATGACTAATGAGCCTTACCTCTACCTATACTGTGGTGTAGGAACCCAATCTCCTTCCCTATGTGTGTGTGTCACTGTATATAGTGTTGGAGGCCGATGCAGCTCATGTAGAAGTGAGAGCTGATTGGTCAACTATGACCATCACTGCGCATCTGTGAGGTAGTCATGGCAACTAGTGAGTGGTGGTAGCACACTTACCATAAAACCTCGCCTATAACACGATTTATTTTGGCTGTTTTTTATTGCTATAAGCCGAATCTTTCCCTCAAATTAGGGGTTCGGCGTATAGGTTTAGTACTTTCAATTAAAGAGAAAACTATTTTTAAACCTTTTTTTCTATAGGCCGAATCTTGTTTTCTCAAATTGGGGGTTTGGCTTATAAGTGTGGTCGTTCTATAGTAGGGGTTTTACGGTAGGAGGATGTGTTCATTTTTTTTAAGTCCTATATATATGGATAATCTCCATATTGTGTCATCTCATTCACTACAATAATTGCACTTAGCAGCCAACAAAGTTAGTAAAAAACAGATAAAGAGGTGTATGTTAAAAATGTTTCCTTTGATCCCTTTTGTATTTTACTGCATAAGGTCCATATTACGCATGATCAGATGGGACAAAGATCCTGTGTGAAGAAGTGCACGGTCTAATTTGATCTAACCCATTATAAAGGTCTGTATAGTGGCTTAACCCTTTAAGTACGGATGTCACTAAAAGATGACATTTGTCGACATGATGCACCAATGCAGCCTCGGCCAGTAACTCACCGGTGCTGCATTGGTGCATCATGCCGACCCTTTGGGAGTGTGTCTCAACCCCGTAGTGTGTCTCAACCCCCCGCATGATGCTTGAATCCAGCTCTGGTGAGTTTCTTTGCCAGGGCTGCATTCATGCATCATGACGACCAAGGGCATAAAGCATCAAAGAATCATGTCGTCGTTAAAGGGTTAATGAGTCAATTGATACTCCAAATTAAGTAAAGTAAAGAATAGGTCCACACATATGGACATGAATACCAGTTTCCATTATTGTTATAGCAAAGAATCATATCCAATTTCCATCAAAGAAGCTAAAACAGAAAATGTTTTGCTCCAGTGTTTAATGGAAGGGCCCTGAAACCGATTTTAGAACATCGGATTATCTTGTGCAAAGTGACATAGGGCAACACCCAATAGATAAATAGATATCTTTCATATTAAGGGTTTAGTCACTGCTTGTTATCTAAGGGTCAATATCAGACCACTCGTGAGGTCCATGTGAAAAGAATTACATTCTCTTTGATTCCTTTGTGAAAATCATGCAAGCCCAGATGAGTTAAAGATCCTTTATAAAGAAGTTTTCTCTTTTCATCTATCTGAGTTACTGGAATGATTTGTTTAAGCAGTAGGTTTGCGTGATTAATGCAATACTATATAATCAATTCTGGGGGAAACATAGAAACACTTATGTCAAGCTTTTGAACATGTGGCAACCGTAACCCTTGGTTGGGGACATCCTATTAGAATTGCACCTCTCCTTGGATGATTTTTGCTATAAGTGGACATTTTCTATTTTCCAAAGGTACCCTTGCTGGCAGTACCTAGGTCGATGCCTAATATATGCAAAGGGTATCCCCCATATATGACTGTCGTATTGCACGTTGCTTGTCAATCTCCTTGCATCACGACAACCAAGGGTGTAGCACATCAAAGAATGTTAAACTATTTGAAGAAATTCATGTCAAAGCATTTGTTGCAGGATATTGAGTGAAACAGTATATTACTGCAGCACTTAGGACACAATTAAGCCATCCTCAGGGTGTGGTCACTTTTAAACAACAGGGGGGGTTGGTGGATTGGGGGGGGGGGTGACCAAAAATATTTGGACCCCTTGAAGGGGGGAGGGGGGACTAAAAGAATTGTCGCCCCTCTTGAGGGGGGGGGGGACCAAAAATTGCACCCCTTTTTAACGAAAAAGCCCACGCATTACTATAACTCAAAGGGGTTGGCCGTACTCAATTTCAACCTGCTGGGGGGGACTGAAGTTTTTTTCAAGCCCTCCCGCGGAAGGGGGAGGGACCAAAATAAAATTGACTTATTCAAGAATGGCTCTTTTCTCCAAACCGAACTAAAGTTAGTATCTTAGTCAGACTCTGCATTCTTTTGATACCAAACATGCTTATATACAATCAGCTTATACAAGAGATTTTAAAATTATACAATAAAATCAAAGCATCTGAGGTTGTCAAATCGTCATCTGATAAGAATTGACTTTACATTATTCTCAGTGACTGTCATAGAATAAACCAGTTAACGGTTGTGTATCTGAGAACCGACAAGGTTACCATCCCACAATATGACATTAGGCTGACATCTGACTGACAATGTTAGCCCAGGCGGTGGCCCACTCCAAATGCCAAGTATAGGGTTGTTAGATTCACAATCCTGGATAAACCTTTTAAGGCCTATACCGGTATAAATGTGCTTTATACCGTTCGTCAGCATGATGTATGAATATAGCCCTGGAGAGATTATTCTCCAAGCCTGCATTCATACGTCATGCCGACCCTTTGGAAATTCTAGGGCTGGTGCAATGCTAAGTGAGTATGGAACTGACAAATGTTGAGTTTTTGGGCTTCTATCCAACAACTCCAGCTAGAAGACCCGCTTCCTTGTCACTTTGAAGAGTCTGCGGACGAGTTTTCTTTAGTATACAGTACCAAATTCAGACCCCTCTGTCAATGTTAGGGTGTGGCGTGTCCGTGAGTCAGACTTGTACACGAGTATTGATGGTGGCTGCCCAGTAAGCAAATAACGTTATACACCATTAGGCCTATATAACGTTATAATTATAACGTTGTATGTCAACGTTTTTCTAAGGCTCTTTAGTATGACATAACGTTATGTAAAGTTTGAAACGTCACTTTGACGTAAAATAACGTTTTTTTGTTAGCTGGGTGTGTCTCACGACCTTGGGCCAATTTGTTTGTCTCTGATCGGGTGCCATCTCTGACCAGGTGCCATCTCTATACATCTCTGACCGGGTGCCATCTCTGACCGGCCTGAATAAAAACGGTTTATTCAGGGCAGATGTAGGTAGAATTTGGCTGAAAAGGCTAATCGATGTTATAACTCTTTAAAGTAGTAATTAGTTGTCCATTTTTATTATCATCTGCCCTGAATAAACCGTGAGACATAGTCATGTAATGCATTATGCCCTATACATAGATGAGGAAGTGGGTGGGTGGAGGGGGTAATATTTACATGGGCTGTGGTGGGTATCAAACAGTCTGTTACACCAGCGCCATCTACCGCAGAACGTTCTGTGTGGCAGGTGCAGCCTCTGTAGGTCACGTGGAAGTAATTACTATTCCTTTTTGTTTCTGTGTAGCATAATGCACAAATTCAGCCATCTACAAGGTTTGTCGACCATAGCATTAGCCCTAGCCTTATTAAATATGGGTAAGGGGTCGATTTAAATTTATCAGTTGTACACCGTCTTTGTGTTCATAATGTGCATACAAATATGTGTGTGGCTCTTTTAATTATTCTGATATTCATAAATCCATAAAATATAGAGCATATTGTGGTTAGAGTAGGTCAGGCTATTAGAAAATGGGTTCCTCTGACTCAGTTTTCTCTATATTAAATGGATTTACGAGTAAGAGAATTCTTTAAAAAGCTACACACATAATTATATGGACATTATGAACACAACCACGTTGATAAAAATGTAAATTAAAGATTAAGGGAGTGATCATTTATTATCAACAGGGGGGGGGTGGTGGGTTTGGGGGGGGGGAGCAAAAAATTTGGACCCCTTGACCGGGGGGGGCAAAAAAATTTGGACCCCTCTTGGGGGGGGGGCAAAAAAATTTAACCTGTTTTGAGCCAAAAAGCCCGCGTGTTACTATGCTTCAAAGGGCCCGCGCGTGAGCCGATTTTCGACCCTAAGGGGGGGGTAAACAATTTTGACCCCTTGACCGGGTGGGGTAAAAAATTTCGCACGCTCCGCACGGAAACCCACCACCCCCCCCCTGTTGTTAAAAAATGATCACTCCCTTAACTGAAAGCTGACAGTATTAGCTTTCCGTCTATAAAACATCGTGGCAGATAGCGTGCAGCAAGTACAATAACTCCCTTGTCAGGGTTAAACTAGGTTTAACTCTTTTACAAGCTCATTCGACTCTACTAATGTAAGGTGTCAATCCCTATTTGACACTTTTATCACTATCTACTCCCTCGAGTCAAGTTGGGTTTAACTCTGTCAGTAGCAGAGTCAAACTCACATTGACTCTTCACAAGGGTCAAAGTGAGTTTGACTCTTATGTGTTTATTTTGTGATTACCACCAGGTGGTGCCACCTACGAAATAGCTGGGTGTGGACACTAGATGGCAGCAGTATATATTATAGAGAGAATTCCCTCCAATGTAGGATACACTTTTCTTAACTGCAATTAATGCAAATGTGTCAATTAGTTGATGTATGTATAAGAAGGAAGATATTTCAATGTAGTTTCCTAATATCTAGATGTTTCCCTTTGACTGTGTAAAATTAAGATAGAAATGAGATATTTAACTGGAGACACCTTACTTGCAGTCTTAGATAAACTATAAGCATGAAACAACAGTTCCTGAAGGTATTAACTAAACATTGGATGGCAAAGATGACAGACGATGAGGGCCACTTGCACCAGTCTTATCTTGGCTGAGTCTAACTTGATGAATATTGTTTTCTACCTTTCATTATTCATAACTTGAGAGTTTCCCTGGGTATCCCAACAAAATCCTTACTTCGACCCTACTTTGACTCTAATTCAAAGGGTGTCAAACAGATTTTGACTACTTGTACAGCAGAGTCAAATATGCTTCAACTCCATTCCAGGAGGGCATTTCACCACATAATATGGACCCCCCGCATGACTCATATGGGGGGTCCGTATGTGACATATGGCGTTTTTCCGTTTCACCACATAATATGTGGAGATCCGTATTCAAATGTGGGGGGTCCGTATTCAAATGTGGCGTTTTTCCATTTCACCACATAATGTGAAGATCAAAAATTCCGTATGTGGTCCGTATTTTCCCCCTTGAATGTGGCAGGTCAAGGGGCAGCATATATTGAGAAAATGGAGGAAAAAGGGCCGTATGTAGGGCCGTATGTTGTAAAAGGGGTCCGCATGTTGATAGTGGGCTTGAGGAGATGGTAGTGGTGGTGACGAGATAGTAGTGGGGTGACGAGATAGTAGTGCTGGAAGGCGTTTCACCGTATGTTGATGTTATACCTAACATACGGCCTTAAGATGCGGACAAGATGCGGACAAAATACATCTAAACTACTTTTTTTGTTTCAGTTGGTGCTCCGTATACCCTCCGTATCTTTTAGTAGAAAATAACAACATGCCGCACCCAACATACGGCCCTCTCAACATACGGACATTGTCACCTGTCTCTTTTGGAAAAATGTGCAAAAACCAGTCTACATTCCGGGGAACCCCTAGGGAATTCCCTCTGTGACGTCATAATATGTAGCAACATACGGAGGTAGGCTGGGGAGGCTATAAATAGGGTCCGTATGTTGGGGGAAGAGACAGGGGAGGGACAGGAGAGGTTTGGGAAGGGACAGGATAGGTCGGGGAAGAGATAGAAAAGGTCGGGAAAGGCACCTCTGTACTCTGATAGCTATTGCCTGTTTAAACACAAGGAGTCTGTGGGCAAAGTTTCAGCTCTGTAGGGCCATTATTTACCGAGTTATGGAAGAAAAGACTCTTTTTAATGTAATTTCTCCCAAAATCCATATAATCTTTTATTTTATTTTTTATCATGAAGGTAGAAGTTGGACTGAACTTATTTACCCATTAAAATAATTCTAGGGCCATGGTAGGGGCCATGAGAAAATGGTAGGGGCCATGAGGAAATGGTAGGAGCCACTACTACCATTTCGTCACCACTACAGCCAGCTCTGTACTCTGTTGTCTACCACCATCTAGGGCTGTGATACATCTTTCTGTTAGGATTTCTGAGCGAATATATATATGCTTGGCTACCCGTATGGCTTGTATCTATGCTGTACTTTGTAGTAGTTGAAATGTTAGCACTCAAGAGGTTTTGCACCTGTGTGGATGGATATTCCGGGCTGTGTTGGTGCTGCCACCTAGAGGCTAAGTCAAGCTGGCCTCAACTCCTCTCATATATATATATAAGGTAATGGAGATCGCAAGCCTTGTGTTGGAGGTCATGTGGATCTAAACCATTTTTCTGTAAGCTAGTACAGTCCCCCACCTCCCTTCTCCCTTTTTAAAGTGCACATATATATGTAAAAAAATGTCTCTATGATTGTTTTAATGAATAGATAAGTAAAGTCCAACTTCTACCTTTATAATTAAAAAAAGATAAATTAAAAAAATTGATTTTCAACGAAATTATACCCAAAAATGTCTTTTCTTCTGTAGCTCGGTAAATAATGGCCCTACAGAGCTGAAACTTTGCCCACAGACTCCTTGTGTATAAACGGTGGTAGACAACAGAGTACAGAGCTGGCTGTAGTGGTGACGAAATGGTAGTAGTGGCTCCTACCATCTCCTCAAGGCCCCTACCATTTCCTCACGGCCCCTACCATTTCCTCACGACCCCTACCACTTCCTCACGACCCCTACCATTTCCTCACAACCCCTACCACTTCCTCACAACCCCTACCACTTCCTCATGTACACCACATCCAGTACCAATATACGGAGCATAAATACCACATACGGCGCACAAAAGAGACATACGGCCCTAAAAAACAGGGTATATGTCCTGTTTTCAACATAGCACCCCCCCTACCCCTCCGTATATCTTGTACTAAATACGCCAAAGATACGTTTTTTTCTTGCTCCGTATGTTGAACAGAAACGCAATTATGGCCGTATGTACATACGGCCGGCCGTATGTACATACGGCGGCCGTATCTTTTTCCGTAAGATGCGGACATGTTGAGCTGAAACGCAAAAATGAACTGAAACGAAAAAAAACGTCATACGGACCCTCCGTATGATACGGTGAAACGGCTTCCTGGTGACGAGATAGTAGTGGTGGTGACGAGATGGTAGTGGTGGTGACGAGATGGTAGTGGTGGTGACGAGATATTAGTGGTGGTGACGAGATATTAGTGGTGGTGACGAGATAGTAGTGGTGGTGACGAGATAGTAGTGGTGGTGACGAGATAGTAGTGGTGGTGACGAGATAGTAGTGGTGGTGACGAGATAGTAGTGGTGGTGACGAGATATTAGTGGTGGTGACGAGATAGTAGTGGTGGTGACGAGATAGTAGTGGTGGTGACGAGATAGTAGTAGTGGTGACGAGATAGTAGTGGTGGTGACGAGATAGTTGTGGTGGTGACGAGATATTAGTGGTGGTGACGAGATAGTAGTGGTGGTGACGAGAGCTATAGTAAATATATATAGGTTTCAGCCGGTCACGCCCCCTTTATGTGAGGCCCAATCTAACTTTGATAGCTGGCACAGTAACACATTGAGGTTTTTCTTCTGTGTGGTACATTCCCCGATATTCCTATCACTTCCCCGACCTTTCCTGTCACTTCCCCAACATCTCCTGTCACTTCCCCGGCCTCTCCTGTCTCTTCCCTGACTTTTCCTGTCACTTTCCTGACCTCTCCTGTCTCTTCCCTGACCTTTCCTGTCACTTCCCCGACCTCTCCTGTCTCTTCCCTGACCTTTCCTGTCACTTCCCCGACCTCTCCTGTCACTTTCCCGACCTCTCCTGTCTCTTGCCCGACCTCTCCTGTCTCTTCTTAGACAATCCCAAACATACGGACCCTTTTTACACCCTCCCCAGCCTACCTCCGTATGTCTATATATTTTATGACGTCACAGAGGGAATTCCCTAGGGGTTCCCCGGAATGTAGACTGGTTTTTGCACAATTTTACAATTGAGCCAGGTGACTGCCGCATTCACATATGGAAATTTTAAAAAATAGCCTCAAACATACGGACACAACACGGCAATGGTACAGAAATGGAAAAACGATTATTTAAAAAAATGTCCGTATAAGGGCCGTATTTGGGGGCCGTATGTTGACACTTTATTCAGGATGCGGTGAAATGGCTCCCAGAAGAGAATCAAATACAGTTTGACTCGCTTACCTATTAAACAGAGTCAAAACAGGTACTGTTATATATACTGAACCTAGGACATGCTGTCGAGCCCCCCTACACTAGGCTACAGTGAGGTCACTATGGTCCACATTGACAATATCAATTAAAACATAGACAACACTTAACCTAAGTGTCATTTATAGGCACTATCAATAAACATTTATAACTCACAGTGGAAACCCTTGAAGATAACACCAGTCCCACCCCACATTTTATTGCCCTGCTAATTTCCCAAAGACATGGGCTATACTGTCCAGCTGTGAGCTCATTAGTGGAGCCCTTTGTCGGCCTCGCCAGCAGGTCCCAGATTCTGTGTAATACTCGTGGAGTACATTGTCACTATATCATGAAGTCTGTTTCAACGTTCAAGACAGTAATATACTTTATATATATATATATATATATATATATATATATATATATATATATATATATATATATATATATATATATATATATATATATATATATATATTTAAGGCCACTTAAAATAATAAAAGGGTTTCTCATCATTGCGCGCATCATAAAAAATCAGGTTTTGAGGAAAACTTAGAAATAACTTACACATTCCCTACTTTCGATGATCAATGAATTCCTAACTACTAAAACATTGATTTCAGTCACCAAAAACGTATCTCATCCTATACATTTTAGTCTGCGAGCTAAAAGAAAAAAGCCTCCCTTGTCAGATTTCTCAGTCATTGGTGATGAGAAACCACTTTTTTTGTGTGTGGCCTAATATATCTTTATATAGGAAACTAAAGGGAACTTTCATTCTCTATCTGTACATGGTTAAGCTGTTAAAGCTATGTTAAATTAATTTCAGTAATAAAAGTAACACAGAGCTCAGATAAAATATATATTTATTCAGACATAATCATGACTATGTTACAGCAAATTGGCACATTTGTGCATTAAGGTTATGTACATATTTATATTAACAGTGAGCATACTCAGAACAATTGTTACCCCTTAAAGGATGCATACTGCTTTAATGCATAAAGCATCATTCTTGATACATGAATGCAGCCCTGTCGAGTAACTCATCAGAGGCAGAGCTGCATTCATAAGTCACAGTGACCATACAGGGATGATACACCATCACTGGTACGGCATGATACATAATACCATCGGTAACTGGCTAATTACGGCAAAACTACACTCGTCTTCTTTAAGATGATTCCCAGTCATATCTTTCTAAAAGACCAACTCCTTCTACCCAGACCTGTGCCCGAGTGGGTGAGTATCACACGTTCTGCCTTTCTAACTCAGGGTGAGGTAGCTGGACTACATATCCATGTCTATATCTACTATTCACAATATCACAGATTCTTTTAGCATACCTATGTCTTTTGTCAGAATTATATTCCGTTAACCCGTTAGGGGCGGCGTGCTACTTCGACGGATGATGCCTCTTGGTCGGCATGATACATGAATGCAGCCCTGGTGAGCAGCTCATCAGGGCTGCATTCATGTATCATGACGACCATATGGGGGTTTATATCGCAGGATAGTCGACATGATACATGAATGCATCCCTCGGGAGTAGACTCCACAGGGATGCATTCATGCATCATGACGACAAAGGATAGTAAGGCACTATGCGGACATTAACCCTGTAAGGGCGGCATGGTGCCCTAATGCATCATGCTTTTTGTCATCATGATGCATGAATGCAGCCCTGGTGAATAACTCACCATGGCTGCATTCAAGCATCGTGCTGACCCTATGGGGTTGAGACACTCCTGAAGGGTTGGCATGATGCGCCCGTGCAGCCCCGGCGAGTTACTCTCTAGGACGGCATTGGTGCATCATGACGACAAATGTCATCTTTTAGAGACATGCGTCCTTGAGGGGCTAAAATGTTAGATAAGAGGTCTATATACAGGAGACCCTCCTTAAACATGATACGCAAGGACTAGGATGATGTACACTGTAAATAATAAGTGTGGGTATACAGTTGAATCTACACGGTAAATAATAAACCCCAAAATACATCCTTTTACATACTGTAAACCAAGAGTAGATTCTATACTTCCCGGTTAGGTTACCATAGTAACCGTAACTACAGTAGATTCTGCTGCCCGTGTACACTAATACTCTAGTATACACTATAAAACTGCAGTAGATTCTACTGCCCATGTACAATACCACTGTAGTATACACGGTAAAATTGCAGTAGATTCTACTGTCCATGTACAATAATACTGTAGTATACACTGTAAAACTACAGTAGATTATACTGTCCATGTACACTAATACCGTACTATATACTGTACATCTACAGCAGTCGATACAATATAGTATCCTTATCATTATAACAGCCAAAATATTTGAATAAAAAGAGAATTATGGACGCGTTGCCCTTTTGTAGACCACGCCCAGATTGTAGCGGATTGACTAACCCTTTAAGGGCCGCATACTGCCTTATTTCACCATACCCTTTGTCAGCATGATGCTTCAATGAGTAACTCGCCAGGACTGCACGCATGTATCCATGCCGACTCTATGGATCTTGTGACCTCTGGACTGTTCGCCATGACGAATCAGTACACCCCTGGCGAGTCGCACCCATACATCATGGTGACAAAGGGCATAACACATCAAAGCGCTATGTGGCCCTAAAAGGGTTTGATCATATATACACTCAGTCATAACATAAATATATTTAGATACTTGGTATCGTCAACGAATCACAGGGTTCTATAGCAACAACTATTACGCATAAATGTGGGGAAATATAGTTTCCTCGATCATTATGGACGTTCAGTTTTAGCTATATATAATTGTGCATGTATAGGGAATGATATGTATCAAATGTAAAGGTGCACTGGCCGTCAAAGCTACAAGTTACTGCAGGCCTCCCAACGTCATGGATTACAGACATTAGCTATATATAATATGACCCAAAAAGGGTTTACCTATACGCCTTTTACTTGACTTGAATCTGAAGCGTAGATTTCCTTTCTAAACCAAATTAACACCGTAGTCATGATGTTGCTACAAACCATACAAAATGCCACACACTAATCTAATTTTCTTGTATAAATACCTAGTATATGAGCACCCATTGAGTGGTCAGACCATTGGGTGGACGTGCTAAACTATAATATTGTTGAGGAATTTACGATACACTTTCAATGATTTGATGATGATGATGATGATGATGCACGGTGGATGATGATGATGATGATGGTAAAAACGACAATTATAATCATAATTATGTAATAAATATATAATAGATGTCTTTACCCTATTGGGTAAATGCGAGCCCGAAGGGTCAGCATGATGTATGGATGTTTCTTAAATGATTTACGTTAGGTATGGTTGGTGTATAGATACACATAGAGGTATACAGTGTACATTTCTCACAAAATCTAAACCTACAGATACCGAGGTCTCCGATACATTATTCACTTTACTATAACTTCTAATTCTTCGATATCTTAAATGTATATCTACAACACTTTAATGGCAGCATAGTGCTTTAACGCAATGTGCCCTAGTGCTGCATGTATGCATCATTCTTACCCTTAGGGCCATATGAAGGGCCAGTATGATGCACCAATACAGCAAGTCGATGCTGCACTAGTGCATCATGACGTCAAGTCAAGCCTTTTGGCATCATACAGTAACAGGTCAGAATGATATATTGTACTTTAAGAAAATACACACCCTTTGGATAGCCTTCACCAATCAGTTACCTACTTTAGTTTTATATACACATTGATAAAAAATAATTAATTATCCTATATATGAATAAATATAGATATTATAGCTCATAATGCAACAGCTTATTTCCACTGTACACTTTACCAGGTTGCAGATGTACCCAGTACTTCATTTATATAGATTTCTACACATTTTTACACATTTATGCACATTATATCTCCTCTATGTCCCCTACTGCAGTTGCTATTATGACTCCATCCGGGTTCTACTTGGTGCCCGGTGTCCGGTCCTTGTCCGGGACGCTGTAGAAGCCGGTGTCTGCAAAGTCCATGATGCACCGCAATGCATTGTGGGGCAGCAGTCTGTAAGAGGGACGGGTATACAGGATTAACTGTAGTCCTAATTCAAAACATTGTGTTGGATACATTATAAGAACAGTGCTTTATATGTAAACACTTAGCTCAGTTGACTGAACCTTGCACTTCAGAGATGAAGACTGAGGGTTGAGTTCCTAGCTGAGTGTACAACTCGTAAAGTGACATTGTCCGATTTTTTTTTCATATTTTGAATTCTACTTAATGTGTTCCAATTGGTATTGCATGCAGTATCATATTTGCAGGATAGAGCACAATAAAATATCCTAGATGGGCAATAGAAGCCAATTTAGAGGGTCCCATGGGCACAAGTATATGATTATAGTCTTTTATCTATATTTTTAATGGGTGGACTTATAGTGTGCACTCCAAAAATCGAGCATAAATCTGATGATTGGTTGAATTCTAAGCTGAATTCTGGAGAATAATATTTAATAAAGTAGGTAAGGCATGAAGTATGGCCATATGGAACATTCTGGTTCATTTTTAAGCAATTTGATTTTGAGCCCTAATCATCGGACCATGGTTAAAGAGTTTTAATGGATACAGCGAAGATGGGAAGCAATGTCTTTAAAGCATTATCCAGCCCGTAACCCTTTAAGGGCAGAGTGGCGCTAAAAGATGCAGCAATGTAGCCCCGGCAGTCTTGCATTGGTGCATACATCTCAACCACATACATTGAAAAGCCATAGGTTGAAAGGGTTAGTCAGTACAGACTAACCCAGGTTGGTCATATGAGTGTAAGTCACAATGGCAAAGTTATATTCAAAAATGACCAAGGGGTCAGTCAGTAGTGGCTAACCTAGGTCCATCATTGGTGTGTTGTATTTGTATACCACTAGTTGGGGCCACCTGTGATGACCACTCAGTGGCTCCCCCTGGAACTAAAAAGACTAAGGTCAGTAGTGACCAACCTGACAATAATAACTAATCTAGGTTGGTCGTATAGGGAGCCAAAAAATGACTAACTAGGTTAGGCACTAGTGAGTGAGAGGTTGGGCATATAGGGAGCCTAGGAATATCAGTGTAGGGTACTTTAAGGGTTAAACAATTCAACATATCCTCCTTTAAAGTGACCAGTACTCACGTCTTTAGGTAGTTCATGGTTCCCGTCTTGCCGGGTACGTGCAGCACCCGTACGTCCCGTAGTACGGCGTCCACCACCTGCTCGGCCACCTCCCGGGCCTCCATCACGCGGTCAAACCTGCAGCAAACACACCTCGGTATATACACTCACCTGCTGCAAGGTCTGCATTTAATCAACTTTACATGCCCTAAAAGACCTGTTTAAAGGTAGAAGAAAGGGTCTATGCATACGGCACCTGGTGCCTTTTCTACATGTCCTAACTGACCTTTACTAACCCTTTATATGCCACATTATGGTATTTTACATGTCTTGTCCCTGTTTTTTTTTACTGTTGCTAAAAGCTATGCGCTATTTTTTTAGGCGTCTAGACCATTAACTTTTACATATGGCTCCATGTCTACACGTATTTCTGTCGTGGATCTAGCTCCATTGAGAGTAAATAACTGTGTACTAACACCAGCTACTCCAACCCTGTGGGTTGTACCTAAGTTTACCACTTAAAGGACTATCAATTCAATTTAATACACGTACCTGGCCCGTGGCCGGACTCTATGCTGGATGGACGTAAGGAGGTTGGTGTTGACCATATAAGGGCAGGCCACTGTAGTCTTGATGACGTCACTAAAACCGTTACGGTATAGCTCGTCCTCCAGAGCCTCTGTGAAACCCATCACGGCAAACTTGGACGCGCTGTAAGACATAAAGACAATGGGTGGGTGAGATATGACTGTAGTGCTCCTTTTTAGATAATTCAGGTAATTACACTGTAAATAGTTAGTTTAGGTACACAGTAGAATCTACTGTAGATCTACAGTAGAGTCTACTGTAGAATGGATTTACAGTACGAGTGTACTAGTACGACCTACTGCAGATTTACTGTGTACCTACAATAAACTGTAAACCTACAATAAAATCTACTGTACACCTACCAAAAATGGCAACCAATTTTTACAGTGTATGAGCTGAATCAACAAAAAGAACAAATTTATGTTATAAAGAATAATTAATGAGTATTGGTATACTGATACTAGTAATCTAAATCCCCCGGGCCTTAGTCTGTAGTGGCTATCCTAGGATAGTCATAGTTTGAGTTTGAGTTTGATCATTTTTATTTGGACAAAGCTACTTTACAAGTACAGTCTTTCAAACTAAGCCAAACAGTAGGGACATTGGTCAGAACAACAAACTGATATTCAATATATATAGGCAAAACAAAGACTAACTAGGTTCATCGCTATTGAAGTTCTGCAGTTCAAAGATTATCTATGTGGACACTAACATGTTTGACTATAGGCCGCTCGAGCCCATAACTCAGTAATCGACTGGCCTGTATGCTAATCTGAGGGCTCAGAATAATTACTTTACTTTTCCTGAGGAGAAAATCATAGGTAACCCTAGTTAATTCATATCAGTATCTGAGTAGAATGCCCGGTTTCCTAGAGGTTTTCTCTTTCCAAAGACATATAACATGACCATATTGGTGTAGAGGTCGCGGAAAACTTAGTCATTGGATCGGCCGGGAATCGAACCACAGACCTCTCGCACCGGTGACAAGCGTGCTAACCATTACACTACCAACATGTGTCTGACTGTCCTCCGCTCCCTATGTTACTGGATCGGTATGGTACAGAGGGGGAGGATTACCAAGGTGTTTCCCCCCTTCGGGCTCTCCACCAGGGTACAGGGAATCCGACCCCTACACTGGTATAGATATTTTCTCCTAGAAGTTTCTTCTTCAAATCCTATGGGCAACCAGGGCCCGAAGGAAGGTAATACCTGAGAAAGCTGTGGGCCCGGACCCAAAACTATGGGCCATTGACTCCAGGGCCAGCGTTAGTGTCTGGCTGTGTCTCGCGAGATCAGGCCAATGTGATTGTCTTTGACTGGGTGCCATCTTTGACCGGGTCCCAGATTAAGATTAGGGCCTATAAATGGGCTGAAAAGGTTAATAGATGTTATAACACTTTAAATTAGTAACTAATATCCTATTTATATCTGCATCTGCCCTGAATTTACGCTTTTCTATCAAACCTATCAAGGATGACACCCAGTCAAAGATGTTCACATTGGCCAAATCTCGTGAGACACAGCCGTCTATCACTGTTACCCTCGTGTCGCACTCGGCGTACGGCCTTGGATGATCCGACCCAGGTTAAACTTGTGTAGGCCCATATATATATGCATGTATGTATAACCATAAGTATACATATCGGATAATGTGGTAGCATCCTCAGAAACAGTCCCTTTCACCATCGGGTTCCTAGCCAACCTATATATGTATCCACTTTCTCAGGAAGTAAACACATATAATGGGACCCGATATATATAGTAACATCTTTAAAAACCGACCCAAATTCCCGATTCCCTCAAAGCGACATCAATTCTGAAGCTTCGTGATTCTTCCAGTTTCTGAGAATCATGCACACTATTAAACTGGGACCCATTTTGTAGGGAGAGATGGCGGCACCCGTGAAGGTCAATTACCTCTACGTTTATGGCCATCTTTAGTGATTGGTGTGGTTATAGACATAGAACAAACCGATGGTTGATATACATCCCTACAAACAAGATCTCAAGTGGAACTCGTACCATTCTCGTGTTATAACTCGAGAATGTCATATTCCCTGTCATTTCTGAAACGCAAGAAATGCACATCTTCATTGTACTTGTGGAATTTCTGATTATTTGCACGAGTAAAACTCCGGAAATACACATCACCATTGAACATGTCAATAGGTCCATTCTCTATTCTCGAGAATCTCCCATGTCTATCTTGTGTATACAGCTTATGTGATTTTCTAGCTTGTGGTATTCTTCAGTTGTGTTTGATGGCATGATAACCTCTCTGCTGGCTCATGTTGTAACAACGGGGGGGGGGGGGGGGGAACTGAGAAAAGGTGAAATGTCCCCCGCCCAATAGGGGTTGACATTTTTAAACCCCTCTCCCCCAAATTGACAAACCCCTGTTGTTAATAGATGAGCACTCCCTAATGCAAATAATAATCTGTCAGGTTATTCAAGTACAGTACTCACTAAAGAAAGTGTATACTCCCTAATTCCTGCTGAAATATCAAGGACAATTTCTGGCCAATACTTTTACATTTTAGAAGTTTCAAGGAAAGAGCCAGATTTCATAGTACAACTCAAAATATGTCCTCTGCCCTACTTTATTTATTTAAAAAATACTGATATTAAGACCGGTCTACTTACGGTGGGGTTACACAAACTGGAGTAAAACCTACATAAAGTGGTCCCGGCTCTGAGTAATTAAGGTGTGATTCACAGAAGATGAGAGTTCCCGTAACTACAGCCAGCTTCCTGTGAGCCCCTTACACAGCCTGTCTCCCACCCAGCCGGCACGGGGCGGCCAGCATGACGGGCGTTGACGTCATTGCCCCATTTACACCATAATATCTACTTGGTACCCCCCCCCCCCCAGCACATAGCTACACACCCGTGCAGCCCGAAAGGGGACATTCCTTGATAAACTGGTGCTCACCTGTCTATGTCCGTCGTGTTTACATCAGCTTTAAGCCAAAATATTGTATCTAAAATCTACTTATATATATATATGTATATATATATATATATATATATATAATATATATATATATATATATATATATATATATATATATATATATATATATATATATATACCAACATGTTATGCCAGGGGAAAGTAGATTTTAAAGTTATGACGTCATAGTAAGTGCTTGAGAGTAAACCCATAGAATATTAAAGTATTAAGAAGTTTTCTGAAAGTCACCAATCATGTCGCTTTGGTCTACGTACATTATGTATATATATATATATATATATATATATATATATATATATATATTTATATATATATATATATATATATATATATATATATATATATATATATATATAACGCCAGACTATGACGGAGACACTGATATAACTACGCCCAATACTTCCAAGAAGCCATAACTTCCCAGTCTACACATGTCTTAACATGATTACCACGCATGAAAGGCATCTTCCTGCTTGGGGAGACTCGGGAAGGACTGTGGTGGTGGTGGGGGGGGGGGGGTGGAGGTCCTAGATATATTTGATTTTTTAAAAATAGTTTCATTGACACATCTGTTAGTGACACGCTCCTCGGAAGATATCATGAGAAGAAATACATACATAACTTATACACATATGTTTTGGGAATTACTCATGTGACAATAAACGATTAATGGCGAGAAGTTTTATTATCCTATATATACAAAATCACCTCAAATTTGGTGCACTTTGGGGAAAAAGTGTGTCAGTTTGGGACTAAAGCTGGAGTATCTTCAATTTCCATCAGCAATATTTCGGTAATGGAGGTTAACAAATGTAACTCACTGACCACAAAATACATCCAGAACCACCCCTAATCAGTTGCACCCACAGGCCCAGTGACATGGAATCATGTTCACACATAGTAATCAAATCATGCCATGAAGGAGGCACATTATGAACACAGCCCTGGCACCAGCGCTGCATTCGTGCATCACGCTGACCATTTGGAATCGTATTAACCAGGGTCGACATCTCGTGTCGATATGATGCATACAGGCGAGTTACTTTACTGATGTATCATGAGGACTAAGGACATTATGCACTTAATGTCTTTATCACATGTGTGTATGTTTTGGCCTAGATACCAGAAATACTCCATATCTACTTATAATCACCGTTATCTCATATTCGGCGGAAGTCTGCAGACTGATGGATTCTGTGTAGCCCTGGATGCTACAGTGTAGCAGGGGCTTCCTGGTACGCGGCCTTCTGGGTATTATACAGCCGGCACGCTCTGCTGCCTCCCCATGCCGGCTCTAACCTCTAACCCTTTAAGGACAGCATAATGCATTAGTACATCATAGCCTTGGTCGTCATGGTGCGTGAGACACTCCTGAAGTGTCGGCATGATGCACCAATGTAGCACCGGCGAGTTACTCGCCAGGGTTAGACCCCTAACCCTGGTAGCCTGGTGCTTTAATATGCTGTGACGGTCTTGACGCATACATGTAACGGCATGTCGCTAAAGTATGACATTTGTCGTCATGATGCACCAGTGCAGCCCTGACTCAGCTAAATTGGTGTATCATGCCGACTCTTCGGGAGTGTATCAATCCCATGGGCTTGGCATGATGTTTGAATGCAGCACTGTTGAGCTACTCACCAGGGCTGCATTCATGCATCATGACGCCCAAGGGCATGATGCATTAAGGCATTATGCCGTCCGTAAAGGGTTGAGATGAGGGTAAAGGGTGTCTGATGAGACATTGCCATATCTCCGCCTATTCAAAGGTGTAAGGTGACAGAGATGGATGACACCTGGGCCCCACATCCGGGGCAAGGATGTTCATGTGTTTTCATGTCAATTTACAATGGGGTGCAGAGCGCCCTTGTTGTGCTGCGTTATGACCGCGCACCATATTTGACAGTTGACTGCAACCAACTGTCCCGTTTTGACCGCGCGACGCATTATGACCGCGACCAGCTGCAACTGCTGGGTATTGACTGCAAGCACCTGTGTTATCATCGTTGAAGTTAGAGATGCAGTCTCCTATTTGTAAATGACACCTCAGAATCAACACCGTATTTAATATCAACTCTGAGGTCAAATTAAATGACCTTGGAGTCAAAATCAACTTTGATGTCAAAATTAGTTTTTGTGTCAAAATCAACTTTGGGGTCAAATCGACTTTGGGGGCAAAATCGACTTTGGGGGCAAAATCGACTTTGGGGTTAGATTTGATTTTTGGTATCAAAATTGGTTAAAGCAACTTTAATCGATTTTGAAACACCGTTGTTCATTCGAGGGATGCTGCTCAAAGAGTGACCTTCAGGGTGTTGCTCAAAGGAGTAACGGCGCTTAATGGGAGTTGTTGGGGGATAGACAATTGTTAGGAAATGATCAGTCCCTTAAAGACACAGTGACAGTGAGATGTGGCCTACCTGTAGTCGGTGACCATGGCGGTGCCCTGCACGCCGGACATGGAGGAGATGCAGACCACGTGACCATAGCGGTTAGTCATCATGTCAGGGAGGAACTCCTGCACCGTCTGTAACGGGAAGTGATGTAACCCTCACACACATGAAACAACATAGATAACGGTCACACATATAAAACCTCATGACTGTCAGAAATGTGAAACAACATGGACTGTGTAACTACACAAATATGAAACAACTTGCATCTCAGAAACATGAAACAACGTAAATATCAGAAACATGGAATCACAAAGATATCAGAAACATAATCTCAGAAACTTGAAACACAAAGGTCAGGAACATGAAATGACATACATTCTAGAAATTTAGTAACCTTGCTATGGCGGGGGGGGGGGGGAGGAGGTCGAGCCCTCTAATAGGGAAATGTCGGTCGTTCTAGATAATTCTTATTACGAGTACATCACTACATGTACATGTATATGCCACCCACAGCGTCGGCTTAACTCTCACCTTTAACCCTCTATGGCCGCATGTTGCTACAACAATGGGCCATACTTGTAATCACATTGATTTAACGATTTCACTGGATTTGTCCATATCTGGAGTTTGCCATCATCATAAGTATCACTTTAAGGGTTGCATGGTGCTTTATTGTGCTCTTTTGTCATGATGCACGAATGCAGTAAGGCGCCAGTGCTGCATTGATGCTGCATGCCAGCTCTAAGCTACACAACTTCACCCATCCACATGCGACATTACGACAAATGGTATATCACGTAAAAGCACATCTGCTGGTTATTAATGATGAAAGCATCTGTCGGCGACATGTGACAACTTACAGGACAGTTACAAGTCTCAATTAATGTAATTATAATTATAGCGCCTGCTCTAAGATGTCATCTGATCCACTAGCTATACACGTACTGTCTGGTTAAAGGAAGTTATAAACCGTCAATCTGTTTATTTATCACATGGGTCTATATAGGTCCACGGCGAGAGGAGTCTGCGTTAAAATGGTTTCGTGGCCCTGCCGCGCCTTTTTCGCGCCTTTGCCGCCAAAGTCCACTGCGTTACAGGGGCAAAATCGGCGAAACCATTTTAACGCAGGCTGCCGTCGCTGTGGACTTTGGGCTTTAGGCTAATATTATAGAATTGTTGGAAGCATAAGACGCAGTAACGATGTATAAGAGGGTAAAGCAAGATGGGACATAGTAACCCGTTAACCCTTTAAGAATGGTTTAATGCCTTAATGCATCATGCCCTTGGTCGTCATGATGCATAAATGCAGCCCTGGCGAATAACTCACCACTGCTGCATTCGAGCATCATGCCTATCATATAGGGTTGAGACCCTCCCCACGGGTCGGCATGATGCACTAATATAACTAATTTGAGAGAGGCATAGAGTACCGGCACATTACGATCCAGTACGATCAACTGTCCAGCAACTGTATAAAACAGATTCCATCTAAATAAGGGGGGGGGGGCACCCTTCTCAATGCACCATGATCATAATCCTATCAATCATAATCTTTTTGAAGTTTGTGTTATCATAAGTAAGGGCCATAAAGTCATTGATTACGATTTTTGTCATTTGTGTCTACCATAATAAACCCTATCAGGGCCGTGAAGCTCTTTAATGTACAACGCCCGTCGTCTCATGATGAACAAATGCAGACCTGGGAAGTAAATCGCAGAGATAGACACAGGCAAACAGACAGACACCGAAAGACAGACAAGAAACTGGCAGACAGTGACAGAAACAGAAACAGACAGAACCATATAAGATAGACAGACACCGAGGGTGAAACAGAGACAGACAGACAGAGAAACAGTAACAGAAACAGACAGAGACATATCGACAGCGACAGACAGCACAGCATACCGACAGACAGACAGACACCGAGGGTGAAACAGAGACTGACAGACAGAGAAACAGTGACAGAAACATACAGAAAGACAGACAGAGACAGACGCTCACTCAGAGGATTCCTAGAGTGTTGCCATTCAAAAAGAACAACCCTTTTCTCATCACTGAGCCATATAAAATATGACGCGAGAGCTTTTATAGTTCTCTCTTTCTATTTTACTAGGGATCAAAATGGTATGGAAATATAGTCTCTCGTTGAACTAAATTCGAATTTTACAACTAAGTAATCAAGAAATCAGGGACTAGTGAAATGTGACATGAGAGGTCAATTAGATGTGGCGAGTTACTCACCCGGTGTTAATTAAACATGGCGAGTTACTCACCCAGTGTTAATTGAACATGGTGAGTTACTCACCCAGTGTTAATTCAAGGTGGCGAGTTACTCACCCAGAAGTGTCCGAGTGTGTTGGTGCTTAGCGTGTTGGTGACGTCGTCCTCTGTGAGTTGCAGCAGCTCCTTGCACACCATGACGCCGGCGTTGTTGACCAGCACGTCCACACCCACTCCTACCCCGAGCTGCTGCCTCAAGGCATGAGCTGCTCGCTGCACGTCCGTCTGTTCACATGGACAAGGCAATTGTTGTCAGCCTTTATATGGTGTTGTATTTTGTATGAGGAGCAGGTCTACCCCAACACCCAGGGCTACTCCCGTAACAACTGAGCAGCTCGCTGGAAATGGGTTGGTTTTAACTTCATGCCAAATATAAGAATTACTAAAGATTCATATAAAGTAGTCTATGTTAACAAGCAGGTCCCCCCGCACAGAGCAGCTCCCGTAACCCATCAGCTGCTCGCTGCATGCCACTGTTCTGTGTGTATTTTTTTCTTACTTTTTAATTTATTCATCTAATTTTTTTTTTCTTGGGTGGGTGGGGGGTGTTGCCTCTTTTTTACAGTATAAAATGACTTATTTTTCGGTTAACTATTACAGTATATCACAACATGAAATAACATGCCGTACCTTGCTCCTGACGTCACAGACGGCCGGCCACGCCTCTCCCCCCACACGGCGCACCATGCGGGCAGTCTCCGCGTTACCCTCCTGTAAGCAACAAAAGAAACCATTGATTATTATAGGCAAATTAACTGATTAAAAAAAAAGTTGGGGTGGAGTCTTGGAAAGTCGGAGTGGAGTCGTGGAAAGTCGGGGTGGAGTCGTGGAAAGTCGGGGCGGAGTTATGGAAAGTCGGGGTGGAGTTATGGAGAGTCAGGATGGAGTCGTGGAAAGTTGGGGTGGAGTTGTGGAAAGTCTGGGTGGAGTCGTGGAAAGTCGGGTGGAGCCATGGAAAATTAAGGTGGGAGTTTGGGAAAGTTGGGGTGGAGTCATGGAAAGTTGGGTGGAATTGTGGAAAGTTAGGGTGGAATCATGGAAAATTAAGGTGGGAGTCGTGGAAAGTCGGCGTGGAGTCGTGGAAAGTCGGGGTGGGAGAGGGGTTGAGGTATACAAGTCTACATGTTACAATGTTAAAACAACTATTTTATGGACAGTTCCGACTTCAAACTTAATTGTTAAAAAAATACCCAATTTTTCATTCACTATTGTCTTCCCATGTCTCTGCATGTATATCTGTCTGTCTCTCCTTCCTACCCCTTAATAGGGGAGCCAAGCATCCTAAATGTCAATATTTAACTTTGATCTGGTACGGCCTGCAATAGATGATATGACGGTTGGATTAGGGTAATTTGAGTATGCTGATTCCGAATCTGGTGTGTGTAGAATGATATCTAGGTCGGAACAAGGTCAAAAACAAGGTCAAAGGTCACGGTTTAATGACCTCTAAAGGGTACATACACTTTGAGACAAATGCAAAGATACTGAACCTGAGTGTTATTCATCTTACATGGCCATTATTATAGATATGGTCCATTACCTGACTGACTATGGTGGATATTGATAGGGTGCAAGGTCATGTTTTACAAGGTCAAACATGGAAAATACTTATAATACTCAATTTGCTTCCTTTTTCTATGCACAGATAATAGATACATATCTATACAGGCAATATTTTCTGTCTAAGTGAATGCCCACATATTAGCCATTGAGGACTAATGACATTAGAGGGTTAAACCATTGTATTTCCATGATAATCCAACCTATATCTGAATTTGATGTTTAAAAGGTAAATCATCAGAATGGTTTAATCAAGTTTGAGCCTGTCAATAATCTGTGCTGATACTTGCTATTGCATTAAGGAACCAACTATGACCTAGTATTTAGTTTTGTAGCCTTGTGAAAGGTCAAGGTCACGTGTGGTAAAAGGGAAATGCTACAAAAGCAGTTAAGTCAAAATAGCCACAATATAACAGAGGCAATTAGGGAAAGGGGTATGATGCATTGAGATAAGTAGGTGAATAACCTCTATTGTAACATGCCAAATGTCATTTGAATAGTTTCCAGGACATCCTGGTTGAGAGAAATGGTCTAAATTGAGATCAAATGCATGGTAGCATTTCCTGTAGTGGGCACTTCAACTATTCTATTTTGCCTGCCATGTTGCTTTCCTACCTTGTATAGATGAACATAAGACATCCAAATGACCTTGAACCGGGGTAATCATGATGCATGACTGATGAATTATCTTTGCACCATTATGGGTATATCTATAATGCTTAAGCTTTTAAACTATCGTAATCAGCATTGTGCTTTTTCCAGATGATGCATTTGAATAGGTTCTCCTCTTTGGATATATGATCCTTAGAGTTTTAATCATTAAATATTTTGCCTTAAAAATGGACCGATCTCAGTTCAAGGTCATTTGGATGTCTGATATTCAGTGATGCTAGGCAGGAAAGCAACATAAAAGAATAGTTAAAGTGCCTACTATAGTCAATGCTAGCATGCATTTGATTTCATTTTAGACCATTTCTTTCATTCATCAGCCATACATCATGATTACCCCAGTTCAAGATCATTTGGATGTCTTATGTCCATTTATGCAAAGCAGGAAAGCAACATGGCAGGCAAAATAGAATAGTTGAAATGCCCAATACAGGAAATGCTACCATGCATTTGATCTCAATTTAGACCATTTCTCTCAACCAGGATGTCCTTGAAACTATTCAAATGACATTTGGCATGTTACAGTAGAGGTTATTCACCTACTTATCTCAATGTATCATACCAGTTACTCATACCCCCTTTCCTAATTGCCTCTGTTATATTGTGGCTATTTTGACTTTACTGCTTTTGTAGCATTTCCCTTTTACCACATGTGACCTTGACCTTTCATAAGTCGACATGACACTACAGTACTAAATACTAGGTCATAGTTGGTTCCTTAATGCAATAGCAAGTATCAGCACAGATTATTGACAGGCTCAAACTTGATTAACCCATTCTGATGATTTACCTTTTTAACATCAAATTCAGATGTAGATCGGATTATCATAGAGATACAATGGTTTAACCCTCTAATGTCATTAGTTCTCAATGGTTAACATGTGGGCATTCACTTAGACAGGAAATCTTGCCTGTATAGATATGTATCTATTATCTGTGCATAGAAAAGGAAGCAAATTGAGAATTATAAGTGTTTTCCATGTTTGACCTTGTAAAACATGACCTTGCACCCTATCAATATCCACCATAGTCAGTCAGGTAATGGACCATATATATAAGAATGGCTATGTAAGATGAATAACACTCAGGTTCAGTATCTTTGCATTTGTCTCAAAGTGTATGTACCTTTTAGAGGTCCTTAAAACCGTGACCTTTGACCTCGTTTTTGACCTTGTTCCGACCTAGATATCATTCTACACATAGCAGAAATGGAATCAGCACCCTCAAAATACCTTAGTTCACCATTCATACCATCTATTGCAAGCCATACCAGGTCCTCTCCAACATTCCAGACTGGCTCCCCTGTTACCTTCTCTTCCATCAATTGCCCTTCCATATTATAAAACGAAATAGCGGAACCCAAATATAGAGACCTATATGGTAGCATAGAAGATCTATGTTCAAGAACAATGTGAATTTCTACAACGCAAATCCACAATACAATTATATAAGCACAGTGCGTAGTTTCTGGCCCTTCCCCCCAATGTGAACTAACCCTCTAAGGACAGCATACTGTATTAATGTTCTGTGTCCCTTGCCGTGATGCATGATGCATGAATGCAGCCTTGATGAGCAACTCGCAAAGGCTGCATTCATGCATCATGACCACACTTTGGGAGTGTACCAACGTGAGCAGGCGAGCAGAAATGGGTATCCCCGCGGGATTAGTACCATTTTCAGCCACCAGGGGGCTCCACCATGGCCTAAAATGGAAGAAACAGGCTAATATTTCCTTTTTTGTACTTTTTTCTGGAGAATTCAATAATTCTGTACAAAAGATTCTATTTTTGGGGAAAAGACTCCTTATTTGGAATGTAAAAGGAACGTTTTAGAGCCTAAATGGGTGTCTTTGTTGATATGTGTTGCCATGGAAACGTGATTTTCATTCCAAATAAAGAAAATGAAGTAGCCCATTAATAGAATGATTCACAAGGATTACTATGGTCAAAACAGAATAGAATTATCATTTCTAGATCAAAATCTATGGCCTATAGGATAAAAATGTGTGATCATTTTCTAATTATTCTAATTATGCTAATAAGATAGAGATATCTAGGAAAGTATGACACTTAGAGCTTATTCGGGTTTTGGATGGGGCAATGACCACCCATTTTCATATAGCCATTTCTCAAAAACTAGAAATGATATCTTCTTGTGTAATATATCACTGGAAAACTTGTGATGTCAATTTTAAAGTTGACATTTTCGTTGGATATCCCTTTTCCCTTGCCTGTAAAAATTCTGATATGCAACCCTTGTGAGCTACCCACCATAACTGCATTCAAGCAGCATGACGGCAAAGGCCAGGCTCATTAAACCCCTATGCGCCCAATAAAGAGTTAAACTAATACAGTTATACTGCATAGTTTCAGGCCCTTTCCCCAGTGTGGACTAACCCGTGCCAGGCACTGACCAGGGTCCAGGTACCCGGATTAGCCGACACCTGGAGGGGGGGGGGGGCATGGTGAGGACCTACTCCAGCAGGAGGGGGTCTGAGGTATTCTAATCCAGGGACTTAGGTGAGCCGCTTAACCCTTTAAAGACGTATGCCACTCATTTGTCGTCATGATGCACCACTATACCCCTGGTTAGTAACTCGCCAGGGCTGCATTGGCGCATCATGCCAACTCTTCGGGAGTGTCTGAACCCCATAGGGTCGGCATGATATTTGAATGCCGCACTGGCGAGCTACTCGCCAGGGCTGCATTCATGCATCATGACGACCAAGGGCATGATGCATTAAGGCATCATGCCGTCCTTAAAGGGTTAACGGGCAGGGGTTCAGGAAGCCTGTGTTGTAAGTGTGTAGAAGTATGTGTTAGTCTGGTCAGGGTAAGGTCACCTAGATGTGGAGCACGTTGGCGAGTAGTAATACGTTGTTGTAGTGGGATTCTACGAAGCACATATACGCAAGCTATCCTGGAATTCTACGAAGGACATTAAAATATCATTACAAACATCTAAAAAAACACGCCCTCACCCTGTCTCAGATATGCATCATGGGGCACATGTCTATCATGCATTTATGTTGGGGGTCATGGAAGAGAACACCAATGTATAGCTTTATAACAGGCCAAATGAATCCCAGGAATGTGAGTAGGGGGCATGGAGGGCCAATGGGAAGTCGGATCAGGGGAGGTGTGTCCACGGTGGTCAGGTACCCTCTAAGAACAGCAGAGTGCTCTGCCATTTGTCATCCTGCTGCATGAGTGCAACCCTGGTGAGTCTAGGGCTGCATTTAGGCATCATGCCAACCCATAGAGAATTAGCAATCCCATAGAGTCGCAGGATGCATCAGACATAATGCATTAAAACCCTCTGCAGCCTTAAAGGGTTAATACACGAGTGACCAGCCGGGGCCCATGCCAAGGCCAACATACATCTACTAGTATATAGGCTGACCGTGCCAAGGTCAGGTTATACAAGTCCAACCTGGTGCCCTGTAGGGTAAACCGCCCATGAGATGACTAGGTGGTGTATTGGTACCATGAGCTGACCACATATGCTGCCATTTATTAGTGTGTTCTATGGTCTTTATAGATTTTCAATGCTACAGATATGATGTAATTGGTAATAATGTATTACAAGCAGCAGTCATATCTTTAAAATATCATTTCTGCTACCTTGTATGATCGATCAAACTTGGCATATTCCATGTGCATTTGCTGCTCTTTACAGTGCATATTTCTAGAAAATATACTTTTTACAACCCCTTGATCACATGTTTTTTAAACCAAATGATACATATAGGATTCTTTCATGACAAGTAGACTCTCTCACACATGATGTGATTATCATTATTATAGATTTATAAATGCTAATGCCATTTTTTACCAATTTATGGTGAACAGTACAGAGGTACCATAAGAAAACCACGACTGGACCATGAGGCAACTACTGAGACATATGATGTCAGTCATGGCTGTCAATATGCTCTGAACATGTAGATAACCATGATTTATCTCAGGTTAGAATATTGATGAAAATGATGACATTGTTCATCATTTTTCAATGGGAGGGGGGTTATGTTGAATAATTACCACGGTTATGTATGTCTTTTGTCAAATCAGTGCTTTGGATAGGTCTGTACTGAGAGCGGTTGGGTCATGGTACAGGGTGGTTAGGTCATGGTACCAAATCGACCAGTACAGGTCTAAGCTTTTAAACAAGATCATTTAAAGAATAAATAGTCCAAATAGATAATTGAATCTAACTCATCACAAAATCACATATCTTCGGAATAAAATGAACCTATCGTAGTAGGAAAATAACATTTCTTTCTATAAAATATACTTCCTCAAAGTCTAGGTCGCTCAGAATTCAGGCTAAATTGGTCATCTCTTGGGCGGTCTACCCTATGTATAGGACTGAGGTACATGTTGGGTGCAGAGGGTGGACTTTTGTCACGGTCACTGTTAACTATGGTAATTTGAACAGCTCTTTAGGCCTTAATATTTGGAGTATTGAAATGTCCCCTAAAGATCACATCCCAACCATGAAAGCTGATGATTATGATAACTCATAATGGCGTTGAGTGTTTTTGCTCCATGCACATTCCATAATTATCATATGAGGACGATAGAACATAAAATGTGGTCATAATGTCGTAGTGCTTTAGTAGAAATTGGGTGATGATAGCCTTTGTACGATAAATAGACATAGTATAGTTATGCTCTATGGGGTCCTTAACCCTTGAAGGACAGCATGTCGCTAATAGGTAATATTTGTCTCTATGATGCACCAATGCATCACTCCCGAGCAACTCGCCAGAACAGCATTGGTGCATCATGCCAACCCTATACGGGAGCGTTTCAGCCCCGTGCGTAAGACCAAAGACATGTTACATTTAAGCACTATGCCGTCCTCGAAGGGTTAAAGGGTTATGAGGGTGTAGTCGTACCTGGAACTACCGCCCTGGGTCGTTGTGTAAGTGTAGGGCAGCCTTGATCCCAGCTTTACGTCCATAAATCTAGTTACTAAGGGAGTGTTCATTTATTGATTACAGGGGGCAGAGGCACTGAAAATATTTACGCCCTCCCCTCTAGAGTGCGTGGAACATCCCCCCCTCCCCGCGCCAAGGGCGCTGAAACCTTTTTGCACAATCCCTTTGAACTATAGTAACGCATGTAATTTTTTGGTGTTCTTTTTGCAAAGAAGGGGCATACATTTTTATCCCCCCCCCCTTCCACCACCACCCCACCACCCACCCCCCTGTAACTAATACATGAGTACTTGCTAAGAAAGCCTTGACCTCGGCTTAACGTCTATGTATTAGGGTGTAATATTGACCGATATCTTAAACAACATATGCCGAAATGATGTGGTAATTGCAGGCTACATATGAGAGAACCTGGGCATAGGATAGATTCAACTTGAGTCGACCACATATCTTGAAACAGACACTTGATTGAATTTGTGCTTATTCAAACATTCTAATCTATATTCTTGTGAATAATGATAAGTTTATGTCTCGTTCTTTCCAACCAATCACCACTACACGTCTGATAATACAGGAGGGATTAGAAATACCAGTGTCCGACTCATTGTGAGTCTACCCCACCTGGGCAACCTAGGCCATGCATCCAGGATAAAGTAAACCCTTGATATGATGTGGTAACTCTAGACTACATTATAGAAGCTATACGCCATACCTAAGCCATGTAGACCATGCTTATATAAGGAACTCATTAAACCCTATAGGCATACCCTGCACAGAAAAAGTACAGGGTCGACAGACCCGGCACTGCCTGGTCAATCTGACGAGGCGAGGGGCTGGCAAGCAAAATTCTTCAGTTAGAAACCCACCAGCCCTAAACTTGTCTAGAAGTGATTCACCATTCCCGCTGCAGGTGGCCATTGTCTAGCATAAATATGTACCCTTGGGGATAAATTGATTAATTCCTATCTTAATATCATACTGAGTATTGCCATACCTATATGTTAATGTGAAGAATTTCGTGAAGTATCTAGTGAAAAGGTAAGATAAAGTAAAGAATGCAATGTTTTGGCAGCATTAAGGAAATAGATGATAGGTGTAGAGTGAACACACCTCTTTTGTGTCATTCCCCAGGGAAGAACTAGGTTCATGTCCCTGCCACTGGCATGATCCATACATATGCCTAAAGTCTAAAAATGCAAGGGTCAGCCCTGTTCTGAATAAAATCATTTTAAATTTTAAAAAAAAGGCACACAGGCGGCGAGTCTTGGGAGTTGAATACTGGCAGTGGGTAAAAGCATACCGGCGACCCGCCGACGCACATGTAGTGTGTAGAACACCCTACCTGTACTACGGTGATAAATTTACTGCAGAAGGGAACATTTAGTAAATGTATCAGTGGCGGATCCAGGATTGTCTAGAGGGGGGGGGGG
The DNA here is from genome assembly GCA_947462335.1 of Harmothoe impar. Taxonomy (NCBI): domain Eukaryota; kingdom Metazoa; phylum Annelida; class Polychaeta; order Phyllodocida; family Polynoidae; genus Harmothoe; species Harmothoe impar. Next base: position 32,026,158 of record OX381718.1, read on the forward strand.
GGGGGGGCCCAAACCTGGCCAACGTAGAGTGACTATCTGTTTCCTGCGCGCGAAGCGCATCAGCTGCACTAAGGGGGTATGGGGGCATGCCCCCCAGGAACATTTTGTTGATCTAGCCTTGAAATGGTGAATTCTCACGCATTTTAGGACACCCCCTCATCCAAATCAGGGGCCCTCAGTCAGGCCCTATGTGTGTGTGTGTGTGTGTGTGTGTGTGTGTGTGTGTGTGTGTGTGTGTGTGTGTGTGTACAAACAAACAGGGATTTCATCTTTTTAATTGCAAGTGTAATGTTGTAATTGTATAAGTGGTAAGGCTCAATGTTCAAAACAAGGCCAACCCTAAGCCATTACCCCCCCCCCCCCCCTTTGATGACGTCCATTCAGTGAAACCCATTTAACTTGGATCTGGATGCACCATGAATGGGGGCACAACTGACGTCAAGACCTGGAGGTGGGAGGCTGTACGGGGTTGTTCACCGTTGAATGAGGCTGCTACACTCTACATACTATAGCTGTAAACACGGTGTATATCTATCTGATGTATATACATACCACTTAATCTCACGTACCATTCTGAGAAAATCCCACATCTATTACATCCATTTGTAAAGGTGGTATACTATGTATTTCACGCTATAGTATACAGTCTATGGATATTTCCTTTTGTCATCTTATACTTTTTACGAATTGCAGAATCCTGCATTGACTTATCACGATTGGTGCATGGCAAAATGCTGCATTGTATTGTATTTTGTAATTGCAGTATATATGGCAATTATGGCTATACGGCCTTGGGTTCTGGAAAACGCGGCGCCAAAAACTTGAATTTGAATAGGGAATTAAAATGATATGTTTTGTCTCCCTGTGGACACACTTGGATGATAAATTTGTGACAGTAATCGGCGGGTGTCAAAAATCGGACTTTACATCAAAACAATTCGATGCTATGCATAGATAGGAAGTTCAGCTTTACCTCATGTTATATGATCTTTAATGTTTTAACATTGGTCGAGATCCTTCTTCTATAAATCATGGGACGTGAATAGTTATTGTCAATGTGATTGCTTGTGGTCATTACTCAGCGTCTGAGGTGCTATAAATACGATTTTGTGTTCTATATCTTCATTTGATATATCCCCGGAGGCTGCGAACCCAGTAGTGCACATGAAGAAATGATTTGGACGCAATAAACCGGTGCAGGTGTCACAGGGACGCACGGCACGGGGTGCGGAGAGGCAGGCATGGCTTCGGTACACAGTGGCTTCAACCTAGTAGTAGTACCCAGAGACAGACTGACAGGCATGTAGGTGCGAGCACTCACATACACACCGGGCGAGGGGGGGTATATATCAAGGTCTGGGGATTTTGAGTTGAAAATATATCGTGTTAGTGGTATAGAATTTACATGTATAAACATATATATCCGATTTCACTTTTGATGGTAAAAAGTCATTACTGATAAGCACAACTAGGTATACGGGCACATACACACTGGTGCGAGGGAGAATATGCAAGACAAAACTGGGATGGGGACAAGGGTCTGGGGATTTTGAGTTTAGAATATATCGTTATAGTGGTATAGAACTTAAATGTGTGAACACACAAGTGTATTTTGCTGATACCATATTTATTTTTCTGATAGTAAATAGTCATTACTAACGGGGGGCTAAGGGTCTGCGACCCTGGGGTTTCAATAAAATTTTCCAATTGTGAATACACATTTCGATTTCTCTGTGCAATGTTCCTCCGTATCATGGACCCTACTCCATACTCTCTTTTTAACATTTCTTAAAACTTTTTAACTCACCAGCTAGCCTGGTACCGGCACTCCCACTTATAATAAGGCCCAACTATTTCTCAGATGGCTCCCTCCTACCAATCCCTTTGACACAGCATTGTATATCGAACCTATCTACGTCCGGACCAAACGGTGTGTACACAAAATACCTTTTTATCGTGAACAAATCAAAAGTGGTTTTTTTTTCTGATGGAATGCCCCTGCCAGATTTGACGTACTGTCCTGCATTGAGTCTCTTTTGAGTTCGCTTTTTTTGGGGGGCTGTCCTCTCTTGCACATCATGTCCTACCGCAGTTAATATTCTGCCCTTCTATCTGCACCCTCAACTCCCGGCCGGACTTACAGTCGTCATGATGCATGCATAAAGGATTGCATCCATGTATCATGATGCATTTAAGCACTATAATGTTTATGAAGGGATAACACATTTAATTCCCTTTAAGGGCCGCATAATGCTGTGTCCTTTGTCGTCATAATGAAGGGTTGCAGTCATGCATCATGCCGATCCTTTGAGATTGTATCAACCCTGTACGGTCGGCATGAAGCTTGAATGCGAACTATAGTTGTTTGATACACTCCCGATTGGTCGGCATGATGCATGGATGTAGGACTAGCGAGTAGACGAGTGCTGCATTGATGCATCATGACGACAATGCTAGTGGTAGCCTCAGAGGGGTAACATCGACCTGACGACCTGGTACAATACTCTGAGGCACTTTGGGACAACTTTGGCTGTGGTGAAAGATGGTCTAAAAAGCAACTTTGTGACCTTGGGCCAATAATTTTGCCGACTTTCCGACCTGGAGGTGGCGCGTAAATCCAAAAACAGTAAATCCAATCAAAAACAACTTCACTCACCTCATCGATATCCCAGAGCACCACACGAGCCCCCAACCGCCCAAAACTCATGGCCAGTTGCCTCCCTAACCCGGACGCGGCCCCCGTGACGAGCACGGTCCTCCCGGCTACCACCTTCCTCCTGGGTGCCCGGAGCAGCCTCCAGGCCGCCTGCAGGTAGGCCCCCATCAGGTGGAGCAGCAGCAGCAGCACCTCCAGTACCAGGGCCGCACCCCCTCTCAGCGCCTCCAGGGTCGGCGAGCGGGGCATGCTGGTGTGTAGTGGTAGGACGTGCAGAGGGAGGGAGATGTGGGATCCTCAGCGCTTGTCACCTCACGGACAGCTTTACAAGTTATCGTATTGTATCGGAAATAGGGCGGCTGTACTAATGTGTAGTAGGTAGTACTATAGTCACACGAGTCCCCAGTGAATGTGGTGGTTTCTGCCTGGGAAGTGGGTGGGTGGGGAATGTATGAATGAATGAATGAATGAAGCAGTGATACTGCTCTATCAACGTCCTGGATGGCAGCTACTGGTTTTAGTATCTGGCTGTGATGGGTGCACTGCATGTAGTATGTAGTAATTGAACCACAGGGTAGTCTTAGATTGAACTCCTGGGTGTACTCAGGGTGCACCTATACATGTATGCTCACCTCCAGTAGGTACAAAGTAGGGTAATGCACAGGGCAATGATAGCCAGGCAAAGCTATCGGTGTATGATTCAAGTATAGGTCCTGATAGTAATACAGGCTCTACAATGACCCTCTAATCACAGCATTGGCCATGAAACTAAATTTCAATTAAATCAGATAATTCTGTGCAATGCAGTGTCTCTCCCGGATAGTGGATGACCAGGGGCAATTGGATCAGTCTGTGCAATGCACCAGTCCACAGGTGTGTCTCTCCTATAGACTGGATGATAAGGGGGCAATAGTCCCGCTGTATTGGAGGATGCTTGTACTAGTGACTGCAGCAATGTCAATGCAGTGCTAGCAGCAGTGCTCACCGTGGGAGTAGTAGTAGTAAGTAGTATGTAGTAGGTGTAGTGGCATTAACACGGAGTACACCGACTGGAGGTGGGACGGGCCTGCAGGCCTTTATACCTGCAGCCCTCCTCCTCCCCTCCCTCCCCCCTCACCCCCCCCCCCCCACCATACCAGGTGCTACCTGTAGGTGGATACAGGTAAGGGGCTGCCCAGGTGGAACCTGCAGCTCTAAGCATATTGACCCTCTAAGGACTGCATGCTGCTTTAAACCTTTAAGGACCCCATGGCGACCCTTTGATGGCAGCATGCTCATTTAAACCTTTAAGCGTGGCATGCTGCTTTAACACTTTAAGGCCCGCATATGACCCTTTGCTTCAGGACAAAATGTTGCTTAGCTTTGAGGGCAGCATAGCACCTAACTCTTCATATGCCTGCATGATTCTTAACCTTTTATGGCCCGCAAATTGCTTTAATGCATTATACCTTTTCTTGTCATGATGCATGAATGTAGCCCTCGTAAGTAACTCGCTAAGGCTGCATGCATGCAACATGCCGACCCCCGCGAGAGTGTATCGACCCTGCAGAGACGGGATGCGACCCTGGTGAGTGAATCGCCAAGGCAATGGTCCGGTGCACGGGCCACCACTGAGCTAAACCTCGGGGAGGAGGTCAGGTGTTTCTGTTCACAGAAACAGGGTAGTCAACTCCAAGTCCCCCCTCTGCTTTGAGCATCGCATTCTGGTGAAAATGCATGCATTTGAATGCATTAAATGCCATAATATAATGGATTTGCATAATAAATAATATTACTGGGAAGCAGAACACACAATTTTGCATTAAACTGGGGATATACCCACATTTAGCAAAGTCCCCCCTCTGCTTTGTGTCAACATTGCTGCTATCCTTAAAGCACATGGCCTGCATATCTACAACACTGTGGGGAGCAAGGAAAGGACAGGGGTCTGTACACAGATAGCACAGGTAGCCAAGTGTAGCAGCCAGAGTGGCCCACACTGTCCTACCTTACGGTAGGACTAGGACTCTGCTTGGAGACAAAGGTAAGTTGGTGCGCGTGGTCCGGTGCTAGGGAGGGGAGGGGAGGGTGGTTTGGGTTTGTGGGGAGGGGGCTGGGCAGCGGCAGCGGCAGCGGGTGAAGGGGGCAGGGGGGCAGGAGGCAGGAAGAGGGAGGGCAGGGCGGGTGAGAGCAGTTGGAGCCAGTTCAGCTTTTGGGATACATGTTACTACGCAGCTCAAAGCCTATGTTGCAGGTTAAAGACTACTAAATCTAAAATGATAGGTCCTGAGCATAGGAGAACATATGTGAATCAATCGTACACATATCTGACTTATTAACAGAGTTACATTCACTATACCAGTCCAGCTGACCAGGTCCCCCTCAAACAGGACGTTCTGGGCACCAAGAGGCTGTGACGTCAGTTCAGGCCTCTAACATTTGTGGATTGCTAGGGCAGGTACAGGCTCCCATTATCTTTTGGTTGCTACATAAGGTGCATCATGGAAATAGATGCACCAGCCCTCTGTATGTAAACTGTATGATTTACCTCCCCTGGAAAAGCAGTCTATTTTATGTAACAAAATTCTAAACCATATAATAACACATTTTGAATATTTGTGATTAAATGCATGTATACTCTTAGTTAAGGGTGTACGGATGACCACCAGCTGTAATACTCATTAAAAATACATTACCAGTTCACACCATACCCCTATCTCTTTGAACTACCGCCTGTGGTCAAGGTTTTGTAACAGCTAATTAGAGCCATTAGGTTGGGATGCTCACAGTACCAGCATTGTTTCCTGTGTGTGTGCACTATAGGGTCTATATACAAGGGTCTTGACATTTTCTGATGCAGGCTCCTTTTATTTTTCATTATTTTTGACATATGCATTATAATAGAAAATATGTTTCTGTTTTATATACAAAATCACACATTTATGTAAGTATGTTTATAGGTTTTGTATTATTAGTTCTGTCAGAGTAACATGTTATAAGGCAATACACCTAAGGGTAGATATACTTGAAACACATGCAGGGTTTGGGGGAAGGGCCTGATACTACGTCATCACCCAGCTGCCTCCAATCCGGCCACTCCTGGACGGGGGCTGAAATGGGTGTGTGTTTGGCATGATAATTCCTACCCCTTCACTAGCTACATGTCGTAATAATTACAATAAAATCATCAAATTTGTTCTTAACTCATTTAAACCCAAATGTATTCAAGGCCTGGAATAAGTCTGTGTTTCTTCTTTATGCCTCACCAAAGGTATGTGAGATATGTAATCCAACATGTATAATACAATGTACACAGATCCTGTCTCGAGTTTAAAGGGTGTAATAAACATCAGGAGGTGGAGGGGGTGGGGTGTATCAGCGTGAGCGTACAAACATTGTCCTGGCACCATTTTATGAAATATAGTATGGCACGTCTTTTTGCTGGAAGGGAGTGACATTTTTCTGACCCCCCCCCCTCCCCTAATAGAGTCAAAGTCTTTGAGGCGCTCCAATTCCCCCCACCACCCATGTTGGTCCCTCCTTAAGCTGCTGCGTAGGTGGGACTTAGAGCCGGTACAAGGGACCAAAGTTGGCAGCATCTGGCGGGTATTAATTAACCCGTTAAGGGCCGCATTGTGGACCTCTGGCTATTTATCAGTTCTCCCTATATCGAGAATTCCAGTACTAGGGGAGAGAGGGGCACATTGAACCGCATGCTCTCTTTGCTATTCCTTTGGGAATTTTCCAGCGGTTTGCCTACCATATTACCCCCTTATATGGACAGTTCAGAGCAGCAACATCATATTTATTTTGGAATGCTGAGGCAAAGCTCAGACATCATGAAAGATTTAAGCCATTGAAAGTGAAAATTTGCAATTGTTTAACTTTTTTCTTATGTTGTTACAAAACATTGCTGGCCTAAGATCTATATGGAGGTCAAAGTATATATCTGAATGCTTCCATAGAACCCGAATTTAATCCTGAAGGTGTTATATGATTTGAATTAAATCAATCTTATCTATGATGGTCGGCATGGGGTACATTGAACCACAAGAATTGGGGCACCTTGAACCATGCTCAAAGTACCCAAATCTCTGTCTTGTAGGACTAGTTCCATTATTTACCACATACATGCCTATGCAATGCACAGAGGGACAAAGTATCACCACTTTTAACCAGAGGGTAGACTTTTTAAGGTCCCCTTGTCAGCTTGTAGGCAATACATGAGATGATATTGCTCAGTCCCATCTCTGGGTCAACCATAGGCTAACCCAACAAGTAGGCCTATGGGTTAAACCACCCATAGTTCATTAGAATTAAGCCACACAGAAAGAAACACAATATCAATATAGACTTTGGTTATACAAGTGCGATAGGATACATGTTTTCTAAGTTGTGATAATTATTTCAATGCATATTCAAAGTGTGTTTATTCTCAGATGTATCACTTTTTCAGAAGCAGAACAGCCTGTTATATCATAAAAGATTATATTTAAAGATTTATACGACACGTGCAAATTGCAGCAATCCTCTGAAGATGGTTTATATTAACCTAGAGGAAAATTTTTAAGGCTTTCATCTGGTAACTAAACTAGAGGCTATAATGCAATGATGTGTATGCATTAAACATGTATTTTTCATGCTCAATCCTATGCAAAAGTAACAATAGCAAGTATTTCCACCTTAACTTCCAATAAAAAAATCTATATTGCTGATTGTTTGAACCATTCAAGATATGTGGTTCACGGTGCCTCAGTGGGTGGGTCAACCTGCCCAGGGCATGGGGCACATTGAACCACCCAAAGATTTAATTTTTTTTAAATCAAAAGAAATACAACAAATGATTATACTTGCTTTGCCATGGGTCGTGATAGAGCGCAATGATATAAGGTAACTGCTAGATACAAAATCAAAGTTCAGATGACCTTGATAAATGTGCGTAAGTGGCTCAACGTGCCCCTCTCTCCCCCTGCTGTATATTTCTGAGATCTTTGCCACCCCCGCCCAACCCAACCCTTAACACGTTCCGCCACAGGGGAAGGTCGATATGTATGCCATCTTAAGGTTGGTAAGTGTACCATTGGCCTTACACATGAATGTACATTTCATGAACTATACATAAAGGTATATATATATATATATATATATATATATATATATATATATATATATATATATATATATATATACAGTCAACAGTCAAGATATGAACTATTTACAAATAGGCGACATCCATATCTAATGTTTTTAAATGTTTATAAAAAGTAAGAGTTCTAAAACAGGTTTATGTATATTCAACATTGGGCATCTTGGAGATGTGAACCCCCAGCTTCCTATCCATAGTCCCAAACCATGACCACTACACCAGTGAATCCTGCATGCCAGGTGCATTGAAACACCTCCTACTTAGGTGTGAATGGTAAAGAGGTCAGCTCAGGGTCCCTGGGGGATAATTTTAGAACCAGACTGATGTCTTAAGGGTTGATATGAAAATACCCTATTGGAGTAATGTTCTATATCATAAGTACTGAACTGCCATTAGTCGGAGTGTAATCTTGATGGCCTTTGTTTTTGAAACTAAATCTGACCATCTTTCCTGAGGATTATACAGAGACACTGGTTTTATCTGTATATTTTCAGAAGTAACATTTCAGTGTACCAAAAAGTTTTACTTTAAAAACTGCATCAGGAGAAATGTAGTTTCTGTCAGTGTTCCCTGTTGGGACTTGAACCTCCGACCCTCACACTACATCATCCGCTACTCTACGGACTGAGCTAGCAGGACAGCCACTAATGGCTGTGTCTCATGAGATTGTAACAAATGAAACGTCTTTGACCGGGTGTAGTTTGTAATATATTCTGTTAAAATATCCATCAACCTTTTCCCCCCATTTCTGTCCACATAGCCCCCATTTAAGCCCTTTTGAAACTTGCTGGTCAAAGACTACACCGGTTAAAGACTACACAGGTCAAAGACTACACCGGGTCAAAGACGTTTCAATTGTTACAATCTCATGAGACACAGCCTTATACGTAGCCTGTATCAATAGGCTTTTGAAATGATCAGGTCATATTTGTGGAGATGCTAAGGTTCAAAACCCACTCTGATGCCAATGACAAATGAACATCATTAATTATATAAATTCCTCATCAGGAGATGGGTATATACCATTTTCTCATTCTACGTGTTGATAGCGGATTGGGTATAAGTGAAAAAATGTCCTTGGAGCTGTGGAGTATGGTACTCCCTCCAACCTCTCCACTCTCTCTCCCTCTGGTTGCTGGTTATGAGATTCAAACATGCATCTACAGTAACAGAATTGTACATGTATTGCAAAAGTTGCTGTATTATCTTTTACAGCTAAAGTACTGTATACAGTTACAGCACATTTTGCTATTCACGAACAACAACTTTTTACAATGTAGTTGCTGTGATGTATTTTAAGACAAAATGTACATAAATATTTTGGTCCCAGAGTCACTCAAAAACAGACGATTGATTTTATCAGGCCATAAAAACTGAACCGCTAGGGTTAGAGATGTATCAAAAAGTCTTCCAAGGAGCCAAGATATATACCTTTCAATATAATAATCTTGTTTAAACATATTAAGAACTTCCTGATTTGCCCTTTTTCAGCCCCCAACCTGCATAACTCGAGAGGAGTTTGAGCCATGTGTATATGTGTATATATATATATATATATATATATATATATATATATATATATATATATATATATATACATATATATATATATATATATATATATATATATATATATATATATATATATATACATATATATATATATATATATATATATATATATATATATATATATATATATACTACCCAAGGATCAATCTCCATGCCCCGAATATCATAATGTTTAAATGTTTCGAACACATTTAAGTAAGATTTAGAACTTGAGGAATACTGTATTCGACGTAATAAGCGTACAGTGCGCTTAAAATATGATTATGGACACCTTTGGTTGTTAAGAGTCTAATTGAGGTCCAAAATTGAGATATTTTTGGTTATTTATAGTATACCAGCTGCTCCGCTGCTGGAGATATTGGCGCGGGAAAAAAGTGGAGACCGCGTTCGTCTGCCCTACTATACTGCATGGCGGGAATGCCTTAGCCTATCGCAAATAGGATCGTAGTGGCGTGAAACATCATTCTGCTAGCAGATGTTAGATCTGTTATTTCCTACAGTTGAATGCAGAGAGTAGGATGGAGAGTGAGCACACGAAATGCATTCTTGGGTACGCTCCCGCTTTCCCTGTTGTTGTTTAAAAAATCTGCCAAAAACGGGGGTTGTGCGCTCATTACGTCGAATACGGTAATCGGATATGGCCACTCATGCATCATGCCGCTTGGAGAATCTATCAGCCACGTAGGGTCGGCATGATGTACGAATGCAGCCCTAACATGCCTGCATTCGTACATCAACAGATTTGGGAACCCAATAAATGTTCCCCGCTTTTTAACAGATGCCTTCAAAGTGTAACACACGTCTGACTCTGAAGGCTGATGCAGCGACGTTTTGACGTCAGATAACGTCCTTGTAACATGGCCTTTAGTCAAAGTCAATGTCAACTGGCCGCCTAGGACAGAGCGGATCTTGTACCAGGTACAACCCAGGGACTTAATTGTAGAAGTTAACTCTTTATGTGCACACCCTCTTAATAGCATAATAGTATAATAGCGTGCAGGCTCTTTCACCGAAAACAGGCGACATTATATTGCCCGTTCCACCGTCAAAGGGGTCGAAATCCCCCTCCCCCACCCACCAGTGCAGGTGTCGACATTTCTGACAGAACGATGCATGACTGCAGAGGGTGCTGCATTGAAGCAGTCTGCTGCACGTATAGGTTTAACTAATACAACTTATACAGCTTATTCAACTTATACAAGGACACGACACTGGCCTTGGCCTGGTACATAGCCCTGTGTCCACAGGACGACATATCCATGGGATGTGGACGACTTCACCTGTTTCCCCATTAACTGTCCACTTCTACTCTAGCTGCGGTCTGTCCACTTGGCCTGAAATATTTATATACATATTCATCCCCATCGTATGTCCTTGAACAAGGCATCATTTTTGACGCCCACTTTTGACGCCCACTTTAGAAATCCACTTTTGACGTCCACCAATCAATATCTTATATACCATATGCCAGCGTTTTATCGTCCACCTGTGTCCACAGCGAGACAAAACATATAAAAATATATCTTTATTTCAATTCATGGTTTGACGTAAAACGACCTAAGAAACGGACACACTTAGTGGACACAGGTCCAATGTACCCTGGTAGCGTTCCTTGGGCGTTCCTTGGGCGTCTTAACTTAGATCAGGGGATAAGGGTTGCCTATGGTCGCGGGACTAACCCTCTAAGTACAGCAAACTGCTTTAACCAATATCCCCCTTTGGCCATGGGGAGTAATTCCTACGTGCTGCATTCCTGCACCATGCAATACTCATACCCGTACAATGTAGTATTTTTGCTCACGGATGGTTGGCTGGTCGGCCCGCCGTTGAGACTGAATAACAAGAGCTGATGTACTCTATAAAAACGTTTGAAATTGAATCGCGTTTCCCAGTGGATTTCGGCCTTAAGGTTAGTGGTACAGATTAGGGTCACACAGACTGGTAATAGGACCACAGTACAGGGTGGGGGTGGTGGGGGTGGGGGGTGAGTGGGAATGAATGCATGAATGCAGCATTCTCCGAGTCTGACAAGGACTTCCTGTCAAATTTCCGCCATTTTTTTTGGGGGGGGGGGGGACATGTAACGGTGCTGTGCCCTGACGTAGCATACAAATATGCTGGTTCCGATGAAATATGTGTGCAAATTTGTTTATACTCCCGGATGAATCGAGAAATATGTAATGATCTTGATATATATTGACTATTTTAAAAGCCTAGCTTAGCCTAATTTCAGTGCTTTATGTCCCCCAATAAAATGGCCGCCGATACTGCGCAAAGCGCCCCATACAGCCTTAGCAGACCCGGAGAATCGGCTAGGACTGTATTCATGCATCATGCCGACAAAGGGCATTGGTGCAATGTGCGGCCCCTAAAGTGGCCAGAATGTTCAATATGTACATACTTCATGTCCTAACTACTTCATTAAACATTATTCCTCAGAATTAAGCTTAGATTTCAGCTAATAATCAGTTTTCTTTGCTCAATTTAAGACTTTTGAGTGCACGCTATAATTCCACCCATTGAAAATACACTGTAAAAGGCTGTTCATGGGACCATTTTAATTGCCTCTTAGTGCCCATGTATGATATCATATTGTATCCCATCCTCCAAAAGGGATATTGTAATGACATTTTAGACATATTTAGATCAAGATATGGAAAAATTCGGACCATACCACTTAAATTGACGGTTTTATAACATAGTTGTGGCGAGGGTAGTGTGTAAGGGAGGAGGTCACAAGCCGACATCTCAGACTATAAGTTAACCTTTTTAGGACGGCATGATACCTTAATGCATCATGTCCTTGGTCGTCATGATAATGCATCATGCCCTTGGTCGCAATGATGCATGAATGCAGCCCTGGTGAGTAACTCCTCAGTGCTGAATTCAAGGTAGAGACACTCCTGTAGGGTCAGCATGATACACCAATGCAGCCCTAGTGCATCATGACGACAAATGTCATCTTAGCGACATCCGTCATTAAATCTCAAGGGTGACCACGATACAGTACGTGTATATATAGGCTGCCTATATAGGACCAGTGTACATGGCGGCTTATAGAGGGGAGGAGGGAGGGGTAAGCCCAATAGTCCTGCCTAACCACTTAACCATAATGCATGACTGCATTATGCCCATGGTTGGTCGGCTTGAATGCAGCTGTGTTTCTTGAGCGAGTGAAACTGCAGAAAGCCATGTCATCATTATATATATATATATATATATATATATATATATATATATATATATATATATATATATATATATATATATATATATATATATATATACATATATATATATATATTATATGTATAACTTTTAAAGTAACCCAGGGGTAGTTCCTTGCGGGGAAACGATATGCCAGTTACCATTTAAACTGTAGTCTCCCTGGTCATTGTTACATATGTACATACAATAACCCATTTATCATAATCAATATCAAGGGCTAGCACCCAGTCAGCATTGGTCCCGGGGTCAATTTATGTTGTACTTGGGCCAGCTGGGCTTGCCCATATCTGGGTTATGGTCCTTTTTGTCCAGGGCTACTAGTGGGAGCCCAGATGTGTCAGCCCACAATTTTTTTTTTCCACAGACACATTTGAAATATTTGGAACTGATTTCCGTCCAGAAATTACCATTTATTGTACATTTTTATAGTGTGTGCTCGTGCTGGGCACTTTGAATCTGGGCTGACCCATCTGGGTTCGCACTGGTAGCCCTGGACAAAACCCAGGGTGGGCAAATCAGCTTGCGCAGGTGAAAACACATATGGGCCCCATTAAGCAATGTTGACTGGGGGGTAGCTCCTTGCGGGGAGACGATATGCCAGTTGCCATTTACACCGTACACTGTCAGAAGTTAGTGTAGCTGCACAGCGAGATATACTATAGCTGCACAGTATAAAAGGAGGTATTTTTGGTTTCCAGTATCACATACTGTACAGCTACACTCATCTACTGTAGAACACCACACACAGGAGATCATGGGTTGGAGTTGAACCTCGGCAGAATGAGAAATACGTTTTTCTTTTCACATTTCTTTAACCTATTTGACATGCATTCCACCTATATTGACATAGAAATGTTAGCCAATGAATATTTGAATATGTACATTTGTATAATTTAGGTATTCTATAGATAAACAGCAGTACTGCCTATTATACCTTCTTTTATACTGCACAGCTACAGTACTTACTTCTAACAGTGTAGTCTCCCTGGTCTTTGTTACACATGTACCCAATAACCCATTTATCATATTATCAAGGGCTAGCATTGTCCGTATGGACAGCTTATGTCCTCATTACCTATTAGTACTTCACCTATAATTATAGCACACTTGGCCAGCAGAACAAAAGTATTCAATGAGACGATGAATATTTTCTGAATGGAACTGTTGCTTTAGATATAGTATATAATATTTGAAACCTAAATATGGAGACAATGAACCACGTCCAGATTCTTGGTCTCCAGACCCCAATGATTAAGTAGTTTTGACTTTGACATTTGACGGTAGCTGTAAGTAAAATCAAGTGAGACAAAATGGTGACCGACATATTGTCAACCCAAAGTCATGCATCATCCGCTACTGATCTCAAATCTCCAACTTGAATATCAGTCAAGGTCGGGGTTGTACACATATGTCTGGGCCCAACTGTAGCCTTGACAGAAATCCAATTCCTTACACTTTTATACTTTTATCTCATTACTGACCACTACCTTACTCATGGTTGATAAATACCGTATGCCTTATGGGAATATTTAGTGATAAGTGATAAACAAGGTCAAGTCAAGCTCTGTAATGAAGTTGGGCGTTTAATCATAACTCCATGATGTGTCCAAACCTCCGCCAGACGCCCAACCGAAGGAAAGAGCTTGAATTAGTCATGTAAGAAAGAACTTGGATTCTTGTAAATCCTGTCCACTATGGACCTCTCCAGCTGGACCTTAGAGTCCATGGTCCTAGTCAGGTAGAAAAGTACACTCATGCTGCGCCAATCCCCTAGATTTTTTATATCTATTAGGGACACTCCTGCTTCGGCCAACAGGCTAGCTCCTCCTCGCCTCATGGAATGTGAAGACCCAACACCTTGCACAAGTTAGAAAGCTTTTTTGAATACCAACCATAAGACGCACGGGTATACTCCCCACCACCCATGTAACCCACCAGCTGACTGTCTCCCCCTGGATGGCTTACCATCGACACCAGCTTAAGGACGAAGGTATACACACACATGATTGACCCCGTTACCGGGACAAAGGGAATCTCTAGGACCCTCTCCCTATAGGAAATAGTCTTGGTCCGTCTAACCACAACCGTCATGCCCCACTGCTCCCATCTTACATCTGATAACAGAACTGCTAATCCCACCTCCAACAAGTTTGACTTCCTAAGTAACCCCCTATACCCTAGGAGGATTGCTACCCAGAAGGCTACATCCTGACTGTCAGACATATTCAATGCCGAGAAAATTTTTCCCAAGTCCACCAAAGTAGCAGGCCTAGCCTGGATGGTTGTGTCCCCTAGGGACCTCTTAATACCCCTCATTGTCACCACTAGCTCAAAACAATGTGAGTCTATGTGCTCCACCCCCGCCATATCATGAAGAATCCACACCGCACCGAGGTATGCTTGTATGGATTTATAGGCTAGTCTGTCTGTCAAATGAACCAAGTACAAAAGGATCATTTCCAAACTGGCTGGTAAGGCCGTAGCGTAGTTGAATTCTTCACAGAATTTAAAGTACGACCTCCACTGTGACGTCCTTGTTGCTAAGGACATGTCTGCCAACCACCTGGACTGGAAAACCCGCAGCTTTTTTCTCAGTCCGTCACCTGGAAGCAACATAAATTGCTGCTGAATGTGGGAGGCAAGGTACCCTTATTCCTGACATCAAAAAGTCTGGAACTGTAATCAGCTACTCTATTCTCACTTGTGGATATACGCCTACTGACCAAGTGAACATTGTACAAACACACCCGCCAAAACAGCTCTCTAAGCCACCACATAGCCTTTACGCTCTTTGAGCGACCCGTAGCAATCATACTCTGGACCTGAGTATTATCAGTCCAAATAACTACCCTGTGATCCCGCCACCCCTCCCCCCATCTGTCCAGACTCGCCAAGACCGGCCAGAGTTCCAGAACATTGATGTCATCAGTCTCATCTACTTCCCCTGGGGAGGCTGCATAATGGTGTTCTAGGAAGATCTTACTCTCCTCGTCCCTATCCTCGTCCCACACCCCTGCAACCCAGTCCTCCCCCCACCTGGCCCCAAACCCAGTCTTGGAGGAGTCTGTCTCCACCTGGGGGATATCACCCCCTGAATACTTGATCCACTTAGCCTTACCATTGAAAATGTCAATGAAGTTCTTCCACCAGGTGAGGTCACCTTCCATCCACTCAGGGATGTGCACCGCCCTACCATCCTTGGGGATGTAGTTGAGCAAGTTTATGAGCCTCCTAGAGAAGGTCCTTCCCCCTCTCACCATCTGGCTGGCATGGGCCAAGTACCCGGTCAAGACCTCTAAGTCTTTCCTGGTGCAACACTTTTTCCCCCTGAACTTAACCACCATCTCCATGGTCTTCCTCACCTTGTCGGCCGGAAGTCTCACCTCCATCCTGACACTGTCAAATTCTAGCCCTAAATACCTCACCACCTGAGTTGGGGACACCACCTTCTTCCACGCTATGTGGAACCCCAACCGACGCAGCAAATCCAAAAGCGCTGCCTGCTTAGCCCTACACTCCTCCTGGGTGTCCCCCACCACCAAATAGTCGTCTAGGTATCCGTAAATACCCCCAATACCCCTCCGTGACATGCACCTGATGACAAACTCTGTTATTTCGGAGAAAATGTAGGGGGCACACTTCAACCCAAAAGATAAAGCACCATCTACCCAATAAGACTCCACCCCGTCCAATTCCCAAACAAAACCCTGTTTGGTTCTGTCCTCCGGGGCCACCGGAACCGAGAGGTACGCTGACTGAATATCCACTACTGAAAACCAGGAATTCTGCAACTTCTTGGTTGACGACATTATGAAATGTACCGGCACCACTCCACATACTCCGCCACCACACCACAATGTTCCTCGGTCGGCTGCCGGGTTGTCAATGACGCTTGACCAACGCCAGTGGTCAGTCCCTGCATACAGGTGGCAGCACCGGGGGGGGGGGGGGTAGTTCCTCCCTCGGCCAGCAGATGTCCTATCTAGGCTGAGTCTTTATCGCGCCATAAGGGTGGCCTTATGCCCCCAATAAACTGATCTCGTGTCGTGATGCTATAGGGAGATTTCGGTTTTCTCCAAATGGGCGGCTATGTTAGTTCTGAGCCCGGGGAGGTGTCATACCCGGAGGTGTGGACATGATTTGGAGGGATATGGGTCCTTTTTCAGCCCATAGGAAGTGGAGAGTTGTACACCTATATGGGTATATATTTTTCAGGGGTTACCTCCATTATTCCTTTATGTGTGTGATCTTTAGGGCTGACTAACAATTGGATTAACTTATCCCTGGCCCCCCAGACAAACTGCCTCTTCCTTTCATATACCCCTTTAAACTGGGGTTTAAAGGGGTAAGACACCTCCCTGGGGTTCTGAGCTCAGAATTTCTTGTAAGACTTAGGGGGTGACCAAACACCCACACACCATAGCTTGCAAGGAACAAGCTAATTGGTGAGCAGAACCGGAAGCAAAAATGATTGCCTGTTTCAGTGTATAGACAGTGGCTGCGGGAACAGGTCCACACCAGTTAGAGTACTATACAGCTTAGACACATTGGAGCATGGCGACTGTCATATTGGGGCAAAACATCCCCAGCAGCTGTGTTGGATTTACCATGTATAGGACTATGGGTAATGTCTTACCTGCCCCCTCAACACCCCAGACCAATGGCCACTGATAAGACTGATAAGGGTGATTCCTGCAATCCAGCCCATATCTTGACGGCCTCCCTATTGGCCTTGGTGTAAAGTGAGTAGGCCATCAGGAGAACACATTTTAGACCATTGAAACAATTCCCTCCATTTATAGCGGAATGCTTGGGGTGCATTATGTAATATCTGGTACGAATGTGAGTACCAGTTTAAGTAATGGCCGCGCTCATAGGGCAATCAACCTGACACTTACAACCGACAAGTGGGGAATTCATTCTGAAAGACCACACACACATCTCTCTCTCTCTGTTTATATATATATATATATATATATATATATACATATATATTAAATATATAGGACGGATCAACTCGTTGACTCTCAGTATAAATAAGCGAGTGGCCGGATTGACCCAGTTTGTGAGCAGCTCGCTGATTGGCTGAGAGTGGCTCATCAACATGGCGCGTGATTAGCTGCTGCTCGGCAACCACGGTTACTTCTTTTTGTTGGGCCCATACCAGGGGCGTGGCAACCGGGGGGGACGGGGGGGACATGTCCCCCCCACATTTGACCAACCCCAAAAAAGGTCAAACCAAAAAGGTCAGGTGAAAAGGGGCCAAAAACGGTCAAAATACCCCTCAGTCCCCCCTACTTGGAAACTGCTTGCCACGCCCCTGCATACTATAAATGGGCAGTTTCTGGGTTTCTTGGCCGGTAGCCTTTAGAATCTCCAGACCGAGCACATCCTGTTAACTAATTTTAAATTTGTGACGGTTGAATTTAGAATTTAAATTTCTGAAATTGAACATGGTGAGAGGAAGAATGAATAGGAGGAGTGGCTCACCTCAAGTTTCGCCTCAAGTTACGCCTCAAGAGGAGATGGCTACTACATCCACCGCGAGCGGGGAAGCTGGGGCAGTTGGTGGGCAGCAGCCCATCAATCCACATGCTACAGTGGAATCCACCCCGGTAACCGTTGACCAGACGTTGGAGGATCGTTTATCTACTCAAGATAGCATTCTTTTGTCCCAAGATGCTCGTCTAGGTCACATGGAAGCGACCCTTCAGAGGTTGGGCAACGGCAGAGGTTCTAGAAGAAGACACCAGTCGCCGCCACGCAGAGGGAGATCTAGGTCAGCGCACCCAAGTTCTAGGTCACAGCGCCCCAGTTCCAGCGCGAGACCGACAAGTTGTTCAAGGAAAGCAAGGTAGCCCTCGACTTTGTCGGTTTCTTCGATGTCGGATTTGTTCTAGGTCACACCCAGCCCAAAAAAGAGTAAGCCATATTCTCAGTCAAATTTCCTGGTTCATAAAGAAAAGTGTGACTCTTTTGACAAACTTATTTTGGTGAACATTCGTACTGTAAAACAGGTCATTAATTTGGACAATGATGCCCAGCCTATCTTAGACCACATGGAGATGCTATGTGTAAAGGAAGCTACAAAAATCTATGTGGTTAGGGCTCTGATAGATTTTGACAGGGCTGTAAGGGATAGGGCCAATGTCAAGGGCCTTAGTGTTTTCAAGAATGTTGAAAATTCAGATATGCTGGCTTTCTTCAGTTATGATAATACTATCTCTGCAGTGTCTGCTAAATCTAAGCCTAAGACTTCAAGCAAACAAGATAGTATCAGAGCCTGCTTTGCTTTTAATAAGGCCAGTGGTTGTGTGTCCCAGAGTTGTAGGTACAAGCATATCTGCATATTTCGCAAGGCATCCTCACATTGGTGTTATGAGTGTAAACAGGAGAGCAAATTGCCTAGCAACCCTAAATAGGAAGTTTCTGGAGACCTAGTTAGTTTGCCTCCTTGTAAGATCGCCGGGGGTGACCTAGATCTAGTAGGCTCCAATGTCTAGGTCACGCCTCGCCTAAGAATTTTTTTGGCGTATAAGTGTTTTTTGGACCAAGAAACCCCAGGAAGTAATATACTTGAGGGTTCTCATTATCAAGATGCTTCAGGAATTAATTCTCCTATTTTTTCCTCAGATTGTAGTTTTTCTGAGAGTGTTGGCAATCATTTGGAAATTTAGGGGTTCTTTTGAGACCCCTGTGATAAATGTTTATAATGAGTGCCTAGAGGGCAAGTGTAATTGTATTCATTTAATTGGTGGTAGAAGTACAAATCTTATGCCTTGCAGGTTTGCCCATTTTTTATCTGGCCCCGGTAATGTGTTGGCCCATGACCCTGAAATGGCCCAATTTATTTGGGAAGGTGTGGTTAATGGTTTCAAAATTATTGATGATAATTGTGAAACTAGTTATAATTGCAAGAATTATAAGTCTTCCTTTGGGTTACGGTGTGCTCCATACATTTTAACCAACTGTCGGATTTATTGGTCCAGGTCGCGAAAAAGCTATGGTGTCGGCAAGGTGGTAAATTACTTGGATGATTTTTTAATAATATCTGATGCAGAAGAAGAATGTCTCAGACAGAGAGATATTATGATTGAAATAGAGTTTTTAGGCTTTGTAGTAGCTTTTAACAAAGTAACTTTACCTTGTACCACCACTATTTTTCTGGGGATATCCATTGATTCGATCAATATGGTCTTAACCTTGCCTAGGAGAAGTTAGTTAGACTCAACAAAGCTCTAGATGAATGTCAAGGTAGAACCCATGCTACTAAAAAACAACTACAGCGCATTGGTGGTTTAATGAGTTTCTGTTCTTCGGTTGTGAGGGGTGGTAGGACTTTTAGCAGGCGCCTTTTTGATTTGTGTGCCCGAGCGAAGGATAAAGGGTCTATATATTTGTGTGTAGAAACCAGAAAGGATCTGCAGTGGTGGAAACACTTCTGCAGGTATTTTAATTGCAGTTCTTTGATTCCTAAAGATAAGACGGACTGTCCAATGGTTTCTGATGCTTCAACTAAAGGGTTTGGAGCTTGGTCTGGTAGCGATTTCATATATGGTGTGTGGGATAAAGAACTTTTTCCTGCTACTGAGTGCAATCATAGTCCTACCACCCCTGTTGGACAGGCTTGACATTCATGAGGGTAATATCAATCTATATGAGATGTGGCCCGTGGTGGTTGGTTTGAAATGCTGGGGCGAGAAATATGCTAACTCTAAGGTACATTTCATAACTGACAATATGCAGGTCCTGGCCAATATAAATTCTGGTAGGAGCAAAAATCATCTCAGCATGGAATGGCTGAGAGAGATATTCTGGCTTTTTTTATAATATAGATATTTTTGCAACTTATATTAAGTCGGAGGAGAATATCTTGGCTGACCAGTTGTCTAGGTTACCGTATAAGGGTTATATGTCATTATGTAATAATACATTGACATTGAATAACATGTGCTGTGTGTATTTGCAGGAAACCTTTTGTTCCAGTTGATGGACCAGCAGCAGGCCCTATTGGAGGCTAGTTTATCTGAGGCCACTAAGCTGACCAGAGCAGCTCAATTGAGAAGGTATAATAAATTCTGTGTGCTATTTAATTTCATAGAATTTCCTTGCTCCTTGGTACAGGCTAGGCTATATGCTACTTATCTTTCCTCCAGGGTTAAACCTGTATCAGTTCGGAATTATTTGTCTGCTGTGTGGTACCAATGTAACTTGCTGGGTTATCCTTAATTTTCTATGTGTTTCCTGGTTAAACGATCTTTAAATGGCATTGATAGAACTTATATGTCACTACTATGTTCAAGCAAAAAGAAGATTTGGTAATAGTATTTATGAATGTTACTTTTAAGGAATGATACTTTTCTTCTTATATTCCGACTGAGGAGACAATTGATACCTGCATTTGTTTGTAGAATGTTCTGTTCAGTATAATAAACGATTAAATTGAAAAATTGAAATTGGTATGTCTTTTAACAATCCGTCTAGATATCCTTTGTCAGTCATTGAGTTGTTGGCCTTGTTAAAATTTTTAAATCTGAATAATCCTGATGATAGGTCATTCTGGCTTGCAGTGTTGCTGTGCTTCAGGGGCCTTCTGTGCAAATGTCATGTGACAAATTCAAGACATTTGTTGACATGTGGGGACATATCTGTGTCTTCAAGTCATGTCTCCCTGTTAATTAGATCTTCTAAAACTGACCAGTTTGGGAAAAATCCGTTCAAAATTTATCTTCATCATACTCCGGGTTCTCCCCTGTGTGTAAAGGACCTATTAATATTGATGCTATTAAATGCCTGCATAAGGATGCTAAATTATTAGATTTAAATCATAATGCCTTCAACTCTCGACTAAAGGTCTTATCTAGGATGATTGGTTTATCTATTGATAGGATAAGCACCCATTCTCTAAGACATGGGGGTGCTTCGTTGTTGAAATCTTTAGGAGTTCCAGTTACTTCCATTATGAGTGTGGGTAACTGGAAGTCTAGTGCTGTGTATAATTATTTGCATAATTCTAGAGTTATTGTTAGCTGATTATCTTCCTGTGAAATATTATTCGTCTTTAATATAATTTTATTACATTGTTGTTGGTGTGTTGTTGGCCGTGTAATATCTGACTCACTTTTCTAATTGTTCACATGTAAATCATAGGATTTATATAGTAATATATTGTTCTATATTAATGTTATTCTAGTTTGGAGAATCAATAAATTGTTAACTGGACATATACCTCTGATTGGGTTAAACAAGAATTCATTACCAGTAGATTAATATATATTCATAGATCTATTGTACCGGTACTTTCAGCATCAGATAATATATTTGTATTATAGCTAGTTACCGGTAGTAACTATGGTAACTTGTAATATTATTGCCTTCATATTATCTCGACCTAATATATTATTGTTATCCAGTCAGATACCATACATCTATATATATATATATATATATATATATATATATATATATATATATATATATATATATATATATATATATATATATCAAATGAGTAACCGCTAACACACATTATGTATACTGTGTGCCATCCAGCAATGTCTGCCTCCTAAAAACATCATCATCATCTTACCTCTTTGGCAAGAAGTCAAAACTACAGCCCAGACATCCCCCCCCTCCCTCATAATGACCCACTATCAATTAACGGGAAGCGGGATTGACGCGGAAATGAAAGGCTCCCTGGTAGATTGCGGGGGTTCCACGAAGTCCATGTGGTGGATTTATAGTCGGGGTAGTGGGGTAGTGGGTCGACACGGTACAGTTAGTCCGACACTACCCCACTATAAAGGCTGCATGGTGGCTTAACCCTTTAAGGGCTGCATGTCACTAAAAGATGACATTTGTTGTAATGATGCACCAATGCAGCCCCGGCAAGTAGTGCTGCATCAGTGTATCATGCACACCCTGTGGGGGTGTCTCAACCCTGTAGGGTCGGCATGATGCTTGAATGCAGCACTGGCGAGTTACTCACCAGGGCTGCATTCATGCATCATGTGGACCAAGGGCATGCATTCCTGCATTATGCCATCATTAAAGGGTTAATATGCTATGCCCTTTTGCCTCCAGAATACATGAATGCAGCCCTGGCTGGCCTACTCACCAGTGTGGCATTCATGCATCATGCTGACATGATGCAACTGATACACTCCTAAAGGGTCAGCATGATGCATGGATGCTGCACTGCTGAGCAGATTCGTGCTGATCCCATACAAACAATCAAAGTAACTCACCAGCGGTGCATCATGTAGTGGCTCAACCCTATAGGGTCGGCATGATGCTTGGATGCAGCCCTGGCGAGTTACTCACCAGGGCTGCACTCATGTATCATGCCGACCAAGGGTATGATGCATTAAGGTATGATGCTGTCTTTAAAGGGTTAACACAGCACCAGTAAAATAGTGGCGAGGGCTGCATTATTGTATCACGATGAAAAGTTAGATAACATAGTGCTGCTGCATATTTGTTTACCACATTGAAATGTTCGATGTTCATAGTCTACTTACCAAGATATCCTTAATGCGGCCCGTTAAGGCCTGCATAGTGCCTTAATACAGTTATTACAGTCAGTGTAATCCTTGAATGCAGCCCTGGTAAGTATCTCTCAAGTGCTGCAATCAAGCTTCATGCCAAGCCTACAGGGTTGATACACTCCTGTCAAGTCGGCATGATACATAAATGCAGCCCAGGCATGTAGACTCACCTGGACTGCATTCATGTATCACAACAACATAGCACACTAAAGCACCATCCTGCTCTTAACCCTTTAAGGACTGCATGTCACTAAAAAATGGCATTTGTCATCATGATGCACCAGCATAGCCCCAGCAAATAACATGCCAGTGCTGCATTCAAGCATCATGCCGACCTGCTGGGAGTGTCTCAACCATGTAGGGTGGCTATACTGTTTGAATGCAGCACTGGCAAGCTACTCACCAGGGATGCATTCACGCATCATGATGACCAAGGTATGATGCAGTAATGCACTATGTGTGCCTGAAAGGATTAAAGGTGTAATTACGGGATGAGATGTGGAGTGGCGGCCGGTAAGCCACACTCCAGTGCCCCCGTGCACCCTGCACATGACACCACGTCTAGCCAGGACCCCAGGCCTTACCTGGAAGACATCAGTGCTTCTTCAAGGGGATGAATTCATGGAAGGTATGTCAATGCATAATAGGATCTTTTTTTATAATGAGATATAACGATAACAACTCCATATAACCCAGATGCCCACATTTACGCCCTGTGCATATGTATTATATGCATTCCTCGGTAATGGTCCAATCGCGACAGTTTCCTGCTATCTCACATATCTTGTGGTACCTGGTGATGTTTACCTCAAAGTTTATACCAGACACATTTAACCCTTTAACCCTTTATAAATGACATGTCGCTAAATAATGACATTTGTCGTAATGGTATACCAATGCAGTCCCGGCGAGTAACTCGCCATGCCAACCCTTCGGGAGTGTCTCAACCCCATAGGGTTGACATGATGCTTGAATGCAGCCCTGGCAAGTTACTGATGGCATAATGCATGAATGCATGCCCTTGGTCCACATGATGCATGAATGCGGCCCTGGTGAGTAACTTGTAACTAACTTGCCGGTGCTGCATTGGTACACCATGCCGACCCTACGAGGTTGAGACACTCCCTGCGGGTCAGCATGGTGTACCAATGTAGCACCGGCAAGTAACTCACCAGAGCTGCATTGGTGCATCAAAATGACAAGTGTACACATGTGCTCTTTGAGGGACGATAGGGGCATACCGCCCTTACAGGCTTAGCATGGTAATTACAGGAGGAGATAGACCAGAGGTGAGTAAGCCATGCTCCAGTACCCACGTTACACCCAGCAGATGAAACCATAACGGGACACCATAACTACAACTGGAAGGCATCAAAACTTCTCCAGGAGGATAAATTCGTGGAAGGCATGCTAATTTAAGCTTTCTCCTTATTAAGGACACATTTAAAAGGGTATATATATATATATATATATATATATATATATATATATATATATATATATATATATATATCCCTATATATATGTATATGCCTGGTTATATCTTGCCTTTATCCTCGTAGTACAGTGGCCAGGAGACTCAAATATTTTTGTAAGATTGAAATTGAAAATTCAGTTCGACTTGCAAAAAAACCCTTAAAAGTGACAACTCAACTTCATCCATCTACTGTCACGTGTCAACTTTCAATTCAAGTACACCAACTTGTAACTGTGAATTCAACACTATATAGTACATGAAACGTGGACAATCTCCTGGATTAAGTCGCTATTCAGAGGGCCACAATGATTAAGTTGCTATAGTGATACAGCTAATTATGGGAAGGCATTGGTTAGGAGGAAAAAACTGACATATGCAGGTGAGAAACGGAACGGGCTGGCATAGTGACCTAATCCGTTGGGGGTGCCCTATAGCGATCTAGTCCGTTGAGGGTGCACATTAGCGACCTAATCCGTTGAGGGTGCACATAAGCGACCTAATCCGTTGGGGGTGCCCAATGTGGGGGGGGGGGGTGTAGGGGGTGTGGCAGGGCATGGATAAAGACCCCTGTTCAGTGAAAGACAACCATTCAGTAGGAGGGGGAGTGTGCTAATACCGAATGTTTGTCTTTAACTCCTACTGAATGGTTGTCTTTCACTAAATAAGGGTCTCCCTCCCTGCATTAGCTAATACACTGCTACTGAATGGCTGTCTTTCACTGAATTAAATAGCTACATCCATACCCTATATTCAGTAAAAGACAACCATTCAATAGGAGGGAGGAGGGAAGTGTGTTAAGTGTCTAGGGAGGTAGGGCTTCTTAAGAAGTAAGATATATACCTGAGACTGCGACGAGACATTGACCTAAATATTTAAAAAAAACATCAAAATGTTTTTTTTACCTATCTAACCTAGTCTCCTAGTCGTAAACTAAATAAACTTGAGCTTGGGAAGAGACCACCAGGGGGGCTACTCTATAAAGGTTGAGGATAAAGGGAGAATACCCGGGGACCTTCTCTCAGAGAAAAATAACATTGTAATTCACAAAACCCTTCTCCTCTAAAGCCAATGCAGGGATTATTATTTCTTTGGGGTGTTCACCAAATATATCTATGCAGGATATGATAGATACCACTTGGATCAAAGGCTAATCAATTGACAGTCCCAGTATCAATAGCATTTCCTTACATAATGGTATTTTCTTATTCTACCTTGTTTTGCCCCGTATTGTCCACAGGCTACAAGGCTCTCGACCCTCACCCCCTCGAGAAGGGTCAATTCTTTTTTCATCTCCCTAGATGCGTCGGAATTTTTTCCAACCCCCTCCCCCTTCATTGAACTATAGTGGGGCTCCTTCTATTTCGTATAGAATGAGATAAACTGAAGTATGGTGCTATATATTGGACATCCTTGAGGACTGATTTGGTCAGGGTGGGAGAGTGGATAGCTATTAAACATGGTCTGGGTGCTGTTTCTCAACATAAAAAAGAAGGCCCATAAAATACGAAGCACCATATTCCAAAGATGGAGAAAAACTGTTTCTCAATATGAGGCGGGGTACCGTGTATCCACATGATATGGCATTTGATGAGCAGAAACAGTTTAGGACAAATATATATATAATATGGCACAGCCTTTTTGATCGATTTTGATCTCCGTATTATGAGGAGAAACAGCATCCTGGTGGTTTAAACCTGACCCAGCAATTATAGAAGAAATACAACTTTGGTTTTTGTACCACGGGGTTCAAAGACCGATCAATGTCTGGCTTTTACAGTTCACGAATCGCGAACACTTCATGTTGTACATAACTTTTTAGTCCTCTATTTAAAAAGGCTGCAAAGTGTTATAGGCTCAGACTCCACTCGGGCGACACAGCTACCTGCGAAACAGGCTGTTCTTTTAGATCCTTTGTCCTCAAATAGTTCGCCCTGTTTCGTTGCGTCTCGCCCTGAATGCCGCCCTGATGTCCACAGGAACAAGGCGACATTCAGGGCGACACTGTGGCGAAATGAAGCGAAATTTTCTAGAACAAAGGATAAGAAAAACGCCGTTTCGCAGGTACTAGTGTCAACTAGTGTACTAGTCTAAATACAGCCATTATGAGCTTAGACCAATGTAGTAAAGCATTAAGGTGGTTGCCTACTTTGATGAACACGTTTTTTGCGACGATGTCTGCACATGTGACGTGTGGGCTCTCCTATAGAGTACTAAGTAAAAGTGGTGGGCTGGCCAAGGAGCGAACTCACAACCCCAGTGTACAAGTGCAGTGCTGATCCTATTAAGCCACTGAGGCAGGGCTGCAGATTTCTATTCTGAAATGTACCTCTAGACTACCTTTTGATTCATTGATTATTCCTACTTTTTATTTTCAATTGCCCAAATCCACTAAATTATGCACGGGACCATATGTTTAAATGGGTACCATTAATTCAGAAGGGATCTAAAGAATTTTTTTAGGAAGTTTTAAAAATATGGTGATACTTTTACTACCATTGCTCTCAAAATAAAGGATTCTCTGGTTCAATCTCAGATAACTACTATTATTTTTCAAAATTCTATATTTTAAAAAGTAGCACGGGACCCCCTACTTTTCTTTTCATGGTTTGGTTCCAAATTATATTAGGTATATTGTGTAAATATTAGGAGTAAATTGAGATACTTTTGAACCAAGATAGGCAACCACCTTAATGTCTGTAATGGTCTGTAAAATAGTATCTTGTGTATTTCCCCAGAAAAGCACGAGCTGTATACACAAGATAGACACGGGAGATTTTCAAGAAGAGTGAACGCTCCTAGTGACATGTTCAATAGTGAAGTGAATTTTTCAAGTTTCACTCATTCAAGAAAATGTCCAGAAAACATTCTAGAAACATTCTGAATTTCCCGAGTATCACTCGTTCAAAAAACAAGAAATTCCTTGGGATATGAACCAATAAAATGGCAGAGAAACGTCCACAAAACGCTCTCAAATTCTCGTAGGGATCACAAGTCGAGACTTGAGAATGGGACAAGTTCCGCTTGATATTTTGTTTGCAGGGTATAGATCCTTATTATTACATGCCTGTGGTAAATCCAGACTAGACATCAGACATTGTAACCTAGATTTAGAATAGAGTGAGGACAGGCCCGGTGATTCCTAGAAATAATGTCTGATAATCAAATAAAGTACTCAGGGGGTGGCCTTTCTGTCCTCAGTAACCACCAAGGGGTTTTTGGTGGCATGAATGTTTGCTGTCAACCTATCTAGCCATGTGGATCTTGTCTAGACATGATGTCCGAAATTATGGAATGAATTGGTAACGTGAGTGATTCCTGGAATGTTGCAAGTTATGATTTATTGTTTCTCTCCCCAACCCCCAATGGTATGCATTAAATTAGTTTGCCTCTCCACAAATCCCTGCTGAGTTGACACAAATGCACCACGATAAGTTTTGACTCATTTCATAGCTGACACATATATAGTATGGTAGTGTAGGGGTCGATTTCCTGCCCCCTGGTGATAGACCTTCAAGGGAGTATCACTCAGGTAATCCTGCTCCCCTCTGTACTATACCGATCTAGTAACTTATGGCACGGTCAAGTTGTCAGAAGGGGAAGTAGCTCAGCAGTAGAGCAGCTGGTGCATGTATCTGAAGGTTGTGGGTTCGAGTTCCACTTTCTCCAGATGTGCACAAACACAATATTACAGTAGTGCCTCATGTCGACCCTTCTGCAGTGTATCAACAATGTAGTGTCAGAATGACACAATTTGTAGTTAGTATCTTTCTTGGGAAAGCACAAGCTGTATATACACAATAGACAGGTGAAATTCTCGAGAATAGTGAACGTTCCTAGAATGACATGTGGTATAATGACATGTGTTTCTCGAGTTTACCAACGAATTCCCAAGTATATCGCACAAGAAAAATTCTTGTGTACCTCTTTAGAGTATTAGTCCACACACAGAATGATGATGTGTTTTTTGAGTTTCACCCGTCCAAAAAACAAGAAATTCCCGTGAATATGACACAAGAAAATGTCTTGTGTACTTCTCGAGTCAAACTGTCTATATTTTCTTGTTCCAGAAACATGCTCTATTTCTTGTATAGATCACAAGTCATTACACAAGAATGGCATGAGTTCTGCTTGAGATTTTGTTTTCAGGGAGTGCTTTAGGTGTTGGAGGGTTGAAAGACATCTGACTATCCTCTCGTATACAGTAAACATAGATATTTTCAAGCTGTACATATTTTCGCGATTTCACCAGAATTAAAAAGAACATGCGAAAATATGTACGGAACGAATATTTAAACAGTATTGAATTAAAGTGCCAAATATCGGAAATCCGCAAATTTAAATACAAGCGAATTTATACTTTTTAACAAATTCGCGAAAATGTATACAAGCGAAAATATAGGTTCACAGTAGTTGATGTTTGTGTGACTCGGTGTGAAGCTGGGCAAAGCTGCAGCCAGGTTCTTAGTTGTACCAGATATTGGATAAACAGACATTACGTAAAGATATTTCCGGGTGTATATATATATACGTTTTCGTGAATTGACCAAAAAGTACAGCTTCACATGTATTCAAATCTGCGAATTTTGGCAAGAACTATACTTGATAACTATTTGCACTGTAAGAATTTCTGCGGATTTACATTTTCACTGAATTTGTGAAATTAGTACAGTGCAAAAGATTACATTTACAGCAAAGAGACGTGAAGACCTGTAGACAAAGAAACAGATATGGGCAGCGATTAAAAGACTTAAAGTAGACAGGCAGAAGTTTCATATGCGGAGAGCAAGATAAAGGTATAGGGAGATACTGATTGATATAGTCAGTCCTGAACCAGTTGCTGGACGCCCCATGCTGGGTTGTACCTGACACAAACTCATGGAATACTGGGACTTGGCTCACAGCAAACTGTATAATGCCTTTTTCAACTTGCGATAAACTAAATATAGCAGAACCATAGTGTTAATCCTGCACATGCTGGGATAATCTGGTTGGCGCTGTCTTGGTGTCGAGAAAAGACCACATGTTATGCTGAAATATTAACCCTTTTATGGCAGAAAAGTATTATAATCCAAGCTTTTGTGCTCATGATGTGTGAATTTAGCCCTTGCAAATACCATTACCAGAGCTTCATTCATACATCATGCTGATTCTACACTGATGAACCAATGCAGCCTAGTGAGTTAGTCATCAAATGAACATAAAGTTTAAGGCATCAAGCCATCCTTAAATAAGGGTCAATGCATGTAATTGGCCAGAAGGATTAGTAGTGAGTTCACTTATGTGGATTTACTAAATATATTAACAGCTGCAGCCAGAGGTCATAGCTTGTGTCCTGGCAGCGTTATGCGTCTCCTCTGTAGGACCTGATTAATGTGGCTCCTTATGCTATTTCATAGATCTATTAATGGACTAATCTTCTTATCCTCCTATATATGCAATACAACCTTGCATGGATCAAATAGGCGTTTTGGAGGTTTCATAGATTTATCATTTAAATTTTGCTTTATTTACAAATGAAACAAAAAGGTAAAAAAGACAGATCGACCAAACAGGTAAATTTGACAAGGAGACAAGCCCCCTTTTTTTTAAAGACTTATGAACAAGGGAAAAGGGCATGCTTGGGGTTGGTGACAATGGGCAAACCTGCTTCTTTAAACTGACAAGGGACAAGACCCGTTTCTTAGGATCAAGCAGGGACATTGGTGTTTCTTAGGACCAACAAGTGACACAGCAGACGGAGCTACTGGAGACTGTGAGAGGTAGATAGAGAGCAAGAAAGAAAGCACATTTGTCAAGCTCTCAAGTGAGAAACACAAAACCGTCACTAACCTGTCCTTGTTGTGTGGAGACATTATGAGTGGTTCCCAGGTACTCCCCATGGTGTGTTCTCAACATAATGAATTACTGTGGGGCTGTGTCATAGTGTAAGGTGGTACACAGAACCCTGTACACTGTGAGGGCCTTTCTGCTCACACAGGACTGAATGGGGAGGGTGGCAGAAACAACACTTCCAGGTTAGGGACCAGTCCCCAGTACCCTTACAGTTCCCAGAAAGATCTGACTAATGCCCCAGAGTGTAAAACATACATGATGCAGCCGTACAGAAAGGAGGCACTGTGCTGGGACAGTGGGGAAGGGACACTTTAAGCCTTGGGCCTTAATGTCTCTCCAGGATGAATTAAAGAAATAACTACACATTAAAATTTATTTTGTAAGACTTTTAATTCAAGCAAAATCTGTTTTCTTTCAGCCTTATTACCCTATTGAAAAGCATTTCAGTCGCCGGTTCTGCATCAGTGCATCACACCCATCCATCCTTAAAGGGTTAAAGGGTTGATTAATGGCACAGTTACAGGCAGTCCTATTTCTAGACCTTTAATACTAAGCTGACCATACACCGTATCTAGCACTTGGTTTCAATATGTTGCCCCCACTCCTACCCCAACCAAATCCATCTGCCTCCAGCTGTTTCCTCATGATGAGAACTCCATTAGAACCTGGTATTTCAAATTGACCAATGGGAGAGCAGGGTTTGTGGGTGTCTATATGCCGTAGACCCCATGGTCATTTAGGGTAATTAAAAGGTAATAAAAGGGTTATTAAATACCAGGTTCTAAGTCGGATAGATCCCATTAACTCGGGGACTATGTCATTTAGACAGCCTCCCTACGGTCGGTGTCTAAATGCCATAGACCCCTCGTACAGGGATCTATCTTTAACTTAGTGGCAATGGACTCCAAGGTGGGGATATACAGGGATGTACTAAATATAAACTAATTACTATATAACCGTAAGGAGAAACACCAAATCAATTGTACAGTATTGTACTGGCATTTTCTCAGCATGTTGTCTTGGAATTGTATGGAGAAAGGACCACATACTGTCATGATCTATGCCTGGGGATTAGACGGTTAGGGTCAGTGATTGGCTCACGATCAGGAACAAAATAATTATAGATTTTATATATAAACTGTCCATGTGTGGCCCTTACATTATGCTGGTTCCTCTTGGCATGCTGGAGTGAATGGATAATTCAGGTTCATGTACCTTAGTGGCCTTTAGAAGCACTGGGAGTTTAGATAAGTGGTAATATTGAAATGATTAAGTGTCCAAGCTCTTATAAATACACGGCACTATGGGCCTGCATCAACCTTTCTCGGGACCCCCTGCTGGTCACAGATGACTGAGATTTGAAATTTGTTTATAACATGACCTTCTCAGTCACATGATGTTCAGAACATGACATTTCTCTTGAAATCTGTGATATTAAATCAAGTTCATTTATCGCAACCTGTCCCGCTCATACGATGGTTGTAGCTTGTTGATCTTCCTGATGGATGGGGCTTTGTTAATAAAAGGTCATAAATCACAGAAACTGCATATGGGGTTTTTACACTTCCCCAGGCCAGCATTTGTTTCCACAGGTCTCCACAGCTATTTAGATGAACATATTTCCATGTGTTATTATGTACAGAGAGGTTAGAATTACGGCTGTGTCTCACGACCTTGGGCCAATGTTTTTGTCTCTGACCGGGTGCTGTCTCTGACCGGGTGCCGTCTCTGACCGGGTGCCGTCTCTGACCGGGTGCCGTCTCTGACCTTGTGTCAGAGAAAAGTGTTTTTTAATTGTTAACCTATACTCACATATATAAGGATTTGTAAAAGCGTTATGGCAGTTGTTATGTAATCATAATTAGCCTCCTGCTGTTGCTAGAGGGTAACTAAACTAACACGGTCAGAGACGGCACCTGGTCAGAGACGGCACCCGATCAGAGACAAAAACATTGGCCCAAGGTCGTGAGACACAGTCATATGTGTATGACACGTCGAGTTGACCATATTTAATGGCTTTTTCAAATTGGTTCCATTTTGTAACCTTTTGAAAGCTGTGGAACTGGAATGGAACAAAAACGTTCTTTTTTAGCTTCTTTTCATTTTAATTACATTATGGAATTGAAATATGATATAATTATATAATCTAGACCAATCTAGATGGGATTTCCTGGAGCTTTTTTTCTCATTTTATTAATATTTAAAATATGTAAGGTCTACAGAGCTCTTAAAAGTTGCATGGTTACCAAAAAGTGGCGATTTTTGCCATTTTATCGTGAAAATCACCATTTATTGGTAACTATGCAACTTTGAAGAGCTCTGTAGACCTTAAAAATGCAAATTTCAACAAAAGGAAAAAAAACGGCTCCAGACATCATTTACATGGTGTATAGGTTCTAGGTGTCGCCATAGCAACGGTATATATATTTAACTCATATCACTTCATGAGCAGGTAGTCCGACACCTATATAGGTCACCCACAAGAAAGGTCATTAAGATACTTCGAAGATTTTTCTCAGACCCCCCCATTCATCTCCAACCCTCATATGCACACTTTTTGTGATTTAGCTGGTTGTCGTTTAACCCTTTAAGGATGGCATGTCGCTAAAAAATGACATTTGTGTTCATGATGCACTAATACAGCCCCAGCGAGTAACTCACCAGTGCTGCATTGGTCCATTGCTGCATTCATGCATCATGACGATAAAGGACATGATGCATTAATGCACTATGCTTCCTTTAAAGGGTTAATGAGTGCTTGTGGTGGTGGCTCGTATGTGGTGGAGTCATTTTAGTAACTTTGTATCTTTATAGTTTTGCGTAATATTTTTAAAGTTCAGTTGGGGCCAGCATATGATATGCAGAGGTGTTTGCGCACTTTTTGGTCATAGCTTTAAATGGGATATACTTCTAGACTATAGAAATACCATATTTAGAGCCAAGTCAATAGATGTGTGGTTGAGCATCACTGTGATCTTTAAGTGTTGATGATACATGTATAATTACATGTATGCATGAAAGGCGAAAACCATGTATAGATCCAATCAGCTGTCCATCAATACTTTCAACTGGCCTACTTCAGGTGGGGCTGGCTGGTTGGATTTTGAGGTAATATGTTAAATGCATGGTGTCCCACTCAAAGGGCCAACCCCCCACCTCCACTGCAAGAAAGGGTTGCCTAAAACAGAGACTTATGAGCCTAATATTGAATGGACCTGTACATTGACTCTTCCACTATAACTATCATTTCTAGTCTATCAAATCTATTCCAGTCCTTGGCTTGTAAATGAAAAAGTTCCTATGTAACATTTTTACTTGCCAAATAAAAATTATCAACAACAACATCTCCAACAGAGTATTTTCCCCTGCAACCAAAATTCAAACCCTGGTTGTTCAGAAAAACTCTCTCTAGAACGCACAGATGCCCTTTTGCCCTTTTACTCATTCTTCAGAATCTTACCACTTTCTATAATGAACTTTATCCCTTCCACTTCACTAAATCCAGTATCCGCTCCTCCTCCCCAACTAGGGACTGGATAAAGCATCAGGTGGCAGCATGGTGTGAAGGTCTATGAATATTGTTCAGAGGGAGTTCCCCATGTACATGGGAGACACCCTCACTCTGACCCACACTGTGAGCCTCATTTTGGGGGTTGTGTGATGTCATGTGATCCATTTGGAAGAAAAATGATGGCTAACAAGAAGAGACCAAAGGTTACCACAGTTATGTAAGTTATCTGGCCCCTGTGATTTAATAACATAATGATACCATTTAAACAGTGCAAATTGACATCAAATATTGAATCACCAAAATTCACTGCACCATAGGAATAATTCTATATTACATGCTATTGCATTTTTTCAATTTTTAGTTTTTTTTGGTTAAGGCACCTGAAGGCACCATGACATCAAAATGTTGGTGCCTAACTAGCTTTCTATAGCTCATTATACACTGATTTGCCCCCTGCAAGCTCTAGGATGGTACCACATTGTTATATAATAGCATATTATGGTAAACTATACTTAGATGATTGGCCCTATTCATAGATTTTGATACATTGTACCATTATGACCATTCCTCCTCCAGGGTCTCCCATCCCTCGTCCAGGGTCCCCCAACTCTACTCCAGGGTCCCCTATCCCTCGTCCAGGGTCCCCCACCCATCCTCCAGGGTCCCCTAACCCTCCACCAGTGTCCCCAATCCCTCCTCCAGGGTCTGCCATCCCTCCTCCATCTCAACCCTTCCCCTCCTACAGGTCCCCTATACCTGCCCTATTTGTACCTCCAGGGTTCCCCATCCATCCTCAAGGGTCCCCCATCCCTCCTCCAGTGTCCCCAATCCCTCCTCCAGGGTCCGCCATCCCTCCTCCATCTCAACCCTTCCCCTCCTACAGGTCCCCTGTTCCTGTCCTATTTGTACCTCCAGGGTTCCCCATCCATCCTCAAGGGTCCCCCATCCCTACTCCAGTGTCCCCCATCCCTCCTCCAGTGTCCCCAATCCCTCCTCCTGGGTCCGCCATCCCTCCTCCATCTCAACCCTTCCCCTCCTACAGGTCCCCTATTCCTGCCCTATTTGTACCTCCAGGGTTCCCCATCCATCCTCAAGGGTCTCCCATCCCTACTCCAGTGTCCTGCATCCCCATGCATTACAAACCCACTGATGGTATCAGATGCTACCTCCAGGGTGACTCTACAGAGCTTTATTTAGGCTGACCATCACTCCCAGGTCTTCCTATTCAACGTATACCCTGCTTGATCACCATCTCTGTGTCCCTCTATCTCTTCCAAATGTTCTAAACTGAGTATTTTCCATACCCATTGTGCATGTTTTAATGTTACCTCCAGGGTCTTATGCATTCCTCCAGGTATCCCAATTATGCCACATACCTACCTATTCAAATGTAGTTTCCCACCATTGGTATCCCTAAATGTAGTAAGAGACCCTACATTGTGGTAGTCTGCCAGTCAGCAGAGAGCCAGTCCCAAATCACAGTTTCATATAGCAGATGCACTCCCCATATCCAACATTTCAAATCCATTTTTCTCAGCTTCTAATCAAGTTAGAAACAAAAATAAAACTGATTTGGAATACCTATAGCGTACTGCAACAGATATACAGGGAGTAAAAATTGTTTTATTAATGCAGCCCTGACAAGCAACTCATCAAGTAACTGGCGTGTTACTTGCGGGGGCTGCATTGACATACAAAGTCCACATGAGAAATGGCTCGGTTGTATTGATGCGCTTCAGTGTAAAATATAGTACTGAGAAGAGGGTAACCTCTGGTTGGTATATATAGGCCTACCTTTCAAATTTATGGACTTAGGACTTTCCGTTTCATTCTGACCAGGGAGGTGTGACAGGTTAGATTCGAAAATGGAATGAGGACAGATTCTTGGTAAAAATGTATGATTAAAAAGTCAAAGTAAAAATACACAAGTGTAAACCTATCTGTTTTCATGAATCACGATGAATCTATAGGCACTCTAAAATACACACTGCACTAGCCTCAAAGTGCAGGCAGGGGCAGCAAGCCTGAATTAGCTAGGCCCATAAACCCACGTGACCATTACAGGGCATGTTATCACTCACAATTCACTCTATGTATCTTGGGCAAGATCCTAAAAGTAGTGTTATGAATTTTTATACTCAATTGGAACGGAGAGGAGGCAAAGAGGATTGGACAGCAGGCAACGAAGCCTGATATAGTAATAGTTTTAAGTTTCAGAATGGTACTCAGCAGTGAAACAACCCGGTGAATACGGTGAGGGGTGAGGTACACTGGAGGGCTAATCACAACCTGTAAACATGTAGCTGGTTTTGAAAGTAGGATGGAGGCCTGGTATTGAGAATAGGTTGGAGCTGAGTGTTATGGTATTTGGCGGAGGAGGTTGGCATGAGGATCTATGCATATCCATCATCCTTGAAGAATACTATCTGATAGTGTGCATTTAACATAGGTTTATGACCAAGGAGGTAAAAGACAGTTTGCCAAGGGGGAAGCTTTTTTACTCAATACTCACTAATTAGCCAGCCGTTAAAAGAAATCAGCCCGGTCCCAAATGCTCTAAACATGGTGTATTCCAATTTACAGTCGTCTGCAAGGATGTAAAATAGCTAGATAGGGTAAATAATAACTGAAGAACTGAACGGCAGGGCGGTATCATCGTAGCTCAGAAATTGTTTGTATGTTTTTACAAAATCTTAAAAATAACAAAACTGTGTTTTTTTGTGTATGTGTACTCAGAATACAGCTTGTTGTGAAGCTGGTGTGGCAAAGTGCCAGTCTGGCTCTGAGTTGTACCAATTATGTAAAGAATCTAACTGCCATAAATTTACGCATATACGCCTAACTCGCACATAAGCCGCACCCCTATCTAAAGAATCCTATCATGAGGCAAATATGAGATATTATTATGGAAACGTTAGTTACTAAGTATACTAATAAAAACCATTGTATAAGCCACACCTTATATAGGCATGTTTGGTTTCAAATGAAAGGTAAGTCTGACTGTGAACAAGCCATAGCTTTTACACGAGAAAGTACTCGATGCTAAATGAACTCACCTTCTTGGTATGGGCTTACACCCCAGACTATTAACCACTGTGAAACCATCGCGAATTAAGAACCCTGATGATAGACATGGATAAGAAGAAAATGAAACAGCAGTGGGAAGCATTACAACGCTTTGTTAAACAGGCCTACTAGTGCTGCAGCAATAAAGGCTAATTAGCTGAACACCCATCACCAAAAATGACTAAAGGTCACTATATACCACTGGAAAGCTCTGATCATGGGCTTTTCAGAAATGTTGAGTGTAAAAGAAAAGGTTGCGAGGAATCCAAGATGGCTGCCAAAATCCAAGATGGCCACCAAAATATCAGAATTCCATCTCCAATGACCTAGATATGGCTTAGAATACTTTTTTAACACTGCCTATCCCCCCTAATTTGGACCCAAGGAATTCAATGGTTCTATTGGTTTGTTTCTAAGACAGCTGGTTGCTTAGCAACAACTGTTCGAATTGTTTATCTGCCTAGCAACACATATTTCCATGGTCCTGAGGTTGATTACAACCATACCTACCCCCCCCTAAATTGGACCCAAGGAATTCAATGGTTCTATTGCTTTGTTTCTAAGACAGCTGGTTGCTTAGCAACAGCTATTCTAATTGTTTATCTGCCTAGCAACACATATTTCCATGGTCCTAAGTTTGATTATAATCATACCTACCCCTTTAAACTGGACCAAAGGAATTCAATGGTTCAATTGGTTTGTTGCTAACACAGCTGGTTGCGACTGTTCTCATTGTTTATATCCCTAACAACATATATTTTCATGGTCCTGAGGTTCATTATCAACAAGCATTGCAACAACTAAACAGCCTTGGATCCAGGTTATTCTGTGGTGTGAGATTGATAAAGAAACAAGCTCTGTGGACTCTTCAAGTAGCTCTTGGGACCGCTTTAGCGGCTGTTGGGACTCTGCAAGTAGTTCTGGGGACCCTCTCAGAGGCTTTGTGAGACCTTCCAGTTGCTCTGGAACCCCTTTGGTGACTCTGCGGACCCCTTCAGCTGCTCAGGGGACTTACCAGCGGCTCTGTGGACCCTTCCAGCTGCTCTGTAGACCCCTTCAGTGACACTCGGGACCCCCTCAGTGACTCTGTGGACCCTCCAAGCAGCTCTGGGGACCTTCCCAGAGGCTTTGGAGGCCCTTCCAGTGACTCTGTGAACCCCTTCAATGACTCAGTGGACTCCTTCAGTGACATGACAATAATAACTTACCTAGGTTGGTCATATAGGGAGCCAAAAAATGACAAACTAGGTTAGGTACTAGTGACTGAAAGATTGGTCGTATAGGTCGTATAGGTCCAAATTAGGGGGGGTAGGCAGTGTTAAAAAGTATTTTAAGCCATATCTAGGTCATTGGAGATGGAATTCTAATATTTTGGAGGCCATCTTGGATTTTGGCGGCCATCCTGGATTCCTCGCAACCTTTTCTTTTACACTCACCATATCTGAAAAGCCCATGATCAGAGCTTTCCAGCGGTATATAGTGACCTTTAGTCTTTTTTGGTGATGGGTGTCGCCAGAAATAATGCTCCTGGCTCTCCAATGCTGCAGCACTATGAGTATAGGGTCAGCATGATGTATGTGATTACTCACCTGTGCCCTATGCTGCCTTTAAAGGGCTAATCTCCTGGCATTCACCTTTCAGGAGAGCATGCGATTCTTTCTCAAAATCAAGACAGCATGTAGCAGACTATCCCAGCATGTGCAGGATTACCTTTATGGTTCTTCTATATTTAGTTTATCCTAAGTTAAAAATTTCCCAGTGCAGTTTACTGTGAGCCAAATTCCAGTACTCCCTGTGTCTGTGTCAGGTACAGCCCAGCATGGGGCGTCCAGCAACTGGTTCAGGACTGACTATAGTATTGTATAGGATGTCAAAGCTCACCCGATGCAACCTGAAAGAAACAGGGGACAAATAACCTTAATTCAGGACAGGAAATGATGGCCCAGTACATCTTAAGTAAGGGGCCCTGGGAAAACTTACAGATTTCTTCCTCCAGGTGAATCTATTATGTAAACCATGGTATGGTATAATAAGGCACATGACTGACTCACAATAATGTGAAGGGATTCACAGTAGAAATCTTTCATTGCTGAGAAATATTATTTTTTCACCCCCCCCCCCCCCAGTGTCAATTCAATTCAATTCAATTTCAAGGTTTTTTATTGCACACATAAAATACATTTTCTTCAGTGGCAATAATTGGCGTGAAATAACTTCCTGTCCTGAATCAAGGCTATTTGTGAATTTTTCCAATGCAACGGGGAAGTTTTCACCCCATATAACTACCATACTAGTCTCTCCCTACCCCTGTATCACATTTCTGTCTCTCTATCTGCCTTCTTATCTATACCCATATCTGTCTATCTATGTACAAAATGTTAATGGATATTACTGTAATAATCCTTGATAAGGGGTGCTTTTTTCGGAACCTGCTGGGGGGAAAGGGGCACATTTTAAAACTTTTTTATCACTTTACAATAGACATTTTCTCAGTTTTTTTGCTATCACATTTTTTCCGTGGCCACCTGTGATAAGGGTGTGTTCTTATGGTCACCCATGATTATATAAATATAATGTTTTTCCCTAGATGTCCTGTATAAAGGGTATCATATCTGTTGATTTTCTCTCATGATTAGGGTATGCAACATGGGGCGTTGTTCACACAAGGTGACTATAGAAAAGATAGGAAGTGCCCCCGCCTTCGGAAGAGTCCCCCACCCCTCTCCCTCTTTCTGTCATGTTTCATCTTATCAGCAAAGTTAGGCATGATGCACCAAGGCAGTGAAGGCACGTCAGCCATCAGATATATCTGGCTCTGAATAAACTGAATATAGAACAACAGTGGAGGTAATCCTTCATTTGCTTGGATAGTCTGGTGGATAGTCTGGTCTTGGTATCAAGAACTGACCACATGCTATCCTGCCTGGATATTTTTACCCTTTAAGGGTAGCATAGTGATCAAGTGACTTATGTGCTTTTGTTATTACAAAAATGCATGATTGCAGCCCTGGTTACTGACTCGCCAGTACTCTATTTATACATCATGCCGACCCTATACTTGTGAAAGATTGGCATGAAGCACCAAAGCAGCAAAGGCACTTCCTCTTTAAACCCCCAGAGTGCCAGCCCTAACTTCACTCTGACTGTTATTGGAGAGGCATCATGCCATCCTTAAAGGGTTAGTGCATGTAATTAGCCAGAAGGATTAGAAGTGTGCTCACTTATACAGATTTACTAAATATGTTTACAGTAAGGTGTCGTTACTGCCAGAGGTCATGGTTTGTGTCCCGGTGACATTATGTAAGTCTCCTCTGTAGGACGAGGTCTGTTTAATATAGCCCCCCCTCCCTCCACCTACCTAAAGGCAATCAGGCAAATTTGACAAGGAGACAAGCCCCTTTTTAAGCCTTATGGACAAGGTAAAATGGCATGCTTAGGGTTGGCGACAAGGGACAAACTTCCTTCTTTAAACTGACATGGGACAAGACCCATTTCTTAGGATCGAGAAGGGATAAGGGTGTTTCTTAGGATCTACAAGTGACACAGCTATCCCCCGTCTGGTGCCCTATATATAGACTACTGGAGACTGAGAGAGACAGATAGAGACAGAGAAAGAAAGCCCATTTGTCAAGCACTAGAAATGTAATGCTATCTTGAGTTTCAAGTGAAAAATACAAAACAGTCACCAACCTTGTGTAGAGAAATTGTGAGTGGTTCCCGGCTACTCCCCATGGTGCGTTTACCTAACAGTGAATTACTACAGTGCATGAGGCTGTGTCACAGTGTCAGGCGTTACACAGAACCCTGTACACTGTGAGGGCCTTTTTGAGGAGGCACACACAGGGCAGGGGACTGAATGGGGAGGGTGGCAGAAAACAACACTTCCAGGTAAGGGACCAGTCCCAAGTAACCTTACAGTTCCCAGAAATATGTGACTAATGCCCCAGAGTGTAAAACATACGTGAGCAGCCACACAGAAAGCATGCAGCACTTCAAGCCTTGGGACTTACCGTCTCTCCAGGATGAATTAAAGAAATAACTACGCATTAAATTCCCAATTTATCTTCTAGACTTTTTTTCAAGTAAAATCTTGGCTTTTCCTGCAAGTATGCAGGTGTATGGCCAGCTGAGACGTGTAAATTACAGACAACTAGGAGAAAAATGTTATCTGTTTTACTGTTTTCTTACAGCCTTATCACCCTATTGAAAAGCATTTTATGTAAAATATGATAATTGAAATTTTAAAAATTGATATTTTGATTTCTTTTGTATAAAAAGAAACAACAGTTCAGCAGCCGGTGAGTAACTCGCCGGTGCTGCATCGGTGCATCATGCCCAACCATTGAGCGTCTAAACTCACATGATGCTTGAATGCAGCACATGTGAGTTACTCACCAGGACTACACTCATGATGACCAAGGTAATGATGCATTAAGGCATTATGGGTTAAGAAGATCATAGTGGCTTAATTCACTCTGCCCCTATGTTGTCATGATACATGACTGCAGCCCTGGGAAATGACTCACCAGTGCTGCACTACTCTTGCATGACTGTCTGCATTTAAGTAAATTAAATGCTTAAAGGAACAATTTAAGCAATTGATTACTTCGAATAAATGCTACTTATAGACTTAAATGCTGTAATGACCTTTCCGTGACATTTACAAGGCATTACTGAACTTAAAGCAGCTTAAAGTATTCCTATAAGGTATCTTAAATTGCTTAAATACAAACATTCATGCAATGACTCTTGCATCATCAACACAAATACACAGCAAACCTTGATCGAGGCATTATGTTGTCCTTTACGCTTTTAGGATGGCATGATACCTTGATGCATCATGCCCTTGGTCGCCATGATGCATGAATGCAGCCCTATCTCACCAGTGCTGCATTCAAGCATCATGCCGACCCTACAGCGTTGAGACACTCCTGTAGGGTCGGCATAATGCACCAATGCAGCACTGAGGAGTTCCTCGCCAGCGCTGCATTGGTGTATCATGACAAAAAAAAAAGTTCTTAAGGGATTAAAGAGTTAATCAATGGCGTAGTTACAGGCAGTCCTATTTCTGGACCTTTAATACTAAGCTCACCACACATCAGTGCCTAGCACTTGGTTCCATATTTTTTGCATGTTTTAGCTGTTCCCTCATGATGCCAACTCCCTTAGTGGTATTTGGACTCCTGCTTGGGGATATATAGGGATGTACTAAATATAAACTAATTTTGGAACCAAAACCAAACCAAAATGAAAATCCAGCAACTTCAATACATCTTAAAACAAGTTTATTCTATTGAAAGAGTAGTATCCTGGCTCCATGAAAACCAAATTTGGACGGCTGAACTCCTGGATGCTCAGTTTTTATTCACTGACAAAGCTATCCTAGTATAAAAGTGGCAGAACATACATGTAAAATATCAAAGAGCTGCTAGAATGCTTTAAAAACAGCACAGTATCTTCTTAAAAGAAATTATCAACCTTCCATACTACAAGCAATGGGCTTCTGGTGGTTGCT
This sequence comes from Harmothoe impar, assembly GCA_947462335.1. Lineage (NCBI taxonomy): Eukaryota > Metazoa > Annelida > Polychaeta > Phyllodocida > Polynoidae > Harmothoe > Harmothoe impar. Next base: position 32,068,687 of record OX381718.1, read on the forward strand.
ACCAACAAAGGCAGCAAGGACCCTAGCTCCCCCAGGTGGGCAGGTGGTGAACTAGGGAATACACTTACTCCACCTGGGGAATATATCCCAATGTTGCCGGGCAACATTGGCGCCATATTTTCAATTTGATGTATCATTTTACTTATACCTAAAGGGTTGTTGTCATTGGAAGCACATGCCACTTGTAAGCCTTATAAACCATATAAAAGTGGCGGAGCATACATGTATAATAGAGCTTCTTATCAACCTGCCCACATCCAATATATATCTTCACCACCTATATATTTGATATCCACATGTAGAAAACATGTAGGACTATTGTTTTAATCCTATATAACAGCAGTTAAAATGTTGACTGTGCTGAGTAGCCCAGAAAACTATGTAAAAATTAAGGTGAATCAAGGTAAAATGTATTGGAGCGATAAAAGTACCAAAGGGACATGTTATGTTAGAATTTGATTGAGTGGAAGTTTTTTTCCCCCTTTTCTTTAAAAAAAAGTCAAAGTGGCGGAGCATACATCATCATCAATCCAGTCTGACTTGGAAAAGATTGTGGATTATTCTTTTTTTTGGGCTTAGAACATTAAAGTAGATAACCCGTTAACATGATGTGTCACACTAGCTTTAATATTCTTATTATTAACTTTTCTGTGAATTTAAGCATATGCTCCACCACTTTTATTGTGAAAGAACTATCAATGACTATGGTCTTCATATATAAGTCCCAGGCTAGATTTGACATGCTAAAATGATATTAGGGAGATGTAGGAATGAGGTATAACACAAAAAATTGCAAAGGAATATGTATTTGTGAAATCTATAAAAGTGGCGGAGCATACAATAAAGTGGTGGGGCATACATCAAAATGACAAATAGCCCCCTAACCAACACACTGAATCAAGTTAAGGTCACAACTAAAGGCCATATTGTGAGAACAACTACCTGCCATGGATATATACTGCTAAGAACAGATAGGTCTGGCTATTTGTACAATTATAGAGGTTAATCTATACATACATATTATCCACTAGCCCAAAAAGACTGATTTGGCTGTGGGCTGACGAAAAAAATAGCTAGATGCAAAATTATTTTTCCCAGCTTTACTATTCTTGGCCGCCCTTATATTGGTTCTAAAATATATATTTGACTGCCTTCCATAATAAATGAATTTTGATCCTCAAAATAAAAGTGGCAGAGCATACACGAGTGTCATTTCTGAAAAGCAGGACTGTAGAGAAAAATAGGGCTTTAGTATCAGGGTAAACAGTCTTGATTCTTTGAGTAAACACATATGTACAAAATACTAGATACGAAGGGCTGTGTTTGACTTAATTGATATGGGGAGCACATGAAAATGTTAAAAATTGCCTGGAACCCCGTTTTGGGGGTATTGTTCCACTCTGAGGGGACATAACTCAAAAAATTACCATCCGACACAGTTTTACATTTTTCTGAAAGCCTAGACTGTTCTTCATTTTATCAAACCAGAGAAAAAAGTATAGTGCAGGTATCTCTATTGTACAGCTGATGGAAGGTGAAAAACACTAAAAAAAACCAATTAGTCCATTTTTCTGGGGCCTGACCCATATATGAACTGTCCACGTGCAGCCCTGACATCATGCTGATTCTTCTTGGCTTACTGGAGTGAATGGATAGCTCTTGTCCATGTACTTTAGTTGCCTTTAGAAGCACCAAGAGTTCACATTAGTGGCAGTGACAACCTGCATGGGTAGAGGGATGTTGATTGAGGCAAATGCATTTTATTTAGCTCCAGACTTGTATAAGCACCGGGGGTAAAGTGGTATCAACATTTAAATCATGTACCCAGGCTTTTATACATGGCACTACAGCGCCTGTCTGCTTCAACTTTTCTCGAGACCCCCTCCCAGCTAACAAAAAAAAAATATTTTACGTCAAAACAACGTTTTAAATTTTACATAATGCTATGTCATACTAAAGAGCCTTAGAAAAGGAACGTTGACATATAACGTTATAAAATGGTGTATAACGTTATTTGTTTACTGGGCTGCTGGTCTCAGATGACTGGGGTTTGAAGTTTTTTTTATCACCTGACCTTCACAGCCACATGATGTTCAGCACATGACCTTATCTCTTTAAATCTGTGATATTAAAGCAAGTTCATTAATCATACCCATCCTGCTAATACTACAGGTGTGGCTTGTTGAGCTTCGTGATGGATGGGGCTTTGTTGATAACAATTGGTTGTCGTTTAACCCTTTAAGGATAGCATGTCACTAAAAATGACATGTAGCCCTGATGAGTTACTTGCCAGGGCTGCATTAATGCATCATGACAACAAAGGACATGATGCATTAATGCATTGTGCCATCCTTAAAGAGTTAATGAGTGCTTGTGGTGGTGTCTCGTATGTTGTATATCATTTTAGTAACTTTGTATCATTATAGTTTTGTATAATATTTTTAAGTTCAGTTGGCAGCAGCATAATAATATGTGGAGGTGTCTGTGCACTCGTTGGCTATAGCTTTCAATTGAGATGTATTTTAATGCTTTAAATAAAATTCACACCCTTGTTGTTCAAAAAGGGCTGGTCTCAAGGTACCAGCGGACAGGAACAGGAAATTGAACCAGAAAGTCTGATGGTAAAACTACCATCATACATTCTGGTTCCTGTCCACCGGTTCCAGGCTACCAGCAGGAGTTGCCCAGACCCAGCAAAATCCAAAGTTCAAGGTCATTTGGCTGTTACCAGAGCCTTCCTTCGGAAGGATTTGGGAACGAGAGTAGCTGCACAGATGCCTCATTTTCAAGAAACTTACCACTTCCTATAATGAACGTTATCCCTCCTATTCCCCTAAAGCCAGTCGCTCTTCCTCCTCCCCGACCCCATCTGGTGATGAATGACACGGCTAACCCATCAAGGGTGGCATAATGCCTTGATGCATCATGCGCTTGGTTGGCATGATGCATGAATGCACCCTGGCAAGTAACTATGGGTTTGAGACACTCTCAGAGGGTTGGCATGATGCACCAATGCAGCTCCAGGGTGTTACTTGCCAGGGTTGCATTGGTTCATCATGCCGACAAATGTCATCTTCTAATGATATGCCGTCCTTAATGAGTTATAACTATAGCGCAACAGTGATATACAAAGTCACACTAGAGTAGACACCAGCGGACAGGTGTCTATGTGACCAGCTGTTTAACCCTTTAAGGATGGCATGTCGATAAAAGATGACATTTGTGTTCATGATGCACTAATGCAGCCCCAGTGAGTAATTCCCCAGTGCTGCTTTGGTGCATCATACTGACCCTTTGGGAGTGTCTCAACCCCGTAGGGTCAGCAAGATTTTTTTTGGTTTGAAAATGTTTATTGTCTTCCACGATTAAAACAGTGATTACAGACAATCTCTATGTATTCCGTTTTGTTATTTCATATTACCAATATCATGTTACATTAAATCAATAATTTATACTGAATGCATAAATTCAATTACAGGTCGAATACACACATAGACATTACAAAAGTACAAATGACCAAGATTAAAACAGGTTATATACAAAATACCGGAACTAAAAAACAAAAAACAATAATATAACATAATGAAAAAACTGGACTGTAGGTATAAAACAAAAACTGACCCTCTATTATCCATATTTGAACAGAATATCTTTTGTATAGATGATGCAACTCAACACTATGGCTCAATTCTAATTAGTGGCATTTCCTCGGATTTTGTTGTTGTATGTTAACCTCATTGGAATATAATCACTGTTGATATACCATATTCGACGTAATAAGCGCCCTGGGCACTTATAAAATTATTTTTATGGCGTTTTAAGTACTTCACAGGTCTGGCACCATTGCAATTTACAAAGGAATCCCCTGCACACGTATGGATTTTGGGTGTGTCTAGACTTTTTTTTAAATCCGATGACATCTCCGACGTCTTCAGAATTAACCTTCAATACAATTTAAGATGCTTGAATGTAGCACTGGCGAGTCACTCACATGATGCATTAATGCATTATGCCATCCTTGAAGGGCTAACATATTGATATACAGCTGTCTACCCCAGAAAGCTGATCATCCATCTCAAAGACCTTGAACATAACAAGAAGATACTTCCTCAATAAATTCATCAAAACCCATTAAACCTTTAAGGACCACATAGTGCCTTAGTGCATCATGCCCTTGGTCATTATGATGCATGAATGCAGCTCTGGTGAGTGAATAGCCACTATCACATCCACGCATTTTGTCAACCCTTGGAGAATATATCAATACTGTAGGGACTGCATGATGCTGGAATATAGCATTGGCAAATTACTCCAATTATAGCAGTGTTATGCGATTACAACCAAACCACCCCACAATTACTCAGATGTTTATTGGCCTGCTTCAGTGTGACATGTCTCTGTATAGAGACGAGTGGTAATCCTTTATGAAGTGTAGACTTGTATTCTGAATCAGTGAACTGTGACAGTGGCGTTAATTTCCATGTAAATACATGTGTTATATGATCACATGTCTCGTAACTTTAAGCTAGACATTCGACATTGTGATCTAGATTGGAAGACTTGTATTCTGAATCAGTGAGCTGTGACTGTGGTCTTAATTTCCATCATGTAAGAAATGGCCCAGATGTATTGGGTTGCTTCAGTGTAATCTATAGTACTGAGAAGAGGGGAACCTCTGGTTGAATATAGAGGCTTACCTTTTAAATTCATGGACTGAGGACTTTTAGTTTTATTCAGCATCAGGGAGGTGTGACAGCGGGGTTAGATTTGAAAATGGATTGAAGATAGGGCCACGAGGTTCTTGGAAAAATGTCTGATTATAAAGTCGAAGTAAAATTAGTGTAAACCTATCTTATTTCATGAACCACCAAGGGTAAGCACTCTGAGATACGCACTACAGAGGCCTCCTGGGCAGCACAATATAACTGAATCTGCCTTTAGCAGTCTCTCTGATTACTAAGACCCTAACAGGGCTATGATAACACAAAAATAACAGCAACCTGAAAAGCCCGTGGAAAACACTATAGTCAGGGCTATTGTCTGGAAAAGAGACCTTATAAGAAAGGTCAAGGCATTTTTGAGTAAAATGGTTTTGGAGTTGGATTAGGATAACTTGGGTGTGCTGAATCCAAATCTGCCATATAATATGTTGATGTTATCTGGTCGAAAAATCAAAAACAAAATGACTGCCATTTTTGGCTTAAAGGTATAGACTAGGGTTCGGTCAATTCTGATCTACCCACAATTTCTCTAAATCACTTTGGATTTTATGAGTTTGATATGCGATGATGTAATAAAAGCAGAGAAATCAATACCTCATGGTGCTAGATTGTGATATATTGACATTTGAAGATAAGGCACCCCTTACTGTGACAGTGTATGGATAAACCCCTATTTTTCAATTTTTTTCAAATTTTTGAAAGATTGACCCATAATATCTCAACCAAACTTCTCAGATGTTTAGAGGAGATTATATGCAACATAATCGATCCATAAAAATGAGTGGTCATGGGTGAAACCAAAGAGCTGTGACTGATTTAGGGAAAAAACACAGATTTAAAAAAGTCTATTCTCTCTACATTTTGCAACACAGAAAGAAAATAGGCCAACATTTTGTGATCAAAACCTTAGCCATCTGTACATAAGATCAAAAGATAAATTTTACAAAAAAAAAGAAGGGATTCATTACTAAATAAAGACAGTTAGAGATTTATTCAAATATTTCTAGTCAGGCGAGATAACTGTGATAGCTTAGGGCATAGCTTTTTGAAGCAGAGAAAAACAGTGACAAGATGTGTAGAATGCCACAGTGAGGCATCTGTGGGGTCTTTACACTACAAACCAGTCTTTAGACTACAAAGTGATACCAACTTGTTGCATAAAGGCACTCCACGGGTCTTTACACTACAAACCAGTCTTTAAAGCACAAATGTCTTTAGACTACAAATGTCTTTAAACCACAAATGTCTTTAGGCTACAAATGTCTTTAGACCACAAATGTCTTTAGGCTACAAACAATCTGTCTTTATGCAACAAACCCTATATAGTGGTCTATGGTACCAAACTGGGCTTAAAAATCGGCCAGTCTTTACGTAACAAACCCTATATAGTGGTCTATGGTATCAAACTGGGTTTAAAAATCGGTCAGTCTTTACGCAACAAACCCTATATAGTGATCTATGGTACCAAAGTGGGTTTAAAAATCAGCCAGTCTTTACGCAACAAACCCTATATAGTGGTGTATGGTACCAAACTATGCACAAAGGTCAGTCAGTCTTCAGGCAACAAACCATATATAGTGGTCTCAGGAACTAAAATGGACTTATAGATCACTAAGTCTTTATGCAACAAACCCTATATAGTGGTGTATGGAACCAAACTGCACTTAAAGATCAGCCAGTCTTTAGGCAACAAATCCCATATAGTGGTATCAGGTACCAAACTAGGCTTAAAAATCGGCCAGTCTTTACGCAACAAACCCTATATAGTGGTCTACAGTACCAAAGTGGGTTTAAAAATCACTCAGTCTTTAGGCAACAAACCCTATATAGTGGTCTATGGCACCAAAGTGGGTTTAAAAATCAGCCAGTCTTAACGCAAAAAATCCTATTTAGTGGTCTCAGAAACTAAAATTGACTTATAGATCAGTCAGTCTTTAGGCAACAAACCCTATATAGTCGGGTATGGTACCAAACTATGCACAAAGGTCAGTCAGTCTTTATGCAACAAACCCTATATAGTGGTCTCAGGAACTAAAATGGACTTATAGATCACTCAGTCTTTATGCAACAAACTCTATATAGTGGTGTGTGGTACCAAACTGCACTTAAAGATCAGCCAGTCTTTAGGCAACAAACCCATATAGTGGTCTGATTTTTACACCCACTTTGGTACCATAGACCACTATATAGGCTTTGTTGCGTAAAGACTGACCGATTTTTAAGCCCACTTTGGTACCTGAGACCACTATATAGGATTTGTTGCGTAAAGACTGGCTGATCTTTAAGTGCAGTTTGGTACCATAGACCACTATATAGGGTTTGTTGCGTAAAGACTGGCTGATTTTTAAACCCACTTTGGTACCATAGATCACTATATAGGGTTTGTTGCGTAAAGACTGACCGATTTTTAAACCCAGTTTGGTACCATAGACCACTATATAGGGTTTGTTGCGTAAAGACTGGCCGATTTTTAAGCCCAGTTTGGTACCATAGACCACTATATAGGGTTCCTTGCATAAAGACAGATTGTTTGTAGCCTAAAGACATTTGTGGTCTAAAGACATTTGTAGCCTAAAGACATTTGTGGTTTAAAGACATTTGTAGTCTTAAGACATTTGTGCTTTAAAGACTGGTTTGTAGTGTAAAGACCCGTGGAGTGTCTTTATGCAACAAATTGGTATCACTTTGTAGTCTAAAGACTGGTTTGTAGTGTAAAGACCCCACAGGCATCTAAAAGGTTAATATAGGTGAGTTAGGTCATATGCAAAAGACAGATATGCTTTTATCATGGTTTTAAGGTGTTTCACAAATACCCAGTAAACACAACTACGTAGCTCAGACGTAAATTTACATTCATTTGGGGTCTGAACTACGTAATTTGACAAGGTTTATGAACGTCAAAACGTTAAGGTTTATTTACCTCCCACAAACCAGTAGGTCTGATTTACGTTTATATAGGTAGTCTCATATTAAATGGTAGGACGTGCATTCAAATCAGAAAATTATTCCTCTAGACCCACCCTTAAAAACCCATATATGTCACATGAACATGTATTATATTGGACCCCCATATATAATGGAAATGTAGGTGACGGGGGGGGGAGGAGTACTCTTATATACCTGAGCTATCAGTAAAAAAAAGAAAAGCAACATATTGTTGGCCTGTTCTCAATAAGACTCGAGCTTCCTACCCTCAGATCCAGAGTCCCACGCTCTACTGCATGAGCTATCGGGCCATGTGTTGTATTAGACCCTTTGTTCATTTTATAAGGCTGTAGATCACCTGGTTTGTGACACAGGATTAGCTGTTTGAAAAAGGTAGACCAATGTGTTAAGGGATAACTATGATTTGTGGTACATAACAAGCATGGCATATACCGTACAAATGGAAAATGTATAGACCGATGTCCCATGCATCAGAAATCTATAATCAAACCAGCGTGACCAGTTTTATTTTTAGGACAGGGGTCACAGACAAACATAAGTCCTGTGTAAACGCAAGGCGAATTATAACAAAAAATGTATCGATGCCTATTCCCAATATACCTCATTTGGGTAATCATGATGGGCATGTGGCATACCAGAGTTAGAGGCCTACGTTCCCAGAGATATGAGCCTGTAACTTTTGAGCTTTTCTATCCTCTCTGGACGTAATTCAACCTCTTTTTACGTAGATTCTCTACGTATAATTACGTCTGTATTACGTAGATAAACGTAAATCGGACATAAACGTTGGTAGGACGTAAATAAACCTTAACGTTTTGACGTTGGCAAACTTTGCAAAAAGTCGAATCTGAAACCTCTGGTTGGAAATATACCTAAACAAACCCCTCAGCTACGTTGGAATTAGGTAGCGTGTTTACTGGGTAATGGGTTTTACCAGTGACTCCAAGTCAGAGATTCATCATATATGGACATGGACTTTAAGCATGACATGACTGACTGAACTATTTAACCCAGTAATACACCTACAATTGAGGTAATTGCAGGAAATGTGTGAATTTGTGATCCTTGAACAAAATGGCCGCTCTGTCAGTAATAATCCATATTTTTGCTGGCTCCAACCCTGAAATTCATCCTGTTAACAATTACATTTTGCACTCTTGACCCATATCTGGTACATAACGCCTGGGCTATCAGTGCGAACCTGCAGGGCTACTGATGCAGGCAATTGTCAAATACTGCCAGAAAATTCACAAAGGAATAGCAAAGAGATCGGGCAGCTCAACGTGCCTGGGTGGTCAACGTGCCCCGGTCTCCCCTACACTGTACAGGGTCCTAGTCACGTTTTACCAGTCAGACTCCTCCTGTGGGTGATGGTGATACCTGGAGGAAGATCTCTCAGGGAGACATATCCCCTGGAGGAGCCGGAGCCTACCGGTAGGCCTTAATAAGGCCTAATGGTCTGGAGGCTACACAGCATTAGTGTTGTGGTCAACACTACAAGCTGGGTGGATTCGGGTCAAGGAAGACGGCACTGAGTGTCCCGTCAACGGTTTTGTTTAGTAGTCATGAGAATCTCTGAAATGTGGGGATGTGTAGGATTCCAAGCATTGTCTGGAGTCTGTACCAGTCTGAGATAAATGATGTGAAATAAATAATGGCGACATGAAGTGACCCATCGACAAAGGGTAGAACTCCCCCCTTACCTATCATTGGCATGCTCCTCTATTTTTGCTGAAAGTATAGGAATTTTGTTTAGAAAGGCTGGTCTGGTTGATTTTCAAATGTATTTTTACTCCTGTCCTCATTCTTGAGAATTTTGAATTACTACTTCCTATAATGACCCCCGTGCCTCCCCACCCACCAATTGCTGCCTCCAGTGCCGAGTCTCCCCCGTCACCCTGCCCCTCCCCTGGTCTAGTGATGAATGAGTTGACTTCTTAGCTCTGACACAGTGACACATAAAGTCATGGTAGAGTAGAATCCTGCATACAGGTGTATGTGTACCAGCTGTTTTAACCGGGGGGGGGGGGGGGACACTCAATTTTATTTTGACAGGGGTGTGCGGCTGACCCTCTGACAACCCTTACTGTTGGTGAGGTTGTTTTTTGGTTATTAGTGACCTTGGTGAGGGAGATTCTGATCAAAAGTGAACCTTCTTGCAAAGTATTTCTATAAGAATTCCGTAAAATAACACTTGGTGAGGGGGATTTTTGTGAAAGTGACTCTTGGTGAGGGTGATTATGCTCAAAAAGTACCCGTGCCAGCCACACACCTGTGTATGCAAAATATATCCACCTAGTGGGCACAGGACATTGAATCAACGTTGATAGATGGTTGTCATTGTTGATTCAATATTGATTCATTGTTGATTAAACGTTGAACTGAATTGTGTGCCCACTAAGCAGGGCCGCCCCCCCCCCGGTGTTTTACACATTGATGTAGCACCTTCTACCCCAGAAAGCAGGTCATGCATCTCAGAGACCTTCCACATAACAAGAACATACTTCATCAATGGAGTTTAACCCTTTAACCCTTTAAGGGCCTCATAGTACATGTACCTAAGTGCAACATGCCCTTGGTCGTCATGATGCATAAACGCAGCCCTGGCAAGTGAATCACCAGTACTGGATCCAGGCATTTTGTTGAACGTTGGAGCTGCATGATGCTAGAATCATGCTGGACTATAATATTTGTAATATATGACACGGGCGATAAGGCCCTTTTAAAAATTGTCATGAGCGACATAGCCATTTTCAAAATTGGCGTGAACAAAAAAAACAGAGCAGAATGTAACAAACTAATTTGGACATGGCGACACAGCCCTTTTGCCAAAGATCAACACGGCAACACTCAAAATAGCTGGTACCCATGTATAGCCACAAGTTACTCATATTATACCGGCGTTATGCAATCACCACTAAACCACCCAACATTCACTTATTTGTCTGTATAGAAAGGAGTGGTCATCCTTTATGAAGTGTAGACTTGTATTCTGAATCAGTGAGCTGTGACAATGGGGTCGATTTCTGTGTAAATATTATAATATGATAACATGCCTTGTAAATCTAAGCTAGACATTAGACATTGTGATCTAGATTGGAAGACTTTTATCCTGAATCAGTGATGTGTGAAAGAGGTCTTATTTTCCATAATATTGAATAGCACAGCCAACAGAAGTCACATAAGAAAGGGTTCAGGTGTATTGGTGGGGCTTTAGTGTGAAATATTGTACTGAGAAGATGGGCACTTCTGGTTTGTATATATATAGGTCTACCCTTTAAGTTTATGGACTTAGGGCTTTCCATTTTATTCTGAATCGGGGAGGTGTGACAGTCGGGTTAGATTCAAAAGTGGATTGAGGACAGGGCCGAGAGATTCATGAAAAAAATGGTTATAAATTTAAAGTAAAAATACACTAGTGCTAAGCTATATATAGATCTGTTTTCATGAATCACTATGAATCTATGGGCACTCTGAAATATGCACTCCACTGGCCTCAAAGTGCAGCCAGGGGTAGCAGTCCTTTAGCAGTCTGGCTGACTCTATCTGATTTTCTTTTGGCTCCCCTCCACCCCTCAACATAGTTGGTGCAAAAACCTGTAATCCAAGTTACCAAAATGATGTGGCCTAGGGTAAAAAATTGACTCACAAACTTCAGCGCCAACTCTCCAACAACAGCGTTGACTCACCGACTATCAAATTGATTGTGAAATAGCCCAAAATTTATTTTTCTTTTTCAATATTGGATAAAGATTTCTAGGGTCGGCCCTGTTTTGCTAGGTAGGGTCGGGTTACCTGAAACACACCTTTTTTTTTGCCTAAATAATAAAAGAAGGATTTCACATCGGAACAGTATCACCTTAGCTCAGATTACGGTTGTATGTTTGTACATAGTGCACTGAATGTAACCTTAATAAAAAAAATCTTTTAAAAAACTGTTGTTTTTGTGGATGTGCACTCAGAATACAGCTTGTTGTGTAACCTGTGTGGCAGAGTGCCAGCCTGTTTCTGAGTTGTACCAATTATGTAAAGAATCCAACTGACGTAAATTCTCGCATATACACTTATCTCGTGCATAAGCCATATCCCTAACTTTGGAGAATCCTATCATGAGCCAAACATGAGATATTATTATGGCAACTTGAGTACTAAAGTATACTAATAAAAGGCATTGTATAAGCCGCACCCCATATAGGCATGTTTGGTTTCAAATTATGAAAGCTAAGTCTGACTTGCGTACAAGCCATAGGTTACACACAAGGATTTATGGTAACTAAATGAGGTCACCTTCTTGGCGTGGGGCATCTACCCCAGACTATTAACCAATGTGCAAAACATTTACTGATAAACATCTATCATGAACCACGAACCATGACATAAAGCATGAATGAGATGAAGATGATGAAACACGAGAGAAAGAGGGAGAGGGAAGAGGGGAGAGGGGGAGAGGTAGAGTTAGAGAGGGAGATGAAGGGGGGGAGTGTATGTGAGTGAGGGAGGAAAAGACAGACAGACAGAGACTAAGACAGATGGAAGGGATTGATCGATTATTATTGTAATTTCCATCAACATGTTGTACATAACTTGGACACCCACGCTACTTGCATAATCTCGCCCCGTGACCAGGCCTTAGTACCGATAGGGTCTACTGAGTTATGTTGTACATAGATAGACAGACACACATAGACAGAGATGTAAAGACACACAGACAAACACACATATATGGGTAGGGATAGGAAGACACATAGGGAGACAGACAGAAATGTGATAATAGGGATAGGGAGAGACTAACATACTGTAAATCCTTGCGTATATGCCTAACTCACGTATACGCCGCACCCTGACTTTGGGCCGATCCTATAAGCCACACCAGCGATCTAATGATAGTAACTTTAGTACTGTACCATAGAAGCAAAAACTCTTGTATAAGCCGCACCCCCACCCTGGATTGATGCTATCAGCCGCACTAGCAATCTGACTCTTTGCAGCTTTTACGCAAGAATTTACGGTAGTAGTTATAGGAGATGAAATCTAAACTGTTGCATTGGAAACATCCGGTTACAAATAGCCTCAATTGAGGACAGGAACTGATTTCACACTATGTGGGTTTGGGAAAAAAGAATTCTTAGCAAAGAAAGATTTCTACTGGAATTCCCTTCAGATTGGTGTGTGTCAGGCATGTCTTCCACTGTACCATCCGATTGTTTACATAAGAGGTTCACCCAGAGGAAGAAATCTTAAAGTTTTCCAGAGGTCCCATACATAATATGTACCAAGAAATCGTTTCCTGTCTGGAATTGAGGTTATATGTCAACAATTTTTCAGGTTGAAAAGCTTCGACATCCTATACAATACTGTAGTCAGTCCTGAACCAGTTGCTGGACGCCACATGCTGGGCTGTACCTGACACGGACATAGGGAGTACTGAGAGTTGGCTCACAGCATCTTGCATAGTGCCATATCAGGGCTCAGGATAAACTAAATATAGAAGAACCATGGTGGTAATCCTGCACATGCTGGGATAGTCGGAATGGTGCTGGGTAAGGACCACATGCTATCCTGAATGATAAATGGCAGGAGATTAACCCTTTAAATGTAGCATAGTGCTCAAGTGAGTTATGAGCTTTGTCATCACAGTGCATAATTGCAGCCCGGGTGACTAACTCGCCAATGCAGCATTCGCAAGTTGTACCCGGCACAGCATTCACACATCATGCTGACTCTATACTCACGGAAAGTTTGCACGGTGCACCAAATCATTGAAGGCATGTTTTTCGTCAGATATACATGAAGCTTGAACCCCACCTCCTCTGTTAAGACCCAGAGTGGTAGTTACTGGAGGGGCAGCAAGCCTTTTAAGGACCATGCCATCCTTAAAGTGTTAATGCATGTTATTAGCAAGTAGGATTAGTAGTGAGTTCACTTATGGGGATTTACTAAATATATTAACAGTAAGTTGCACCCAGAGGTCATGCCTGGTGATGAACGAGGCCTGATAATATTATATAACCTGCTGGTACTTCTAAACATATGTACTAGAATGAGGTTGTTTTGAGATGGGGCATATCCTTCTAATGATAGCAATGATATATGTTAATGAAACACACACAATACAAACACAATAGAAACTTACACAGGGATAGAGAGACAGAAACAGAGTGAGAGAGACAGATTAATGGGGAAAGAGAGAGAAAGAGACAGACACACACACACGCACACACACACACAGATATCTGCCAGGTGCAGAGGCGTAGGAAGCAAATCTTCATTGGGGGGGCCCACTCCAACCAGTTTTTGAGCATCGGCTTTCATGCATGATTGTGCATAAACACGCTTATATAGGAGTTATATGGAGAAGTAATATTTGAGCCCTCTTTACTTCTGATTAGGGGCCCAGACCCCTGTACCCCACTTTTTTCTATGTGGCAGAAGAAACATTTGGGAATTATGTGTATTATAGTATAGGGTCCTGACAAATTTTGGGGGGGCCCAAGCATATTCAGGCCCCCCTCCTCTGTGATTTTGGGGGCCCGCCCCCCCCCCCCTGCCCCCCCCCTTTTCCTACGCCACTGCCAGGTGATACAGAGAATACTGAGTTACAGGAAAGCTATCTTGAGTTTCAGTCTCCAGGTAGTCAAAATGTCAAGCCCCCCCCCCCCCCCCCCCAGTGTGAATTACTGCAGTACATGGCTGGGGTGTCCATGGAGGCACACACGGGGTGCATGGAGTGTGGCAGAAAGCTGCACTTACAGGTGAGGGAATAAGGCAATAACAGCTGTGGTTCTACCACCCGGTAGGGTGTTTACCCCTAAATTGAAATAATATGCCTACAAAAATGTGAGACCTATCACTATAAAGAGAAACATGTCTCGAACACAATGCAAACGACTGCATACTGATATCTGCTTTAGATCCATCTCTATTAAGCAGAATGTGTGCTAGAGTCGGAGCTATTTCTGGAAAACCTCCCCATAGGCTGCAGCAGAGAAAGGTGGTCATAGTATCCCACTCTGCAGGGTGATTACCTGTAGCACTAGGGGCTGTGGGACCTGCCTTTACTCAACTCCACTTGGTGCACTTCAATGCTCTATTGTGTGTTTAATAATAATTATAGAATAGAAAATCCAAAAGTACATTAAAGCCATGACATCACACAATAACCCTATTGATCTATATTATATTTATGGACTTTGTAAATATTCTGTTACAGTCTAAATCCAGGGACTCCATTATTTAGCTTGGGATATGCCCTAATGTAACCTAAAATCCGCTTTTAACCACTGGAAATTCAATCTAACATGTAATAACTTTTTGAAACCTAAATAATAGGTGTTCAAAATGTGCCTAACTCCATTACGATTATAGTGATATTTGATGATGATTTGAGCCCCTCAGTTATGTTTTTCCATAGCAGATACACTTTAAATAGTGGTAGAAAAACGGAGGTAGGTTCCAGACAATGCCACTTAGAGCGGAAATGGAAACTTAGAAGATATGTCAAACCCAGAGACTCCAGAAATAAGCTAACTCAGGGCACCAACTGCTACTGGGAGAGTTTCTCTATGGAGATCCTATAAAAACACTGTTAAAAATTGAATGATTATGAAAACCTTGCACCTTTAGAGAGCCAAGAAAAGTGGTTTTCAGGGGGTGTCAGAAAATATCTGATATTCCAATCCTTTCCTAGTTAAAATGTGAAAATACTGAAGCAGGGCAGAGAAATCGCCGTTTTCGCGGCCCTCAGCGGTGCAGGTAAACACCCTACACCCGGGCCTTCTTTCGACACCTGACGGACTACAACAACAATACAATCTGAGTAATGACAGCGATTCTCATGTATGAGGGCATGGTGATTTAAGGCAGCCCTGGCGAGTCACTCGGTAGGGGGGCCTTCAAGCATCATGACAACTCTATATATGGGAGTGATACACTCCTAAAGGGTTGACATGATGCATAGATGCAGCTACTCGCCAGGACTGCATCCATGCATCATGACGACCAAGGGCATAGCACGTTAGAGCACTTTGCCATCCTTAAATAGCTGTATTAAATCTGGTTTAAGTTCAATTCACCCTGCCCTTATACAATGTATCCCTTATACAATACAGCCTGTGGCTATTGATTCGTCAGTGCTGCATCTTGCGTCATGCCAATCCTAAGATTAACATCATGAAAATGCTCATCTGTGAAGTTAAAACACACAGGGAAATGACCTTGCTCCTATTTCAGAAAGTGCATTGAATCACAACATAGATATATACATCACCCTACACCAATCTATCTATGTTCAACCCCTAGGGGGCGTACACCCCCTGCCCCCCCCTATGGCTGTGTCTCACGACCTTGGGCCAATGTTTTTGTCTCTGACATTGGCCCAAGGTCGTGAGACACAGCCCTAAATCGGCCCCTGGACCAAGTGACCTTAGCCTGTGACGTCAGACGGTGGACATGGCCAACACAACCCCCCTGCCACCTGCACGCCACCTGTTGTATCAACTAACCTGTAGTTGCATTCTGAGCAGAGATTGAGACAGGAATGTGCTCTCTGGGGGCTTTACACACTAGCCTCTCAGGGGCTGCCCACCCCAGAAAGAGTTCCAGGTTCAAGGTGATAATGGTTGTTGCCAAAGCCTTCCTCTGGAAGGGTCTGGGGATGAGAATTGTTTTTAGAGTTGGATTAGGATAATTTGGGTGTGCAGTGCTGAATCCAAATCTGCCATATAATATTTCATATCTTGATGTTATCTGGTCGAAAAATCAAAAACAAAATGGCTCCCATTTTTGCCTTAAAACCTGCAGATATCAGCAGATATAGGGTATAATAGCCTTGTGCAAAACGTGGTATGGTCATGAAATTGAATATGCTTACTCCTCAGTCGGTCAGCTTTCATATCTGCATCATTTGATATTTGAAAATCCAAGATGGCCACCATATCCAAGATGGCTGCCCAAATCACATTTCCAAACTTTGATTCCTTTATAGAAATGGATGTGTATCCATCGATACACACCCCGAGTGACCTGTTAGCCATTCAATATTAGGTTTATTATACGATTATTCGATGGAGCTGAGCTGGGAGCATTCATTATTTCAAATCCGACCTACCCTCAGTGTTAATGTATACGACGGTACTCACGCCGCGCGACCTGCTGGTTTTAAAACTAACCGCTCCCCAGCAGCCTTGAATATAGGCATCGTTTCCCTCCCCATGCACCACGGCCAGAAATGCTTGGCGGCTAGCGCATTCGCCTCACACACCAGATCGAGTCTGGGTGGGAACGTATCATTTTTAAAGTGCAAATATATATGTAAAAAAATAGCCCTAGAATTATTTTAACGAATAGGTAAGTAAAGTCTACCTTCATGATTAAAAAAAAAGAAGAAATTACATGGATTTTCGGAGAAATTACATGAAAAAGAGTCTTTTCTTCTATAACTCGGTAAATAATATAGTCCTACGGGGCTGAAAATCTGCCTGTAGACTCCTTGTTTCATACTCTTCTGTTACCAGCGCCTGGACGGCGTGGTAAGTAGAGCGTTTGTCTCCAAGTCTTGGGGTAGCGTGTTCGAATCGCCATAAAATGTCGGATTTTGTGCGATCGAATTTGCGGAACTGCTCAGGACCACCGGAAACGGGATGATATCCCCCGGAAACATGCTGATATCGACCGGAAGAGTGCTGATATCACTAGATATCAGCACGGGGATATCACCTAAAAAGCACGATGAGTGGCCCAATCGTATAAAAACGTGCCATATTGAACGTTCTGGTTCATTTTTAACAAAAATTGATTTTTTTTTAGCCCTAATCATCATACCATGTGACTTTGAGTTATATAATAACGGTTGACGCTACATGATGCAGGCTACACTGTAAAGTCAACTACACCAGCACTGTCTGAAGTCTGATATGATGTACGCAGCTCCTGTCTGCACTTGTAGATCGGTCCTCTAGTTACGCAGTATCTTGTAACAATACTGATAAGGCCAAACAAAAAAAAAGTTGTGTTCCGGTAAACCACCATTTGGCCTGACCCTAATCTTTTAAATTCATCTTTTAAGCTTTTCCCTAGTGTAGGGTATCACCAAAGGGCATAAGACAAACCTAATGACCATCAACTACCCGAATTGTTATCATTTGAAAGACTATAAGGGTGAATGGAAAAACAGAACTGAAAATGGCTTAATTAGACATATATTGGTTCTACACTATCAAATAACCAATCCTTCAAATGAGATTCTCCCTTACAACTCACCTCATAATCCTAAAAATGAATCCTTAAAAAAATCAATCGACCTACCCTATTTTCTTTTGGCCATGCTACCGGAACACAGTTTGTTTTATTGTTTGGCCTATAGAATATCTGGTTGCAATAACATAACTGATACTTTGGGCATCTGAATATATCAAAATTGCATAAATATTTTAAAAAGTCAACGCTCAACTTTACAACTTCATGCATCATGCCCACCCTCTGGGATTGATGCACCTGAGAAAAGTTGTAGGGTGTACAAATGCTGCTCTGTGTTACTTGGCAGTGCTGCATTCATTCATCCTGATGACAAAGGAACATGCACATTCAGGCACCATATCATCCTAAACGGGTTAACCAATGAATTAATGGGAGATGTGTCTGCATACGTTTTTTCTTACCTTTCCTTCTGAGATTCATGCAAATGAGACCCACATTGTCAGAGAGGTTGCCAAGATAACCATGTCCTATTATACACCCACAACGTGTGGGAATCCAGCTCAAGGACTATATAAAGGTAGCAGAGATCTACCCAGACATCACATTCTGATTCTCCACCCATCAACTCACACCAACCTACCAGGAATCATCATGAAGGCTGCCTGTGTCCTCCTCGCCCTCACTCTGGTAGTTGCCATGGCTACCGCTGATGACAGTGCTGCCTTTAGTGGCAGCTATGGGGACTTTGGTAATGCTGGGTATGGTGGTGCTGGATTTGGCAGGGCAGGATTTAGAGCTGGTTACGGGGGTGCTGGGTTCAACGCAGGCCACAATGGACATTTTGCTGGTGGCTACGCTGCTGGTAACCGTGGTGCTTTCCATGGTGATCGTGCCTTTGGAAGACGGTAAGATATTTTCAAGTTTTTTACCCAATTTATCCTCATTTGAAAAATTCATACATCAGATGAGTGCAGTTTCATTGTTTGGTGACAATCACATATTTATGATGTCCACTGTCAGTAAGAGGCTATGTTATGGGCAGCCTCGAGCCCTCCAGGACAATTTTGTATCTAATAACTGTGACCTACTTAGAAAATGATCCAGGATCCTGGATCATTTCTTAATGAGATAGCTTAACCACTGATTGGTTAGCCATGGTCACATGACCATGAATGAGGTTGTGTTTGGCCTCATGGGTTCGAATCCCACCTTTGGCAAAACATAGGTTCGTTTTTTTACATTCTTTATTTGGCCTATTTGAAGCATAAATAACCCTATACTGACATAGCAATATTACATATTACATATTTGGATAGGGACAATAGTGTAATAGAGGTGCATTGTTCAGATATCAAAATGACTACCCATTGTGGACTCGAACCCATGATGTACAGATTGCTGATATCCAGTACAAGTCAGTACATAAGTACTCTCCCAGACTGTATACATACAGTCGGGGCCCGAGACTGTGTTATGGGATGCTTACTGTGCTATATGGGGCCAGAACATGGTCTTTTACAGTGTACTGCTAATAGGAGGAATTAATGCATGTACTAAAATGTGGCAAATTGGACATACTTTGGACTATTCAGTTGAGCTAATCCATAGGGAATGTTATACCATATCAGTTGTACAGTGGTTTAATATCATCGGGGAGGATCTTCCTTGGCTCTGAATAAGAGTGGGAAGATGCACTGTAAATGTAGGAGGTGAACAAACTCTGTAGGGTTGTCATGATGCATGACCTGAGTTGCAATATCCTACTAATCATACAGTTGTGTTGTTTTCTGTTGCAGGTACTGAGCGGTATTGTGCTGCATATAACAACCCTCGCTATGAACTACACCTTGGAAGCAGCGTACACCAATACAACCCTTCTTGATGAAATAAAACTATTTGACCATATCAAACTGTGTTCCTATTCGTTTTTTCAAATTCAAATATGTTCTGTCTAGACAGGCCTGTGGGTTACTCAGTATAGGCCTGTGTCCACTAGGATCTATAAGACTGTTTAGACGACGAAAAACACGTTTTGGCGCCGACAAAACCATTTTGTCTGTGCCAAAACGTATTTTTCGGCATCAAAACAGTCTTGTAAATCCTAGTGAACACAGGCCTTATGGTGCAAGTATTAAAAAACTTGACTAGGTGCCTTGGCCAACAAAATGCATGAATGTAGACCTGGCAATTAACTTACCAAGGCTGCATTCAAAGATGCCAACACTTGGGAGCTGATACATTCCCAAAGGGTTGGAAAATGCAAAAATGCATAAATGGTGAGTCATTTGCCAAGGATGGCCCTATATATGGCACTGGGATAGCCCATGTGTACCGTACTCGTTATTTGTGACTGACATGACATGATATGGAGATTACACAGATCCTAAAGAACTTAATAAAAATGATCATGTCCTCTCTACCGTGAAACCCTTGCTATAGGACGACCCAACTTATAAGCTAAACACCCAATTTGAGAAAAAAAATCTTTAGAAGAAAGATTTAAATGTTTTTATTTGAAACCATTCAATGAAGGAAAAACTACCTTTTCTTAGCCCATTGAATACGGCCACATTGTATTCAATGCAGGCGTTAAATATGGCCTTCCAGTGCTTATGCATAGGAGATCTTGTATTTCCAAAAAAATGAAATAAACTATAATCTCATCAAAATGTCTTTTTCAACGTAGTGATGGCATGTCTCAAGGTCATAATATCCTTCTTGTTGTGTTGTTTGTATCAGCCTTACTCACTAAAGCGACATGGTCCGTTTTCTCCTTTTTAAATGTTTCAAATGTTATTACAGTATCATACTTGGAGGATAGGGCATAATAGAATATGTATTATACCTGATGAGCCACAAGAGTCACATTAGAGGGTCCCATGAACCCTGGTATAGTCTTTTACAGCATATCTTCACTTATACTTATAGCGTGCCATATTGAACGTTCTGGTTTATCTTTAACCAAATTGTTTTTTTTGCCCTAATCATCGTACCATGTGACTTTGAGTTATATGATAACGGTTGACGCTACATGATGCAGGCTACACTGTTAAGTCAACTACACCATCACCGTCTGAATTCTGATATGATATCGCAGCTCTTGTCTGCACTTATAGATCAGTCTTCTAGTTACGCAGTATCTTGTAACAAAACTCTTTAGGCCAAACAAAAAAAACAAAAAAAAGGGTTCCGGTAACCCCACCATTTGGCCCGACCCTAATCATTTAAATTCATTTTTTAAGCTTTTCCCCTAGTGTAGGGTATCACCAAAGGGCATAAGACAAACCTAATGACCATCAACTACCCAAATTGTTATCATTTGAAAGACTAGAAGAGTGTATGGAAAAACAGAACTGAAAATGGCTTAATTAGACATATATTGGTTCTACACTATCAAATAACCAATCCTTCAAATGAGATTCTCCCTTACAACTCACCTCATAATCCTAAAAATGAATCCTTAAAAAAATCAATCGACCTACCCTATTTTCTTTTGGCCATGCTACCGGAACACAGTTTGTTTTATTGTTTGGCCTATAGAATATCTGGTTGCAATAACATAACTGATACTTTGGGCATCTGAATATATCAAAATTGCATAAATATTTTAAAAAGTCAACGCTCAACTTTACAACTTCATGCATCATGCCCACCCTCTGGGATTGATGCACCTGAGAAAAGTTGTAGGGTGTACAAATGCTGCTCTGTGTTACTTGGCAGTGCTGCATTCATTCATCCTGATGACAAAGGAACATGCACATTCAGGCACCATATCATCCTAAACGGGTTAACCAATGAATTAATGGGAGATGTGTCTGCATACGTTTTTTCTTACCTTTCCTTCTGAGATTCATGCAAATGAGACCCACATTGTCAGAGAGGTTGCCAAGATAACCATGTCCTATTATACACCCACAACGTGTGGGAATCCAGCTCAAGGACTATATAAAGGTAGCAGAGATCTACCCAGACATCACATTCTGATTCTCCACCCATCAACTCACACCAACCTACCAGGAATCATCATGAAGGCTGCCTGTGTCCTCCTCGCCCTCACTCTGGTAGTTGCCATGGCTACCGCTGATGACAGTGCTGCCTTTAGTGGCAGCTATGGGGACTTTGGTAATGCTGGGTATGGTGGTGCTGGATTTGGCAGGGCAGGATTTAGAGCTGGTTACGGGGGTGCTGGGTTCAACGCAGGTCACAATGGACGTTTTGCTGGTGGCTACGCTGCTGGTAACCGTGGTGCTTTCCATGGTGATCGTGCCTTGCGAAGACGGTAAGATATTCTCAAGTTTTTTACTCAATTTATCCTCATTTGAAAAATTCATACATCAGATGAGTGCAGTTTCATTGTTTGGTGACAATCACATATTTATGATGTCCACTGTCAGTAAGAGGCTATGTTATGGGCAGCCTCGAGCCCTCCAGGACAATTTTGTATCTAATAACTGTGACCTACTTAGGGAGTGGTCATTTTTTAACAACAGGGGGGGGTTGGTGGATCTCCGTGCAAGCGGGTCGAAATTTTTTTGGTCCCCCCTGCGAGAGGGGTCGAAATTTTTTTGGTCCCCCCCCTCCAGCAGGTTGAAATTGAGCGCGGTCGAACCCTTTGAGCTATAGTAATGGGCGGGCTTTTCTGCTAAAAAGGGGTGTCATTTTTTTGGTCCCCCCCTCAAGAGGGGTCCAAATTTTTTTGGTCCCCCCCCTTCAAGGGGTCCAAATTTTTTTGGTCCCCCCCCAAATCCACCAACCCCCCCTGTTGTTAAAAAATGACCACTCCCTTAGAAAATGATCCAGGATCCTGGATCATTTCTTAATGAGATAGCTCAACCACTTATTGGTTAGCCATGGTCACATGACCATGAATGAGGTTGTGTATGGCCTCATGGGTTCGAATCCCACCTTTGGCAAAACATAGGTTCGTTTTTTTACATTCTTTATTTGGCCTATTTGAAGCATAAATAACCCTATACTGACATAGCAATATTACATATTACATATTTGGATAGGGACAATAGTGTAATAGAGGTGCATTGTTCAGATATCAAAATGACTACCCATTGTGGACTCGAACCCATGATGTACAGATTGCTGATATCCAGTACAAGTCAGTACATAAGTACTCTCCCAGACTGTATACATACAGTCGGGGCCCGAGACTGTGTTATGGGATGCTTACTGTGCTATATGGGGCCAGAACATGGTCTTTTACAGTGTACTGCTAATAGGAGGAATTAATGCATGTACTAAAATGTGGCAAATTGGACATACTTTGGACTATTCAGTTGAGCTAATCCATAGGGAATGTTATACCATATCAGTTGTACGGTGGTTTGATATCATCGGGGAAGATCTTCCTTGGCTCTGAATAAGAGTGGGAAGATGCACTGTAAATGTAAGAGGTGAACAAACTCTGTAGGGTTGTCATGATGCATGACCTGAGTTGCAATATCCTACTAATCATACAGTTGTGTTGTTTTCTGTTGCAGGTACTGAGCGGTATTGTGCTGCATATAACAACCCTCGCTATGAACTACACCTTGGAAGCAGCGTACACCAATACAACCCTTCTTGATGAAATAAAACTATTTGACCATATCAAACTGTGTTCCTATTCGTTTTTCAAATTCAAATATGTTCTGTCTAGACAGGCCTGTGGGTTACTCAGTATAGGCCTGTGTCCACTAGGATCTATAAGACTGTTTAGACGACGAAAAACACGTTTTGGCGCCGACAAAACCATTTTGTCTGTGCCAAAACGTGTTTTTCGGCATCAAAATAGTCTTGTAAATCCTAGTGAACACAGGCCTTATGGTGCAAGTATTAAAAAACTTGACTAGGTGCCTTGGCCAACAAAATGCATGAATGTAGACCTGGCAATTAACTTACCAAGGCTGCATTCAAAGATGCCAACACTTGGGAGCTGATACATTCCCAAAGGGTTGGAAAATGCAAAAATGCATAAATGGTGAGTCATTTGCCAAGGATGGCCCTATATATGGCACTGGGATAGCCCATGTGTACAGTACTCGTTATTTGTGACTGACATGACATGATATGGAGATTACACAGATCCTAAAGAACTTAATAAAAATGATCATGTCCTCTCTACCGTGAAACCCTTGCTATAGGACGACCCAACTTATAAGCTAAACACCCAATTAGAGAAAAAAAATCTTTAGAAGAAAGATTTAAATGTTTTTATTTGAAACCATTCAATGAAGGAAAAACTACCTTTTCTTAGCCCATTGAATACGGCCACATTGTATTCAATACAGGCATTAAATATGGCCTTCTAGTGCTTATGCATAGGAGATCTTGTATTTCCAAAAAAAATGAAATAAACTATAATCTCATCTAAATGTCTTTTTCAACGTAGTGATGGCATTTCTCAAGGTCATAATATCCTTCTTGTTGTGTTGTTTGTATCAGCCTTACTCACTAAAGCGACATGGTCCGTTTTCTCCTTTTTAAATGTTTCAAATGTTATTACAGTATCATACTTGGAGGATAGGGCATAATAGAATATGTATTATACCTGATGAGCCACAAGAGTCACATTAGAGGGTCCCATGAACCCTGGTATAGTCTTTTACAGCATATCTTCACTTATACTTATAGCGTGCCATATTGAACGTTCTGGTTTATCTTTAACCAAATTGATTTTTTTGCCCTAATCATCGTACCATGTGACTTTGAGTTATATGATAACGGTTGACGCTACATGATGCAGGCTACACTGTTAAGTCAACTACACCATCACCGTCTGAATTCTGATATGATATACGCAGCTCTTGTCTGCACTTATAGATCAGTCTTCTAGTTACGCAGTATCTTGTAACAAAACTCATGAGGCCAAACAAACAAAAAAAAAGTGTTCCGGTAACCCCACCATTTGGCCCGACCCTAATCATTTAAATTCATTTTTTAAGCTTTTCCCCTAGTGTAGGGTATCACCAAAGGGCATAAGACAAACCTAATGACCATCAACTACCCAAATTGTTATCATTTGAAAGACTAGAAGAGTGTATGGAAAAACAGAACTGAAAATGGCTTAATTAGACATATATTGGTTCTACACTATCAAATAACCAATCCTTCAAATGAGATTCTCCCTTACAACTCCCCTCATAATCCTAAAAATGAATCCTTAAAAAAATCAATCGACCTACCCTATTTTCTTTTGGCCATGCTACCGGAACACAGTTTGTTTTATTGTTTGGCCTATAGAATATCTGGTTGCAATAACATAACTGATACTTTGGGCATCTGAATATATCAAAATTGCATAAATATTTTAAAAAGTCAACGCTCAACTTTACAACTTCATGCATCATGCCCACCCTCTGGGATTGATGCACCTGAGAAAAGTTGTAGGGTGTACAAATGCTGCTCTGTGTTACTTGGCAGTGCTGCATTCATTCATCCTGATGACAAAGGAACATGCACATTCAGGCACCATGTCATCCTAAAAGGGTTAACCAATGAATTAATGGGAGATGTGTCTGCATACGTTTTTTCTTACCTTTCCTTCTGAGATTCATGCAAATGAGACCCACATTGTCAGAGAGGTTGCCAAGATAACCATGTCCTATTATACACCCACAACGTGTGGGAATCCAGCTCAAGGACTATATAAAGGTAGCAGAGATCTACCCAGACATCACATTCTGATTCTCCACCCATCAACTCACACCAACCTACCAGGAATCATCATGAAGGCTGCCTGTGTCCTCCTCGCCCTCACTCTGGTAGTTGCCATGGCTACCGCTGATGACAGTGCTGCCTTTAGTGGCAGCTACGGGGACTTTGGTAATGCTGGGTATGGTGGTGCAGGATTTCGCAGGGCAGGGTTTAGAGCTGGTTACGGGGGTGCTGGGTTCAACGCAGGTCACAATGGACGTTTTGCTGGTGGCTACGCTGCTGGTAACCGTGGTGCTTTCTATGATGATCGTGCTTTTGGAAGAGGGTAAGATATTTTCAAGTTTTTTACCCAATTTATCCTCACTTGAAAAATTCATTGTTTGGTGGCATTTACATTTTTATAATGTCCACTGACAGTAAGAGCTAAGTTATGGGGTGCTTACTGTGCTATATGGGGCCTGAACGTGGTCTTTTACAGTGTACTGCCAATTGGAGGAATTAATGCATGTACTAAAATGTGGCAAATTGGACATACTTTAGACTATTCAATTAAACTAATCCATAGGGAATGTCATACCATATCAGTTGTACGGTGGTTTAATATCATTGGGGAAGATCTTCCTTGGCTCTGAATAAGAGTGGGAAGATGCACTGTAAATGTAGGAGGTGAACAAACTCTGTAGGGTTGTCATGATGTATGACCTGAGCTGCAATATCCTACTACCGTAAAACCTCGCGTATAAGCCTAACTCGCGTATAAGCCGCACCCCGAGTTTGGTGCGATCCTATAAGCCGCAGAGGCCATCTGAGAATTGTTAATTTGGTACTGTAGTATACTTATAAAAACTCTCGTATAAACCGCACCCTTTATAGGCATGTTTGGTATCAAAAGAAAGCTGAGTCTGATTCGCGTACAAGCCGCGGCTTATACGCGAGGTTTTACGGTAATCATACAGTTGTGCGTTGTTTTCTGTTGCAGGTACTGAGCGGTATTGTGCTGCATATAACAACCCTCGCTATGAACTACACCTTGGAAGCAGCGTACACCAATACAACCCTTCTTGATGAAATAAAACTATTTGACCATATCAAACTGTGTTCCTATTCGTTTTTCAAATTCAAATATGTTCTGTCTAGACAGGCCTGTGGGTTACTCAGTATGGGCCTGTGTCCACTAGGATCTATAAGACTGTTCAGACGCCGAAAAACATGTTTTAGCGCCGACAAAACCATTTTGTCTGTGCCAAAAAGGCTTCAAAACAGTCTTGTAAATCCTAGTGAACACAGGCCTTATGGTGCAAGTATTAAAAAACTTGACTAGATGCCTTGGCCAGCAAAATGCATGAATGTAGACCTGGCAATTAACTTACCAAGGCTGCATTCAAAGATGCCAACCCTTGGGAGCTGATACATTCCCAAAGGGTTGGCAAAATGCAAAAATGCATAAATGGTGAGTCATTTGCCAAGGATGGCCTTATATATAGCACTGGGATAGCCCATGTGCATGGGATTCGGCTGTTAATTGTCAAAGTTTGCCAAGTTGAGCCAATATTTCATCTCTGCACTGCAAATCAAATTAAATTTTCTAATCCTTCAATTCAATGATGCATGGATATCGCCTCCTGTATGGCCGGCATGATGCTTTCATGCAGCATTGATGTGTTACTCACAAGAGCTGCATTCATGCATCATGATGACAAAGAACATCAATGCATTAAGGCACTATGCAGACCTTTATAATGGGTTACATCAGAAGAGACCACTATAAGTCTTCTTCACACCAGACCTTCATCTCATCTGACAATGCATGATAGGACCTCATGTAGTTCAGTACAAAGGGATCAAAGGGAACAATTTCACATAGACCTCTTTATTGGCTTGTTATTAACCTTTATTGGCTGCTAAGTGCATTTGTGACTGACATGACATGATATGGAGATTACACAGATCCTATAAAACTTAATAAAAATGAACACGTCTTCCCTAATGTAAAACCCTTGCTATAGGATGACCCCACTTATAAGCCAAACCCCCAATTTGAGAAAAAAAATCGGCCTACAGAAAAAAGGTAAACTTTTCTCTTTAATCTAATGTAATAGACCCCCACCTATAAGCCGAACTTCCCGAATTTGAGGGGGAAATTTGCCATATAGCAATAAAAAGAATAAATTGTCCTATCGACAGGGTTTTACGGTAGGTGTGTTGCTGTCACTTGCTAGTTGCCATGACTACCCCACACATGCGCAGTGATGATCAGAGTCGAACAATCAGCTCTCACGTCTACATGAGCTGCATCGGCCTCCAACACTATATACAGTGACACATACACAGGGGAGGAGAGCGGGTTCCTACACATCAGTATAATTAAAGGTAAGGCTCTTTAGTCATTAGGCTCTTAACACGTTAAGGGGTGCATTTTGCCTTAA
Organism: Harmothoe impar; assembly: GCA_947462335.1. Classification (NCBI taxonomy): domain Eukaryota; kingdom Metazoa; phylum Annelida; class Polychaeta; order Phyllodocida; family Polynoidae; genus Harmothoe; species Harmothoe impar. The sequence goes on from OX381718.1 coordinate 32,096,621, forward strand.
AGCACCATTTGTTGCCAAGATGCACCAACTCTTCTTACTTAGCTGCACTGATATTCTTTATGCTAGACATCTTAGTCAGTACTGGCCAACTTCCATAGTAATATTTTGGCTCCCTATACGACCAACCCAGTTCAGTCAGTACTGACCAACCCACCTTAGTCTTTTGCATTTCAATGAGTATCAGACCAAGTAAGGCATTTAATATAGTCATATGTTGTTTTGCCTCAGTCATTCTTGATTAGCACTTGGTCATTCCTGACCAATGCCCCTATTACTAAACTGGGATAGCCACTACAGACTAAGGTCCTAACTCCTAAAACAGCACATTTATTATTTAACTCACTGCTAGTGGTGCGCAAATGCAGCACTAGCAAGTAAGTCACCAGTGCAGTCCTTAAGGGGCGGATAGTGCTTTAAAGATCTCTGCCCTTGTTTTTGACATGCATTAATACAGTGCACCAAAGCTGCATTTATTACCATGCCCACCCTTCTGGAGTAAGGTCGGCATAATGCATAAATGCAGCACTGACCAGTTAGTTGCTGAGGCTGCATACATGCATTATGATGACAACACTCATGATGCATTAAAGTGTTATGTAGCCCTTAAAGGGCTTGAACATGAAATACATTTTACAATTGGCCAGCCACTGAATAATAGCAAATTAAAAGATTGATGTTTGACCAAAAGCATTTACCTGTCATGTGTTTGCCTGTAATAAGCCTTGTTTATTCTGGAGCTTCTTGATTTCTAAAACTGCTGTGATGTGTATCTGACTTAACCCTTCAAGCCCAGCATACTGTAAACATAGATATTTTCACATGTATGCAATTTTTGGGGATTTGCTAAAAAGTACAATTTTGCGTGTATTTAAATTCACGAATTTTGGAATATTGTAGTTCTATAACTAAACTGGTTTAAATATTCATACTGTACATATTTTTGCTGATTTTCCGTGAAATCCATAAAAATATGTACAGTTACAGTAATCTTTGGTCATCATGGAGTCACCATGATGCATGAACAAAGCCCTGACGTAATACTCACCAGTGCTGCATTCATGTATCATTCCGACAAAGGGCATACTGCATGGATGCACTATGCACCCCTAAAGGGTTAACCCTTTCAGGACGGCATGATACCTTTAATGTGTCATGCTCTTGGTCATCATGATGCATGAATGCAACCCTGGTGAGTAACTTGCCAGTGCTGCATTCAAGCATCATGCTGACCCTAAGGGTTGAGACACTCCAAGAAGGGTCATCATGATGCACCAATGCAGCTATGGTGAGTTACTTGCCAGGGTTGCATTGGTGCATCATGACAACAAATGTCATCTTTTAGCAGCATCCTTCCTTAAAGGGTTAACAAACATTATGGGCTGAATCCTTCACCCTTCAAATGCAGCTCAGATGTACTGTATAATTATGGTTATTGATGTTGATGTGTTTTACATTTTGTAGGAGAAATGTGTAAATTTTTACGATTCAATATTCAAGCTGGGTAGAGGCTTAGATAGCCTCTGTATATGTGAGGTTTACATAGGCATATAGTGTAGGAGTGTATATATGTGTCTCTCTCTGTCTCTCTCTGTCTCTCTCTGTCTCTCTCCATCTTGCTTCCCCTTGCTGCTTCTGTATGTTGTTCTCTTCCATTCACTTTTGCCCTGACCCCCTTTTCTCCCCCCTGCAAAAAAGGCCATTATCATAACATGCAACAAATATGAATACTGTCTGATGTTTGTAAACTTCTTGCGACATTTGTTTCAGGTCCAAATTTTCACCTTTGGGACCACTTTTTCACCTCTTTGAATGGGTTTGGCCACTTTTGCCACACTACACATCAAGAGCCCCTATGTCAATGGGCTCATGTGGTAAGACAGACACTATGGTCACTGGAAAATAGGAGAAGTGGTAGAAAATGTGTGATTTCTGACTCTTCAGGACCTATTTTCATCGATTTTTCACTGTCTAGATTTGACCCCATTAAGGAATTTCAGTTCGATTCATTAGTTACCATAGTGATGTGAGTGCCTAAGTGATTTATGTCATCCACAACATGTGCCACAACTACTTTTAAGATGTAGTTGAAAGTTATGCATGTTAAATCAGAGAATGGGGGTTGGAATACGGGGGAGAAATGTCACATTTCAGATTTTTGAGCCCTACTTGATAAATTCCAGAAACCCCATGGATGATAAAATTGGCAAAATACATACCACTGTTATAGTCCGGGAGCCAGTATTGAAAAAGCCCCTTAAAATGGAAATTCGTTGCACCCCCCCTGTAACAAGCGTCACATAGTATCAAATGAAAGGTAAGACCCTAGGCTTTCAATTTTGACCAATGGCTAGTCTGGGGAGGACCAGCATGTCACACTTATATGCCCGTTTCCATGGCAACCAATATTTTCAATATTTTCAACAAAATATCAATAATTAATTTTTGATTCTAATTATTTTAAGAACCGTTATAGCTGGACATTTGAAATTTTGACATGAGACTCATATATTGGGACCCTATCAGTGGAAATAAAATATTTGACCTTGGTCAAGGTCAAGGTCATCTGATTTGACCTTGAAAGTGAAAATTTGCTCCAAATACTACCTGTGAGTATGTTTTAACTCAAAACAAAGAAAATGGCAATCTATAGTTGTGGCTGGACATTGGAAAATTTGATATGAGACTCATATGTCATGCCCCATTTAATGGGGAAAAGTTATTTGACCTTGGTCAAGGTCAAGGTCACATGATATGACCTTGAAAGTGAGAATATCCTTAAAATACTTGCATTTGTTGAAATTTGATGTGAATTATGTGAGAACTGGAAGTGTTAGATGCATGAACTCTCAACATTATAAAGGCAGATACATTGGACTCCATTGAATGGGAATACATCATATGACCTTGGTCAAGGTCAAGGTCATATGATAGGACCTTGAAGTTGAGAAAACACTTGTGTAAGACAGAAAAATGTCAATCTTGGAAATTGGATACACAAAAAGCAGGTTTTTTTGAGTCAGACTCAGCTTTCATTTGGTACCAAACATGTCAATGTAAGGTGTGGCTTATACATGAGTTTTTATAAATATACTACAGTACCATATAAGCAGTGTTCAGAACCCCTCTGTGGCTATATAATTTGTCAAAGCTAGTGGTGTGGCTAATACACAAGTCAGGCTTATACATGCAAATTTACGGTAATGGCCTAAGCCTTCATTTAGAGCAGGTGTCTCTTTGGATCAAGTGTCAAACTACAAAGGATCAAATCTGATAAATTATCTTCAAATAGTGGAATCCTTAGGCCCTGAATATAACAGCCTGGACTATCCCAACCGGGGTTATCTTAGTCTCAGAGACCACCTGGGGTTGTAGGTGTCAGTAGAATTCTGGGAGTAGCTAGCTATCTCCAGGGGACAACTGTAGCAGATACACACACACATGGCTACAGGTCCTACACCAGGGTGCCTTTGGGGCTATTGGGGTCTCACCCAGTCTCCCAGCTACCTGCAGGGTCCAACCACCCCCACATGCTCTCTGCCCTCCTGGATAATGTACAACAGTACCAGTCATCATGAGAATAGGACTGGGTCACCTCATGACCAAGCATACTAAGCCAAGAGTTTAGCCGAGTACATAGCTACATCATGCCACAATTAGGAATATGCTGATTATCTTTACTCATAATTCTTTATCAGAGCTGTCAGACACAATGTTTGTTCAAGTTGAGGCAGGTGTCCCCGCCTTTACAGGTAGGCCTACATGCAGTGTAGGTCATGCCTGCTGAGGAGCAAGTGCATGTGCCTGTGTACTTTGAAGCTAGATATTTGCAGATAACCAGCTGCAAAAGATGTGGGAGCTACCTCCAGAGTCATCAGCTCTGTCATCAGAACTCCATTGTCTTCCTCTCATCCCTTACCAGCCGGTGAAGGAGTGTCAGGTTGAGATGTCAAGATGTTTGTAGCACTGGTAGTTTGCACGTAGGATGTCTCTTTAAGCTTTTGGCCGTTTGTCTTCATTTTTTCTGCAAAACAGCCTCAGATGTTTGCAGGTTTTCATGTGCTCACTTGAGTGGCTTAATTCTACCCACTGAGTAGAGGACACTCGTTGAACCGTTTCTCAATAAATTACACATCTTCAGCAGAAAGTCATACCGGTCAATTATCACATGTATATGATGGCAAGATTGACTGCATGGTTTAATGAGTATCTGCAATATATGTTGTCCAACCTCACCAAATGTAGATAATACATTTGTTGTAACCATATGGAGTCTGGCCATTCCATCAAGTATCCATGCAGTTGGCACTAGGGTGGTGATGACCGCCTCCTTTTCCAGTTCCGCAAGAAGAAAGCCTGATTTCCGCATAAATAAATAAGGACCAGCTGACAAACCATGATTGAAGACATTCTTCATGATAATGTTTGTTGTTTTTGCTAGCCTAATGACTCTACTGAACAATTGTCAGTCCCTATTGAATGAAGCTAGTTGGTGGTTAGGCCACTCAAAAAAATAAAATGGTTTCTCATCACCGCGCGCATCATAAAAATCAGCTTTTGAAGAAAACTTTTTTTTTTTTTTTTTGCAAATTTTTGATGAAAAATATGATAAAAATTGACAAATATAGGCATATTTGGTATCAAATTAAAGCTGATACTGCCAGCATTGCAGTAGAATAGAGATACATTACATTTTCCCTACTTTTAAAGGTCCATAAAGTTCATAAGCACTAAAATGTGAATTTTGGTGATACATTTTAGCCCGCGAGTAAAAAAAAAAAAAAAAAAAAAAAAGCCTCCCTCGTCACATTTTTCAGACACTGGTGATGAGAAACCACTTTTTTTTTTTTAGTGGCCTTATTGCCTTAGCTTTTGTCTTTTCAATCACAGTTGAAAGGGTCTTGAGCTTCATTTTGTGGAGAGTTCATAGTGCATTTACTTCTCACTGCTACAGATGTTAGATATTTTGCAACATCTTCTGGGGCTATCAGTCCTTTAGAGATGTTACAGAACTGTTTTAGATGCTGCTTTGTGACCCTTCCAGTAGCTCTTTGGACCCTTCCAGTAGCTCTGGGGACCCCTTCAGTGACTCTTGGGACCTCTAGGGACCCCTTCAGTGGCTCTGGGGACCTTCCAAGCGGCTCTCAGGACCCTCCCAGTGGCTCTTGGGACCCTTCCAGTGACTCTGTGGACGCTTCCAGCAGCCAGGGGACCATTCCAGTAGCTCTGTGAACCCCTTCAATAACTCTAGGGACCCCTACAGTGACTCTGTGAACCCCTTCAATAACTCTAGGGACCCCTACAGTGGCTCTGTGAACCCCTTCAGTAACTCTGGGGACCCCTTCAGCAGCTCTGGGGACCCTCCAAGCAGCTCTAGGGACCCTACCAGTAGCTCTGTGAACCCCTTCAGTAACTTTAGGGACCCCTTTCAGTGGTTCTGTGAACCCTTCAGTAACTCTAGGGACCCCTGCCAGTAGCTCTGTGAACCCCTCAGTAACTCTAGGGACCCCTTCCAGTGGTTCTGTGAACCCTTCAGTAACTCTAGGGACCCCTGCCAGTAGCTCTGTGAACCCCTTCAGTAACTCTAGGGACCCCTTCCAGTGGTTCTGTGAACCCTTCAGTAACTTTAGGGACCCCTTCCAGTGGTTCTGTCAACTCTTCAGTAACTCTAGGTTACTTCGCGGAAACATTAAGGCCAGGTTCAAACTAAGGCGACCCATCAAGGCTTGCTACATCAACAGTCCAGAATACCGCGGATCCAGACTCTGGGACAGACTGACTGCGCACAAGCAGAAGAGTGCCACCAAAGACATCTTTGTCAACAGCTTGACCCCGGCGGATCTGAGACCACTGGAACGACTAGTCATATAATTAACAGTATACGTCTATAGCCAAAACTATAAGTCTAAATGACTAATACTTGACTTTGGCCCAGATAGTTGCTTTATCACTATCACTATCTGTAATGAACTGACTAAGTACTTAAAATGTCACTATGTCATGAACAACGTGGTAATATCACATCAATATCTTGGCATTTATTGAAAAACGTCTGTATAGCTACGAATTATCAATGCCAATAAAAATCTAAAAACTCAAACTCTAGGGACCCCTGCCAGCAGCTCTGTGAAACCCCTCAGTAACTCTAGGGACCCCTTCCAGTGGTTCTGTGAACCCTTCAGCGACTCTGTAGAAGCTTCCAGTAGCTCTGGGGACCCCTTCAGCAGCTCTGGGGACCATCCTAGCAGCTCTCTGGACCCTCCCAGTGGCTCTTGGGACCCTTCCAGCAGCTCTGTGGACCCTTCCAGCAGCTCGGTGGACCCCTTCAGTGGCTCTTGGGACCCTTCAGCGACTCTGTAGACCCTTCCAGTATCTCTGGAGACCTCTTCAGTGACTCTGTGGACCCTCTCAGCAGCACTGCGGACCCTCCTAGCAGCCAGGGGACCATTCCAGTAGCTCTGTGGACCCCTTCAGTGACTCTGGAGACTCCTTAAATAGCTCTTTGGACCCCTTCAGCGGCTCTTGGCCCCCTCCAAGCAGCTCTGAGGGCTTTGGGGGCCGTTCCAGTTGCTCTGTGGACCCCTTCAGCTGCTCTGGGAACCCCTTCAGTGACAGTTGGGACCCCTTCAGCGACTCTGTCCCAGTGGGCACAAAATTCAGTTCAACATTAAATCAACGTTGAATCAACATTGAACCAACATTGACAACCACTAATCAATGTTGATTCAATGTTCTGTGCCCACTGGGGTGGACCCCTTCAGTTACTCTGGGCATCCCTTCAGCGATTCTGTGGACCCTTCCAGTGGCTCTTGGGACCCTTCCAGTGGCTTTTGGGACCCTTCCAGCCACTCTGTTGACACTTCCAGCAGCTCGGTGGACCCCTTCAGTGGCTCTAGGGACCCTTCAGCAACTCTTGGGACCCCTCCAGTAGCTCTGGAGACCTCTTCAGTGACTCTGTGGACCCTCTTAGCAGCACTGGGGACCCTCCTAGCAGCCAGCGGACCATTCCAGTAGCTCTGTGGACCCCTTCAGTGACTCTGAGGACCCTTTGAATAGCTCTTTGGAACCCTTTAGCGGCTCTTAGCCTCCTCCAAGCAGCTCTGAGAGGCTTTAGGGGCCCTTCCAGTTCCTCTCTGGACCCCTTCAGCTGCTCTGGGGACCCCTTCAGTGACAATTGGGACCCCTTCAGCAACTCTGTGGACCCCTTCAGTCACTCTCGGCATCCCTTCAGCGATTCTGTGGACCCTTCCAGCGGCGCTTGGGACCCTTCCAGTAGCTCTGGGGACCCCTTCAGTGACTCTGTGGACCCCTTCAGTTACTCTGGGCATCCCTTCAGCGATTCTGTGGACCCTTCCAGCGGCTCTTGGGACCCCTTCAGCTGCTCTTGGGATCATACAAGTGGTGCTTGGGACCCTTCCAGCAGCTCTGTGGACCCTTTGAGCAGCTCTGGGGATCCCCTGAGTGGCGGTGTGAACCCTTCCAGCAGCTCTAGGGACCCTTTTGGTGGCTCCAGGAGGACCTGTGCAGACTAGGTGGTACCTCAGGTGGCTGTGGGTGCATTCTTGTTGATTCTGTGAATACCTCTGCTGTCTTTATGACCACCTCTAGTCCTGGAAACACTAATGCCGGCTGTGGGTATGCACACCCAGGTGGCATTAGATAGTAAATGTCCACTTGCTCTGAAAACCTCTTTGTTGTTACCAAGGATGACTCCTCCCCCCACTGGAAAGGTCCACAGACTGACTAAAGGGCTCCTTAGAGCTGATGGGAGGGATTAAAGAGCCACTGGAAGGGTCCCCATGCAACCAAGTTTTATTACAATACCTACCCCACACCATAAGAAGCTAAGCAACAGCCATTATGTTTCTTTATCTACCTCACATCACAGAATATCCTGGATCCAAGGTTGTTTAGTTGTTGCCATGCTTGTTTATAATGAACCCAAGGACCGTGGAAATATGTGTTCAGGGGTGGGCAGCTGTCGCCATGTCGCCAAAAAGTGGTGACACTGGACTTGAAATTGGCGACAATGGCCTCCTGACCCCAAGCTTTCCAAAACTGAAAGAATTTTGTAAATTGTCCAACTAGAACCAAAGTTATGATACATTTTTAAATTGCACTAAAACACATTATTTGACTTCAATATTTTTAAAATCTTCCAATTTTTTCATCTGAAATAGCATGTTCATTGTGATTGTTTTCTTGAGGTCTAGGGATTTTCATGAAAACCCTTGCCAGGTCCCCAGGTCCACATCCTGTATCATCTACCAAAGTTACTGGTCTGTCCCTTTCCACCCCCAATAGTAGAGGATGAATACAGATCTGAGCCTTAGTATCATGTGCCAAAATGCATCGGAGTGCACCATTTAGGTAAAGATTTTCGGAAAACCATATCCCTCCAAAAACAATGTTTCGGTCCCAATAAAAAGAGGGCACCAGAACACACCATTCTAAGTCAAGACTTCCGAAATTTTCTTGGGGGGTAGGAGGGGGGTTAGGGGCATATCCCCTGCTGCTCTTTGTGAAAAATGCCCACGAGGGCACATCCTTCCAATACATGTCTTGGCTACAATGAGTCCTGTATTGGCTCCAGGGTTTTCAGATATGCCCACCCCTGGTGTTGTGAGAGAGAAAAACAATAGCCTTTGCTAGGCAGTGTTAAAATAGTATTCTAAGCCATATCTAGGTCATGGGAGATTGAATTCTGATATTTTGGTGGCCATCTTGGCTTTTGGCAGCCATCTTGGATTGTTCACAACTTTTTTTTTTTACACGCACCATATCTGGAAAGCCCATGATCAGAGTTTTCTGGTGGTATATGGCATACTTTAGTCTTTTTTGGTGATGGGTTAATCAGCCTTTAATGCTGCTGTACTACTAGAGATGATTTACTGGTCTCTCAGTTAATAGATATTCCTATCATTAAAGCCTACAGAGCTTTTGAAAATGAGAAAATAAGGACAAATATGCCTCTACATGGGTAACATGTAGAGGCAAACAAATCAATATTTTTAAAGTTTTCAAAGAAAAATAGCATGAAAAAGAATGTTTTTGCATTTGTAATCAAAATAATTTAAAAGAAACATAAGATACAGTCATACTGAAGTATAATATTTACAGTTCCGATTTAAAGAGCCGAGTCATTTTTCAACAATGGCATCATATGTGACATAATCAGTCAATGAAAAGTAGTAGTCATAGGTGAAACCAATGAGCCATGACCCATTTAGGGAAAAAACAAAAAAATGTATTATTTTCTGTATTTTGCAACACAGAAGAGAAGTTGCTTACATTTTGTAATCTAAACCATACCAATATATATATAGGATCATAAGATACATTTTGCATTCAAAGTAATAGTGAATCATTGATAAATTTGTAAAGTTGGGGACATCTTTTCTAGTCAGTACAGATGTGTCATAATAGAGTAGCACATAGTTTTTGGCAGTAACAAAATACAGTGACAAGATGTGTAGAATGCCATAGTCTGACATTTAAAGGGTTAATGAGAGTGAGTTAGGACATATCCAACAGGTACATGTTTTTTTCTTGGTTTTAGGCAGTTTTTGCCACCATATGCTGTATGTGTAGACACTAGGTCATACCTTTAAAGAGTTGCCAGCACCTGTATCAGTGATGCATGAGTGACTAGTAAATGTTGCAATGCAACTAGTCATTTGAGCAAATACTATAGCTGGTGCAGACTGATGCTGTGCCCACTGGCTATTTGCTATCTCAAGGAAATTGCAGTTTGGCACAGGCATAATAGTTCCATCAATTGGACTCCGAAGAGCCACCTGGCCTACATGAAGGCTTAGGCTGTTACCTGCTATCTGTGTATTCCATTTGACAACCATTGCTATTTTTCTGTGTCTTACACAAGTGTTTTCTCAACTTCAAGGTCATATCATATGACCTTGACCTTGACCAAGGTCATATGGTGGATTCCCATTCAATGGGGTTCAATGTATCTGCCTTTATAATGTTGAGAGTTCATGCATCTACCACTTCCGGTTCTCACATAATTCACATCAAATTTCAACAAATGCAAGTATTTTAAGGATATTCTCACTTTCAAGGTCATATCATGTGACCTTGACCTTGACCAAGGTCAAGTAACTTTTCCCCATCAAATGGGGCGTGACATATGAGTCTCATATCAAATTTTCCAATGTCCAGCCACAACTTTAGATTGCCATTTTCTTTGTTTTGAGTTAAAACATACTCACAGGTAGTATTTGGAGCAAATTTTCACTTTCAAGGTCAAATCAGATGACCTTGACCTTGACCAAGGTCAAATATTTTATTTCTACTGATAGGGTCCTAATATATGAGTCTCATGTCAAAATTTCAAATGTCCAGCTATAACGGTTCTCAAGATAATTAGAATCAAAAATTAATTATTGATATTTTGTTGAAAATATTGAAAATATTGGTTGCCATGGAAACGGGCACATCAGTGTGACATGCTGGTCCTCCCGAAACTAGCAATTGGTCAAAATTGAAAGCCTAGGGTCTTACCTTTCATTTGATACTATGTGACGCTTGTTACAGGGGGGGTGCAACGAATTCAAAATTCTATGGCACTGGCTCCCAGACTATTACTAAGGTACTGGAAATATGACAAACAATATAGTTTCAGGGAATACATGTATACATATCTAGTGTTTATTGCATTAACACAATGCACAGTTGGGAATAATGCATTTTCACCTATGTGCCCACTTTTATACAGTTTGGGCAGATCACAACACTGACACAAGATGAATACTAATAGCTTAACGTTATACACAGATTGAGAGATGAGGGATTGGGGTAATTGTATGAACCAAAAAGTAAATATACATGTATAACAAGTTTTGCAGGAGAAATGAGCAAAGTGAATGAATATTTCAGAGTGCTCAAATGTGAAAAAAGTAAGAATATCTCATTTTTCAAAGTGCAGGGTATGGCAGAAAGTGATGCATTATGGGTAAATCTATATTTCATTGTAAAGTATATTGATAATATGTGCTACAATTTACTTTCATAGAGTTATGCAATATTATGAGTGGCTTCCAGTACTGCCATACCGTAGTGGCTTGAATAAGCACAGGGGTCTCAAATAAGCGCAGGTCTTGAATAAGCGCAGGGTAAATGAGGGTATTGAAATGAAAATTTAGACCATTTTTGTATCTTGAATAAGCGCAGGTCTTGTATAAGCGCAGGTTTAATGGTACCATCGAAATTAATAAGCACAGGTGCGCTTATTCAAGCCACTACGGTATATCCCTTTTCACCTTTCAGACCAGATCTATATCGCCTTAGCGGCCAGTTTTATGATAAAGTCAGTCATCTGTAACTTTCTCATCATCATCGTGATCATCAAAAACAAGGTCAGTGGAATTTTAGTTATTTTACTGGCAGTTCCTATTCTGAGAAGTAAACTCTTGTGGCACCCCTAAAACTGCATGGATGTTGGGATTAAAGTAAATATAATCTTCCCTAAAACAACTTAACTGCCATTAATAGCCATGTAAAAGGTTTGTGACAATTACATGGTATTTACTGGCCTTTTAGGAATGGAAAAATTATCTCTCAGAAATATTACATCTGCTTAAATGCCAACATCCATGCTTGGCAGAAGTGTACTAGTAGTACAACTTTAGTCTGAAAATCAACAGCGCTGTGTTGTTACATAATCATGACAGGTCATTAAAGGATTCTTTTTGAATGATTAGCTTGTTGTGTTTTTACTTCACACAGGCAATGCACACAACAACCAATATCTTCATCATCAACTTGGCGGTGAGTGACATCATCATTGGAGGTACCATCCTGCCCCAGATGCTGCATGACACCTCTCATGTAGGCGAGTTTGATGAAGGTAAGAATATCTTATTATGAAAGCTATTGTTTTATTTGTTTTACCCCAGCATCGAGAAATATCTAATTTCAATCTGCAAAATGTTCTGATGTGAACTCAAAAAATTAGATAACAAGAATTGCGGTTGTTGCCGCGTAAAAAAATGCCTCAGGCATTTTTATACGCGGCAACAACCGCAATTCTTGCATTCGAAGAAACATAATGTCTACATGGTTGGTATGTTTGAAGGGAACCCATTCAAGACACCAAAAAGGCAGGGCTGGGAGGGGGTTATCAGGGGGAAGGATGATATTACTTCAAATATGGCATTTCCTATGAATTCCTTGGGTCCATATTAGGGGGGTAAGTTTGATTATACTCAACCTTAGGACCATGGAGAAATGCGTTGCTAGGCAGATAAACAATTAGAATAGCCGTTGCTAGGCAACCAGCTGTATAAGCAACAAACCGAAAGAACCATTGAATTCCTTGGGTCCCTATTAGGGGGGGTAGGTATGATTATAAGGCTGTGTCTCACGACCTTGAGCCAATGTTTTTGTCTCTGATCGGGTGCCGTCTCTGACCGGGTGCCGTCTCTGACCAGGTGCCGTCTCTGACCAGGTGTCAGAAAAAAGGTGTTTAAACAGAATTATACTCATATATCCTTAGGAGCGCCAGTGCTTTCTGACATGGAGCTGCCATAACGTACTGATGTGGGGTGTAAAAATGGGGCTCCAAACGCCAGTGCTTTTTGACATGGGGCTGCCAGAACGTACTGATGTGGGGTCTAAAAATGGGGCTCCAAACGCCAGTGCTTTTTGACATGGGGCTGCCAGAACGTATTATGTGTAATGAATTTTTCAAGTTTTTGGCTACCATAGCGTAATTATGTGTATTTAAGGACTGATTTTCTTCTTTATTTAATTTAAATTCCCCTGCCTAGAACGCATTCGTACACTCTGGTAGCTCTAGCTGCAGAAACAAAACGTTTTAGAACGTTTTGACATCTCTGCTCTTAGAAGAGCCACCTTTAGGGTAAAACGTATTAGAACGTTTTGGCAGCAGAATTTATAAACTGTGGCTAAATGCCAGAACGTATCAAACCGTATTGATGGTTAAGATCAGTTGAAGGAAAGCGTTTTAGAACGTTTTGGCAGTTGCATTTATAAACAATGGCCAAATGCCAGAACGTATCAAACCGTATTGATGGTTAAGATCATTTGAAGGAAAACGTTTTAGAACGTTTTGGCAGTTGCATTTATAGGATGCCCAAATGCCAGAACGTATTTAACCGTATTGAAGGTTAAAATCAGTTAAAGGAAAACGTTTTAGAACGTTTTGGCAGAAACATTTATAAACAATGACACATGGTGTTACACCATACCAGAGCACGTCACACAGTGACACATTGTACCACCACATGTCACATGGTGTCACCTGAAACATGCAGCCTTGATAACTCCTAGAGAGAAATCAACGACATAGCAAAAGTCCAAACTACTAGCAAAGCATTATATTCAGCAAAAATATAGAAGTCCTCCCTAAGTTAGTAGTATGAAACCATCACAGGAGAATTTACTAACATTATCAGGTCGTATATCCACATGTCTCCTACCTCCCCCCCCCCCCACCCCATCTAGACCCATCCACTAATCCGGAGAACTGCTCCCATCCGACCCTAGTTTCAGTCCCCCCCCCCATCCTTACCTCTATTCTCCTCCCCTGGACCTCCTAACTTGTCCTCAAAAACCCTCCCCGTACTACCCCCCTCTTATTATTACCAATTACCCTTTCCTATCTTTATCCACCCCAGTAATCCAGACTGGCTTGCGCCTCATCTATGTTAATTAAACATTGCTACTTTACAAAGATACTTACATGCTATCTTAAGCCCATAGGGCACTAGTTTGTTTACACTTACTCAAAATTTATTGAGAAATTGTCAACAAACAACCCCTATATAACTTTACATAAAGATATTAAGTTGATATGATTATACCGAATACCATCTAGGTGTACTGGGTGATACATAATCCGGGCCCGCAGCCTCTGTACTCTACTTAGTATGATAAACGGAATACTTACTTACTTTACATGGGGGCCCTTGATGGGAGGTCCCTATATCGCATGTCCATTTTAAGGAATGACCATGTCGCCATATCAAGTCCTTGATCAAATGTAGGGGTCTAGAGCCATACATGGTACCACACACGTCACATGGTGTCACATGGTACTACAACACGTCATGGGCCCTTGATGAAGGTTCCCCATGTAACATGTCGATTTTGAGAAATGACCATGTCACATGTCTATGTCACATAATAATAATTATGTTCATGTCCCATGTCAATTTTAAGAACTGTCCATGCCCAATGTCACTATGTTTTTAAACCTCAAGTCACATGTCGATTTAAAGAAATTGCCATGTCGAATTTAGGGGTCTGGAGCCATACATGGCACCACAACACGTCACATGGTGTCACATGGCACCACAACACGTCACATGGTGTCACATGGTACCACATCTATGAGGCGCTGTTAGTGCCAACGTCCTACGCGTAACTTTTAGCTACGCGTAACTTAGTTTGTATCATCAAATAACGTTAACTAGATGTCTAAACTATTAAATCTGTTGATATGAATCGGAAAATGGGAAATAATATTCATAGATTGTCCATCCAAAGAGCCCAAAAGTATTTAGTTTGGGTAGAAACAGAAACTTTCAAGCCGTCCCCAAAGGCTGTAATCGCATCGAGTAACCGGCCATGACAACGTGTATTTTTTGTCAATTTCAAATTATATACGCACTGGCAACTATTGTTAGTACCACCTTTAGCAAATTAGGGTGAATAGTGTCGGATTTGATCATTTTTAAATGTATAATGTGTTTTATTCAATTTGAATCTCTTTAAATGAAAACATCGGCCGTTGTTGCTACAATTTAGTTACGCGTAGACACAAAGATCACGTGACCATTATGGTGGTCTCTGAGTGGCTAAATAGAGCTACGGGTAACTTATAAGTTACGCGTAGGGTGTTGGCACTAACGGCGCCTGATACACAACACATTACATGGTACCAGAACACGTCACATGGCACCGGAACACGTATAATGAACGCGGACAGGGTAGATATAATTACGTCACACATGGATACAGGACAGATTGATAATGTCACATGGGGATACACTCATACAGGGTTCCACAACAGCTCACATGTGGATACAGGGTAGATAACGTCACATATCCCCATATCTAACTCCAAGTCACATGATATATATATATGGGATTCTATTGGAACGGATGGGATTCTATTGGTACTTATGGGATTCTAAAGGTACCTATGGGATTTCATTGGTACCAATGGGAGAACTGTAGATATCATTCTGCCATAACATTTTAAAACGTTTTACTTTCAAGTTGTAGTATAATGAAACTCAATTTCAATTTGCAAATTTTTTTATTCTGCAATCACGAAAAATATAAAAGTACATACAATTATATTTGTTTCAATTGAATTACAGAGAAGGTTGATACTTACAATCGGTAATTAATTACATTTTTGACTACAGAACCTCCAGTTATTACTGCTGCATGAGGACTTACAAAAAGTCAGTTATGTTGATATTACTTAGGGTCGGGGGGAAGGGTCGGGGGCAGGTAGATGAACATTTTTTAATTTTTTTTTATTTAGCACAAATCAGAATATTTTTCATGATATTCATTCGACTTGTAACTTGAGTTACGTCTGGATACCTTGGCATATTTTCATGGGGTTATATCATTGTTGTGGTAAATTTAGATATGAATTATAGACATGAGTATGTAATAATAAGTTATGAATTAATGATCAATATTAGAGAGTCACTTTGTAGTGTCGGCCTTGCCATGGCACAGGGATACCGTGTGATAATCACACTTTAGTCTGTGATCTTGTATGATCAGTAGTGTTCAGCAGTGTAAATACGATGACACTGCTATATAACATGTGTTCAGTGTTGTTCACATGATAAGCCATGAGGTGAATATGATGACTACAGATATCATTCTGTCATAATGTTCTAAAACGTTTTACTTTCAAGTTATAGCATTAGAGTATTATAGATAGCACTCTGCCATAACGTTCTAAAACGTTTTACTTTCAAGTTGTAGGATTAAAGCACTAGAGTAGCAAGCTGCCATAGCGTTCTAAAACGTTTTACTTTCAAGTTGTAGTATTAAAGCACTAGAGTAGCAAGCTGCCATAGCGTTCTAAAACGTTTTACTTTCAAGTTGTAGTATTAAAGCACTAGAGTAGCAAGCTGCCATAGCGTTCTAAAACGTTTTACTTTCAAGTTGTAGTATTAAAGCACTAGAGTAGCAAGCTGCCATAGCGTTCTAAAACGTTTTACTTTCAATTGTAGTATAAAAGCACTATAGTAGCAAGCTGCCAAAAACGTACCAAAACGTATTAAAACCTTTTGATGTCATGCTATGCATATCACAGACAGAAATGCCAGATCCTGATAAAACGTTTTTTGAATAAATACTAATTAGTATCAAATTGATCATATAACATAGTAATATAGATCAGCTACTAAAATAATACACAAATTGAAGTGTTGGCTTATACTAAAATCTTAAAATAACTTGAATTGAGATAATATGTCATCACGAGATGCAGTGCTAAAAATGACATGTTATATCAAATATTGCAAAATTAGGAGATTATCGATTTTCAAGGTCAATTACTCCAAATAAATAGTAGAGTTATGTAATATGGGAAGCCAGTAGTCCTGGTACTTTATGTCATAGATATATGTTATAGAAAAAAGAGTAATAATTTCCTAATATCTTTGCCTTATAAATTACATCAAAATCCTTGAAAAGTGTGAAAACTACTGGCGTTTGGGGCCCTGTAACCTCCAGTATCCTGGCATTTGGAGGGCCCTTTTTACACCCCACATCAGTACGTTCTGGGGGTCCCCTGACATAAAGCACTGGCGTTTTGAGGGCCATTTTCACACCCCACATCAGTACGTTCTGGGGGTTCCCTGGCATAAAGCACTGGCGTTTGGAAGGCCGTTTTAACACCCCACATCAGTACGCTATGGTTGTGCTAAGGATATATAAGGATTTGTAAAAACGTTATTGCGGTTGTAATATAATTATAATTATAATTACAATTAGCCTCCTGCCATTGGTATTTTGACCTTATCAAGCAAAGCCAGTCAGAGACCGCACCCGGTCAGAGTCGGCACCCAGTCAGAGACAGCACCCGGTCAGAGACAAAAACATTGGCCCAAGGTCGTGAGACACAGCCATAATCAACTTCAGGACCGTGGAAATGTGTGTTGCTAGGCAGATAAACAATTAGAATAGCCGTTGCTACGCAACCAGCTGTATTAGCAACAAACCAATAGAACCATTGAATTCCTTGGGTCCATATTAGGGGGGTAGGTATAATTATATTCAACTTCAGGACCATGGAAATGTGTGTTGCTAGGCAGATAAACAATTAGAATAGCCGTTACTAGGCAACCAGCTGTATTAGCAACAAACCGATAGAACCATTGAATTTCTTGGGTCCATATTGGGGGGTAGGTATGATTATTATCAACTTCAGGACCATGGAAACGTGTGTTGCTAAGCAGATAAACAATTAGAATAGCTGTTGCTACGCAACCAGCTGTATTAGCAACAAACCAATAGAACCATTGAATTCCTTGGGTCCATATTAGGGGGGGGTAGGTATGATTATAATCAACCTTAGGACCATGGAAATGTGTGTTGCTAGGCAGATAAACAATTAGAATAGCCGTTGCTAGGCAACCAGCTGTATTAGCAACAAACAGAAAGAACCATTGCATTCCTCGGGTCCATATTAGAGGGGGTAGTTATGATTATAATCAACCTTAGGACCATAGAAATGTGTGTTGCTAGGCAGATAAACAATTAGAATAGCCATTGCTAGGCAACCAGCTGTATAAGCAACAAATGGATAGAACCATTGAATTCTTTAGGTCCATATTAGGGGGGGGTAGGCATGATTATAATTAACCTTAGGACCATGGAAATGTGTGTTGCTAGGCAGATAAACAATTAGAATAGCCGTTGCTAGGCAACCAGCTGTATTAGGAACAAACGAATAGAACCATTGAATTCCTTAGGTCCATAATAGGGGGGGTAGGTATGATCATAATCAACCCCAGGAACTATCAAAGGTAGATTTATATTATTGTTATCACATAGCATAAATTTGTGTTGTGACACCTTAATCCAAGATGGCGGCACAATCCAAGATGGCGGCACCCGTTCTGACTTCTGGCAAAGTGCAAACATCATATACCTCGTTCTGGTAGTGCCTGTCGGCACCACCAGGTGGCTACGCCACCACTTCGGCATAAAAAAAAAGTTCTCAAGCAACAAAACTTTAGGCTTACATGGTCTTCCTGCTCCATGAATGGAGCCCTGGTAAGTTACTCACCAGAGCTGCATTCAAGCATCATGCCAACCCTACAGGGTTGATACACTCCCAAAAGGTTGGTATGATGTGACCAAGCATTATGCAGCCCTTAAAGGGTTAAAGGGTTTAGTGTTTGATGCCAACCTTCAAACATAATCACTTTGAATTATTTCAATAAGATCTGCTTTCATCTACAAAAGGTGAGTCATGTCGGTTTGTCACAGGACTAGCAATTTTCTAAATCTATCAACTTCCTTGTAATAAATGAATGTGACCGTCCACGGAAAACCAGCCTTATGCAAGGGGTGCATAAGACAAATAAATAAAAGATTATTACATCAATAATAGGTTCATTCCCCAGGTGAGTGTCAGTTCATGACATCAATAACAGGTTAATTATGATGTTGACACCCGGTGGGTTTGTGTGCCAGTTTGTGACATCAATAACAGGTTACTTCCCATGTTGACCCAAGGTGAGTTTATGCGTCGGTTTGTGACATCAATAACAGGGTAACAGGGTAACTCCCATGTTGACCCAAGGTGAGTTTGTGTGTCGGTTTGTGACATCAATAAACAGGTTACTTCCCATGTTGACCCCAGGTGAGTTTGCGTGCCGGTTTGTGACGGCTCTGCCCATCCTGTGCATCACCAGCTCCATCTACTCCCTGGTCATGTTGGCTGTAGAGCGGTACAGAGCCATCTGCACCAAGGCAGGCGTCATGTCAAAGGGCGCCTCTGAGAAACTTTCCGCCGCCTGCTGGCTGCTCGCCATCCTTGTCAGCATACCGACATTCCTAGAGTACGCCGTGAAAACAGACTTCCATGCTACGATCCCTGTTATTCACCATGACGAGTACAGGAACTCTACTACGTCTTGTCACAGGTAAGTAGCGGGTAAGCCACCAGGGGGTGCCACCAGCCATGTGTGCAGGTAGCTGGTAAGCCACCAGGGGGTACCACCAGCCATGTGTGTATTCCAGCCTCTTATATCTAAACCCTAACTTCCCAGTGCTGAATTGGTACATGAGGCTTAAGGGCATCCCCCCCAAGCTATAAATGTTTTGAAATATAAACCTCAAAAAGTAGTGCCAATTATGAGAAGACCCCCACAAACGTCTTGCAGCAGCTGAAAATGACCCAAAATAAACTTTAACATGATTTTGGCTTAACCCAGATTTCTCTGTTACAGTGTTTTTCAGCTAAACAATATGTATGGACATTTCTAGTGCAGTGTGGGGATGTTACTGTTGATCAGTTTCAATTATTCAAAATGGCTGGCAAATTTCATAAATCTTTGAGAATAACATATCTCTGGTTATAGGCTAATCAAGATAGGGATATATATAACTTACAGATGGAAATATAATTTAAAATATTCATTTGTGAGAAATAGAAATACCAATCATTTGTAAAAGGTTAGATGGCAGCCATCTTGAATTTTCAATGAGATCGGTACCATGTCAGTTTTACTTGAATACTATATGTAACTATTGCAGGCTGGACGTATGGAGTTATCAATGGTATCATGATCTTTCTGCTCTCCTACTTAGGACCTCTCATCGTGATTTCTGTCAGCTACATCAACGTGGCTCTGTTCATCCACAGACAGGCTAAGGAACAGGAGGCCGCCGCCGCTAGCTCAACCACCAAACAAAACTTCACATTAATGAAGGTAAATGATGGCAGCTAGCTCAACCAGCAAACAAAACTTCACTTTAATGAGGGTAAATGACGGTGGCCAGTTCAACCACTGAACAAAACTGATGGTAGTTTAAACCAGCAAACAATACTTCATATTAATGAAGGTAAATAGACAAAGGTTCACGAGTTTCAGTCTGTTGGCTTAAAAGAAAAGACCGGCGTAATTTTATGTGACCCTCTATTGGTTGTACTGCCTTTAAGTATCACCATGCTGACATACATTCTATCAATGTAAGCAGCATGTGGCATTT
The DNA here is from genome assembly GCA_947462335.1 of Harmothoe impar. Lineage (NCBI taxonomy): Eukaryota > Metazoa > Annelida > Polychaeta > Phyllodocida > Polynoidae > Harmothoe > Harmothoe impar. The sequence continues at coordinate 32,116,859 of OX381718.1, forward strand.
AAACCTGAAAGAAACAATTAGAGAGTGACGTCACATGAGACCAAAAATATGCCCAGCCATACTGAACCTATGCAAATACACTGTATTCTACTGTCATTTACAATGCATTAGACAGCCAAAGTATTGCTAGGGAGCTATTCATTGTCACTTTAATTAGTTTTAAACCCCTTTCCCCGCCCATTTCAATAAGAGAATTGTCAAGTAGGCAGCAAGAGCCAATATAAAAAAAACAGATACAAAATATAAAATCGTCTGCATCTACACTGCCCCATGATTGGCCCTTGAGTGGCCCTTAATTGGCCATTACGGCAGCCTAAGATTGGTGTAGATTACCGACCAACCAATCAAAGAGTCGTTATAGGGGTGTCTAGACCAATCAATATAGATGGGCTGAGTGGGTCTTGTACTTTTTTGTTCTCTTGTTACGTCATTCTAACCATGAGCTACCTTATTTATTTCAGGTTTGAATGGTACTTGCTGCATATATTGATAGAATGTATGTCAGGATATTAACATTTAGTGCTAAAACTACCCATAGAAAGCCACATTAAGTTACGCTGGTCGTTTCTTTTAAGGCCTTGTGCAAACCGGCCCACTGGTCTGCTTGTGCAATAACCAGGCCAACAGGTTTAAACAAGTGCTCCTTTGTAGTCTTTTTTTTTCCTTTTTTGGTTCAAGTTATCAGAAATATAGTAGGGATAGCCTAAAATCGCTTATTTCTGTGCCGTAGAAATGTAAACAAACCGACATTGATGATGTCATTGATGACATGACAGGGTCTTGAAATATGAGCATGGGTTATTTCACGGGGAATAAAATACAGCCTTCTTTGGTTAAGCCAATGAGCTGTATTCCATAAAAAATAAATGATGGTAGCTAGCTCAACTACTAAACAAAACTTCACTTTAATGACGGTAAATGATGGTAGCTAGCTCAACCAACCAAAACTTTAGATTAATGACGGTAAATGATGATGGTGGACTAGCTTGAAACTAAGACAATATAATACGGTGTATCTTGAGCAAGCCCAAATCGTGGGAACTTTTTCAAATAGGCATTGACTCCTAGGGCTGTTGTTTTTCTATAAGGTATTGAAGAATGTACTCTACTGGCAGTTGCTAATAACGCCTATTTTTGTAGGATTCCAGAAAGTAACACTTAGGCCTATAGGGAGTGTTTTTTCTCTTAAGGCCACTGCAAATGGCAAGCTGTCTCGATCAGCAACCAAGGAAAATCAGTGTTTGCGGGGGAACATGCCATTTGCGGTGGCCCTTAGCAACAAGGCGGAAGGTGTGGTCGATTTGGAGGGGCCAACAAAATGTGTACGCCTTGAGAGGGCTTGACCAAAAAGATGTGGACCCCTTGTGAAGGGACCAAAAAAAGTGTAACTATAGCTACCATGTAACAGGGGCCAATCACAATCTATTTGAACCCTGCTGATGGGGGTATGCACAAGACATTTAGATCCCTCTCACCTGGGGCCTGAAATAATTTTGTGTGAAAATCCACCTAGCCCCACTTTTGTCAAAAACAACTACCACCATGGCTTCTAATTGGCAAGCTAGCTACTACACTAATGGTGAGATAGCAGGATTTCTGTTAAAGTTAGTACATCCGATGTGTGAGACAAAAAAATGGATTTCCCTAAAAATGAGACAGAATGTTCACAAATGATATATTTGACTTCCTATCTGTTTAATTGCCCTTAATTCCCTCCGATTTTGCTCTAACTAGATTTTATTGCCCAATATCTGGTCATTTTGGAAGCCCATGTTTGGGGGACATTGGATCCCTTTGTAACCTATTAACACCCATTGATGACCTGTATTCTCTAAATATACTTTTACAGGGTTTAGAATACATTTAAGTAAAATTTAGAGTGGATATACCCACCAGGTGACATGACCATAGGCCTTTGACACATTATACTTAAAACATGTAGTTCCAGGAGAGACCACTTCTCACAAGAAGGAAGCACTGTGCATCATTCACAGACCCTGCCATACAAATCAGGGGGATGACCACCTCACTAACCCCATATGGTGGCAAATTGCTGAACTACTACACTTATTCTTGCCTCTCTACCTCAGCAAATTACTTACCTTAAAACAATACTTTTTTCCTCTACAGAATAAGGTGCGCGTCATCAAGATGCTCGTAGTGGTGGCGGGGCTCTTTGCCATGTCATGGATGCCTTACTTTGTCTTGCTTCTCATTGCAGTAAGTACTGTGCTTTATTCCGCATGAGCTGTCTTTCAAAGATAATAATAAAGAATTGTCCAAGCAGTCCAAATTTTTTTTTTCAGCGTTACAACATTTAGTTTTTCATATTTTACAAAGACATCGGACAAAACAGACAGACAAGACAGGACAAAACAAGGGTTCACAAAAGCTTTGGTAAAATAGTGCATAAAACATTTGACAATACATGAATGATCAGACAAGAAAAAACCCACAAACTACATGCTGTCCAATAGTATCTGCAAATCAGCAAACCGTTTCAACTTTCCCTTTCTCTTTGAAATGTTTCTCTCTCTAAGCAACTTACATTTCAGCTCATACACCCATGTAAACAAATCAAGGTTGTTACCATGAAAAAGTCTCTGTCTGTATATATAAAACTTTATGGAAAGAAGAATGTAATTCTCAAACCGAAACTGTCTCCCTTTATTTGGATTGTTAAATAAGCGACCGGCTTCATTTTCCATCTTCAAATCCATACCAACTACTCCAACTTACCAGTTACTAACAGAAGTCCAGAATCTACCTACATTTGGACAATACAAAAAGAAATGCTCAATACTGTCTATCTCATCACAATAATTACAGGTCGGAGAATCAACAACCCTGCTTTGATGCAAATACTTATTACAAGGTATAATTCTATGGTAAATTTTATACTGAAGGGATTGCAATTTAGTTTCACGGCATGCCTTATACGCAGTCATATACAATTCTGTCCAAATAACTGGGGTGAAATCTTCATAGACCTTCATCCACTGAGCCTGTGAGGAGGGTACCTTGCCTACACATGAGCATGTTGTAAGGTAAACAATTTTACTGCTAACCTCTAACACATCAATTAGCTTTCCGTCACTACCCCACAGCAGCAATTGCTGACCATCATCACCTAAAGGCTCATACGTAAATGATTTCCACCAGGGAACTGCACTTTTTATCTGACCTACTGACAGGAAATTACATCTGATCTGATATCTCTCCTGTATCTCAGAATATGTTAGTATGCCACCATTTGCACTCAAAATATCTCTGACTTGAAACACTCCTGCCCTTCTCCACTGGAACCAATTAAAAGGTTGCCTGTTACAAAATCATTTTTCCATGTACAATCATTTTAAAATTCCCTACAACTCTGTGGTTCTACACAATAAAGGTCACTCCATACCTTAAACAGTGCTCTGTAAAATGGGGACTTGAAAGCACAATATCTCTTGTTATTCTTTTCCAAGAACAAATAAAATATATGATCTATCCATCGAACCTGATCTCTGAGAAACAGTGTCCTCCTTTCCCAGTCACTTTTACAAAACCGTTTTACCCACTGCACCATTGCAACCTTATACGTAGATTCCAAATCCAGTAAATTCATACCCCCTTGGGCCACTGGCAAGCACATAGTATCATGTGCAATACGATTACTTCTACTACCCCATAAAAACAAGTTTGTAATGCCTTTAAACTCAGCAAAACCTTCATTGGCACATGCGTAACTGAACATGGGTAAAGAAGTATTGGTATAAGTAGGCTATTGATGATTGTTACTTCCCCTTTTAGGGACAAACTCCTATTATTCCAATCATTGCAAATAGCATTACATTGAGCAAGTCTTTCAGCAAAATTCCAATTATAACTATCTTCCTCTGTCTTACCCTTCCCTACAACAATTGCAAGTATCTTCAATTGGTCGGTACACTTCCATGGAAGATCAAGAAAGTCCTCAACATTAAAGAGCATCATTTGTGATTTTTCGCGACTTACTTCAAGACCTGAATATCTGCGGAAGCGCTCCAGAAAGTCTAACAAATGTAGTAATGATACCTTATCCTTAAGGAAACATGTAACATCATCAGCAAACATGGTTAACTTGATTTCTTTACCAGATATTGTGACACCTCTGATATCTTCATTTTCCCTTATAGCTATTGCTAACAGCTCTACAACAACAATGAACAGGTAGGGGGAAATACAACAACCTTGCCTTGTACTCCTGGAGGGTTTAAACCAGTTTGTAATATAACCATTATTGGCAACACATGTCAAAGAATCCTTGTAGATTATCTCAATCCACCTAATATAGTTTTCTCCTACACCAAAGAGTCTGAGTGCATGGAGTATCGAATTCCAATTAACTGAATCAAAAGCTTTTTGAAAATCCAATGATGCGATCATTGCTGATGCATCCGTTGTCTCACAATGACCAACAACATCCTCTATAGTTCTAATATTTGTACCTTCCCTTCATAAAACCCACCTGATCAGTAAAGATAATGTTGTCAAGTGTCCTCCTCAACCTAAATGCCAACGCTTTGGTTATAATCTTATAATCAGTATTCAACAGAGTAATGGGCCTCCAGTTAGCAATCTTCAACTTATCTTTCCCCTTCTTTGGAATTAAGCATATCATGCCTCTTCTTTGCTCAAGGCTTAGTTTACCTACTTGCCAAGAATATTGAACACATTCAAGCATAAACACTTTAAGGTCAGCCCAAAAGGTTTTATAGAACCAAGGTCCAAAACCATCTGTAACAGGCGTCTTACCACCCTTCAGTGTGTCGAGGGAAACCTTCAATTCCTTTTCAGACAATGGGTAGTCCAAGAAATTCCTGTCTACATCTGGTATTTTAGGAATAGATTCTCCCATAACAAAACCTTCATCCCCTTCCTGCCCATCCAACCTTTCCTGTTCCAGATACAAATTCTTATAGAAATTTTCCAACTTTTGCACACCCTTAGCATCACTAACCACAGTACCTGGCTCAGATTCCACTTGTGAAATGGTCCTATCCAGATATCCTTTTTTCTCTAAGTTAAGAAAGTAACTTGTAGGTTTTTCCCCAGAAGCCATCCATGTACACTTTGCTCTAAAGGAAGCAGCCCATGCTACCTTATCACTGTCGAACTGGAGCTCCCTGCGAACAGAGGTCAGTTCATCAGCTACATCCTCACCCCTATCTGATCTGACCTCAAGGACTTTCAAATTTCTTTCTAACTGGTTTACTTCTACCTTATTCCTTGCACTCCGTTGTCTGCTATACCCTAGAGTAAACTCTTTAATTCTGAATTTTAGGAAATCCCAAAAGGTATGGGGGTCCATTTCTCCCTTCTCTAACGACACAGTTTGGATCAATGCCCACACTTTGATTCTGTAATCCTCTGCTTCTAGGAGTTCCTCATTCAATTTCCACATCCCAGGCCCACGACCCTCTGTATGCCTCAAAAGTTCCAGTACTACTGGGCTATGATCAGATAAGTGTCCAACTTGTATTACACAGCTACTGACCATATTGGATACATGCCTAGACACTAACCAAATGTCTATTCTTGAAGCTTGCTTACCCCTGTGGAAAGAAAACCTAGGTTCAGTGGAATGCATCTCTCTCCATAGCTCTGTCAATTCTAGACTCTCAATTACATCCAATACCGCCTGCCTGTATCCAGTACATGTTTTAGGGGATTGACTGTTCTTTCGGTCTCATAGTTAAGGTGAATGTTGAAATCACCCCCTATAAAAATAGGAACATCTCCCAAATTCCTCACACATTCCACCATTTCACCCAGTATAGCAGTCTGCTCTGATTCATTATTCTGATTGGGAGCATACAAGCCTCCAAGCACTATCATACTCTCCCCTAACTTAACCTTTAACACAATAAACCTTCCAGTAACACCAAGATGAGACACAAGTATCTCTGCATCTAGGTTTCTTCGAAATAATATTGCCACCCCTGCAGAGCTAGTAGAACCATGAGAGAATACAATTTTACCACCCCATTCACATTCCCATAGATGACCTGTCTGAGGAGAGGAGTGTGTCTCCTGTAACACAGTAAGGTCATACTTTCTATCCCTCACCAACTTGAAAACACTCCTTCTTTTGGTAGCACTCCCTAGTCCATTACATTGTAAGTACACAATTTGTATGTATCAGTCACTGCCATAATTACTTACACATTCTACATCTACCAAATGCATCAAGCACTGTCTACTCGTTTCCATAAACATGAGTATCTGAACCCAGACATAAACAAAACAGAAAACACATAACATAAAGTTGTCTCCTCCACAAGTACACAAAACATAAGGAGAGTGGTCAATGCTGAAATTACTAGTGGGATGGTCATCCTAAAATCTTAGATCCAAGAGAAAGATGGATTGTGTGATATACATCACAAGTGACCCAGGGCCTCTAGTGGAAATATTTAAAAATGGTTTACACAACAGGATAGGTATCATAAATATTGATCTATTGATACAGTGTGCTATGTCATATTTGAAAAGTTTTTCCTTGTCCAAGGTGTCCTGAACCGTCACACTTGAAACCAGAGGAACTTGGCAGACCAAAACAAAAAAAAAGACTCTACCACCACCCTAACTCACACACGGGCATTAACTTTAGCGTTTTCAACATGCCTGTACTGTAAGTTGTATGCACTACACGCAAAAACATGCGCGAAAGTTGATGCCCGTGGATTCCGAGAGCACCCTTATGGAAGGCTCTATTTGACCAAAAAGCGTCTCATAAAAACGTCTCACCTGCTCTTCACCGTTGCAGGTATAGGAAGTCTGTGTGAACGTGACTCTTTTAAAGTCAGGATTCAAAGTCACTGGCCTATCTTCAGCATTAGTTCACAGAGACTTTTTTTGGGGTAGTTTTTGACATTTTTTATTTGTCTTTTTTCACTAGGAAAAAAAATTGTACGGAAATTTTGGGAAAAACGGGAAGAGAAATATAGTTCCTGAGATGTGTATGAGCTTTTTTTGGGAGAGAAATACCAAAAAACAAAAGCAGGGTGAATTTTCAAAGTCAGCTGACCAATCTATGTTTTTTGTTGGAAAACCGTCTCACAGAGACCCAGGGTTCCCTGGGTCAATAAATCCAAGTGGAGAAAAATGAATAGATATCATCAGTCAAAATCAGTGAGTACATTTCACATGCAAAATAATATGCCATACCAGATGACTACAATCTCATACAAACTCATTATCATCAGCCAAAATCAGTGAGTAAACTACACATGCAAAATGGTTTGTCACACCAGATGATTACAATCTCATACCACAAACTTTAGAAGCAAACTGTCACTGCTGTTCTGTACAGAGTTCTCCTCTCACCTCCTCCAGGAGGGACCCCATTTTGTTCCTCCCAGTCCAGGCAGCATGATTCAGGGCATCCTTACTTCCAATATGGACACCTGTACCCCAGTAAGTGTCTGTGGAGGCCTCACCTATCTTCCTTTGTTCAGTAGCCAGGAGAAAGCTTCGGAGGTGACTGTTCTGTGAGAATTTCGCAGTTAAACCCTTGTGGAGAATAGAAAAACCCCTAGCCTCCCATTCATCCTTGCAGTGCTCTTTACAGTCCCTGATGATCTGTTTCAGCCTCACTGTGTCACATGATTTGCGAGCAGCCTTCTCCAAACCTGAGTCATTTGCAACAATAGCACATTGAACAGCAAAATACTGTTCCATTGAAGTGTATACAGTGTCTTCAACCTTGAAGTTTACTTTGTGATGATTCGACAGGGGACTATATTTAGTGAAGAACACTACTGTGTTATCATCCTGGAGCGTCGAGAGTGCCTCTGGCCCTAGGCTTTGTGGCAATGTTTCCAAATCAGATGGTGTAAACCTCCTACCATTGAGGCTCAGAGTGGATCCTGATAAATATACTTCACTAAATTCCCCTTTGTCTTTTGCTGCCCGAAATATGTGCTTCATGAGTGCAACATCCTTCTGCTTCTTCTGTGGTAGATCCTCAGAAAGCCAGGGTTTGCGGCCTTCCAACTTAACACCCTTAAACTTCACCTTGGCTTTCCACACTTTGTTAGGTGCCTGCAAGGACCTGAACCGGATAATTATGGGTCTTGGACGAAATGAGGGGTTCCCCATGCGATGTGTAACATCAATGTTCTTATCAGTCATCCCTAATTGATTACTAAATACTGAAGTCACTTTGCTGACAGTATCCTCGTTCGGTGCCTCCGGGCAACCATCAAGGATAAGGTTCAGTTTCCTCGAGTAAGTCTCAATATTCAGGCATGAGTCACTCACCCCCTTGAGCTCCTCCTCTAGTCTAGCAATCACCAGTTTCACGTCACTTAATTCCATTTGGACGGACTTATTCTCCTCCTCCAGGGTAGTAACCTGAGTCTTGAAGTTGGTGATCTCGGTCTTATGCTACTCAACGTCTGCAGTCAAAAACTCCAGAGAGGACTTGATGCCCTGCACATCTGGGCACATCTGGGAATTCTGGGCACTGGATTCAGACATGCCAGCTGGCTCCCTACCAACTACTCAGCGCTGCAGGCAGTACACACACAAAGGCGGCGGCACGACCGGTTCAAACTGGTTCAAACTGGATCAACCCAGATTAAACCAGTTCTTGATGGAAGCTTCCAGAAACCAAGATGGCTGTCCCACAATTAGTCGTAGTAGGAGGTCTCCTGCACCTCAAATACCTCATTTTCAGGCAAATTGATGCTTACTTTGCCCAAATTACACAGTCAGGAGGTGCTATGTACCTTCATACACAAGTACTCACATGTTAAGGATCCAATTCCACTCAGAAAAGGTATAAATCCATCCCAGAAGTAGGGGCTGGGAACTAGTGCATCCTGCTGCTTTCAGGTCTCACACCACTCTCTCGCAGTCCAAATTATTAATTGTTCTACAAAATATGCTGTATCAAGATAGGAGTAGATCTTTAAAATGAAGGGAATTTTTAATCATGAGCTGAACACCTCTGTTAAATTAACCCTTAAAGGCCTCAAGTTAATTTGATGCAACAATTGTGCTGGGGAGCCAGTTACTGCTGTTGCATTGTAATGCAAATGGAACCCTACGGTGTGCAATATGGCCCACTAATATCGTAAGAGAGGAGTAGACTCGCCAGGGTCATGACGACAAAGGGTTTATTATACCTAGCATATGACAAGTCTATTCCTACAACGTAGGAGCGCCGGACAAGCCACGTGTGTAATACGTATGTCTGTATTGCAACGTGTGCGATACGGAAACAGCTTCGCTGCGACTGCGAGGCCCAATCAGACTACATCTCAGCATGAAACTATACTAGTAGCAAGCCCGCACGGGGCCAATTTGGTTTTAGCTCGGATTGGCTGTTTGAAGTCGGGCAAAACTGAGCTGGGTTTCATGTTGGGCAGATGGCTGGGCTGAAGTGTGGCCCCGATCGGGCTGCCCATTTTGGGCTCAGATCAGTTTCAAAGCGGGCTGCCCGATTTGGGCTCAGATCAGTTTCAAAGAGGGCTACCTGCTTTGGGCTCATGTTGGCCAGATGACAGGAAACCCGTCCAAAATCCGTTCTGAGCCCAATTCGGGCAGCCCACTTGGGGCCACACCAAAACCCAGTGCCCTAAACCAACGGGCGCCCGTCGGTTAGCCCACTCCGGGCCGATGAGGGCTGAGGTTGGGTTTGGACAGGGCAACTGGTCTAATAGTTCTGATGATTGACACCAGATGTCACTACTATACAATATCTAGAGTTTTCCAACAAAGCCAGATGAAATTGACATTATATGATAATACAATAAAATGTTAAAGTGATGTAGAACAGGAAACAATAAATAGATGTTCTCACAGTTTGAAAATAAGATAGAATATATATTTGAATGATGAAAAAGGAGGTTCTCTAAGCAGCTATCCAGTGTAAACACTATTTCTGTGGCATTACAATCTTAATACAAGACTCATGTGCCCCATGTAGGTATGAACTATGGCTTTGAAGGCCAATGTGCACCATAGACACTTGTCTATGCTGCATGTGGCTCAAACCTGATGATAATAGGCCTGCTTGATACTTCCATTATTGGGTAGGAAGAGTATGATTATGCCTTGGGTTGATTAGCAGGACCTAGGATATCTGGTTCAACAAATACAAGAAATCATTGGAGAATGATTGGATAGATTCTAAAAAGCCATGATTATCCGATCTTAGCCCGCTTTCAACCCGTCCAAAAACCGATCTAAGCCCGCTTTCAACCCGTCCTAAAACCGATCAGAACCCACTTTCAGCCCGTCCAAAAACCAATCTGAGCCCAAAGTGGGAAGCCCGTCCAAAAACTGATCAGAGCCCAAAGTGGGCTTCCCGACCAAAACCCGATCTGCGCCCAACATGGGAAGCCCGCATGGGGCCAGACCAAAGCCCAGTGCCCTAAACCGACGGGAGCCCGTCGGTTAGCCCACTCCGGGCCAGACTTGCAAACACAGTCTGGCCCCGTGCGGGGCCACAGTGTGTTTGCTACTAGGGTTGTTTGGGTCTGCCGCATCGCACGGTGCACACTCCTGCGCAGCCGTGCGCACCGTGGGATACGGCAGACCCAAACTCGTCGTCGTACATCCAGTTGTATTTTTACTCGTTCATTTTTATGTTAGTAGTATATTAAAGGTATTCAGCACAATATACGCAAACGGCACCTGGTGGCAAAAAACAAAACTACCTGCAAACTGATATTTGCATATTTTTCATACTTATATGTCATGATCTACCTTTGTCTACCATTTTAGTGTTATACCTTGGCATTATACATATCTTGATCACTATATTTCCTTTTTGACATGCCCATAGGCTCATAAAGTAAATAGATCAGTTTTCAACATGTTCCTAAATGTATGCCTGCATTTCATTGAGAAATTGTTGGGAGATTTTTTTGATGTAGAAAATTGTAGAAAAGTTTTATTTTCTCATGAGGGCCTATATGCAGTGCACTTAACTGTGAATGCCCTGTAAAAGACAAATAAACCCCATGACTTCTTTTCTTTGTGTTCCATAAGCATCAGGCTAATATCCCTAAGAGTCATTAGGGGAAAATGTTGGTCGATCTAAGATTAGCTAGATTGTGTTTTATACCTTTAAGGCACTATGTAGCCCTTAAAGGGTTAAGTAAATCTCAAATTCTTAACTTCATACAGAAAATAACGGGTACATCTGGGACGGATGAATCAGCGGGTGCGCTGAATCTGATTCGTCCTTCTCTGAGCACGTTCTCGGTGAGCTACAATGTGTACCTGTACACCTACTTCACAGCCTCCTTCAGGTCCGCCTTCAGACAGCTGCTGCGTCCCTGTGTGGGGGCTCATGGTGCGGACACCAGGGTGGAACCTGAGTCTACCAATAGTTCTGTCACCACAGGACCCTGAGTCTGCCAATAGTACCATCACCACCAGCCCCTGAGTCTACCAATAGTACCACCACCACCGGCCCCTGAGTCTTACAATAGTACTACCACCACTAGACGGCGTGTCTGGCCCATCCTTCCAGTGGGGCCAGACGGAAATTCACTTGTGCCCACAGGGATAAAATGCGGGGCAAATTGCCCCACAAAAAATGTGAATATTTGGACTGATCTACAGCTTTCAAGGTCCACATGTTTAGAAAATGTAAGTATTCTTCTAACTAATAACTTCTAATTATTTTATAACACCCTCTTTTTGCGCTATATATTTATGTTGTGTTTGGAAACATTGACCTTTAAATCCTGAGCCTTGTCAATGGTATTATTTGGCATTAATGGACATCCCCTGGAACAGACATGTGGAGAGTGAATTAAAGAAACAATGTTTAATTGGAGGAGTTATATGACAATTATACATTTATAATTAAATGATACCTGAAAATTATACGACAGTCGAATGAGATTTTGTAGACCTGCATGATTATAATTACATAGGAAGTAGACTGACAGGGAGGGGGGGTAATTGTGGACATGATATGATTATGGTAACATTGACACCTTTAGAGGAATTGTTTGTATGGTGTGTCTTGTAAACAGGATTGAATAGACATAATTATTAGTGGTAATAACTATAAGGATAACATTATACAATCATATAAAATCATATAAGGTGTGAGGATAAACCTTGTGAACATGGTCACCCCATTTGAAACTCGATTCCATTAGAACGCCAATCTGAACTGGAGAGACACAATATTCCAATGACTAAGGGAATAGAAAAACATAAAGATAACAATGAAAGACTGTTCCTTTATGGCATCTAACTCACTTGAAAAGAAACCAAATACAGAATGACAAGTAGTTAATATAGGTCAACATGGATTTCTGCCGCTAGGTGGCAGCAGTATACCATTTTCGTAGTAATTATTCCACTCAACCCTTTCCCGAGTCAAATAAAGTCTCACAAAATCTCAAGACATTGTATAATAAGAATGGATGAGAGAGACTGAATGCAGTTACCATAAAGTGTATTGATATTTGCATAATTGTGTTGAATAAAACTGTGTTAAAAAAAACAGCAAAAGTATATAATAGACATCACATTGGAAGGAAAAGTTAAATGCTTAAGTACCTGGACCAGTAAAAAGCTGGTATCACGTACAATTCAACTGTATTAATGCAGGATTAAACTAATACATTGTGTAGTGTGTATTAACCTTGCTGAACTTGAACTATTATGCAGGAAAGTACTCTCCATGCAAGCATAATAATTGATATAAATTGATAACATTAATGATATGAAACCTACAGTAAAGGTTGCGAGAACTTTACAGCACCCAGTTGCTGTACATGTACAGCAAAATCTACTGGAACAAAAGTTGCCAGCAACTCTTGTTGTATGTGTACAGTACTTACTTCTTACAGTGTAGGTCACTCTACTCAGGCTGTTCAAGATGACATGGTTGTCTGAGAGAGGAGAATATGCCATATAACATACAGTAAGAAGAATGGACCAAACACCTGGGTGGAGTATAAGACACAAAAATGGCACGAGTTCCACTTGAGATTTTGTTTGCATGATGGCTGCCTAATGTTTAATGGATGAATGCTACTCCTTCCAAAGAATCCGAATCTGCTTGGGGCCATTTTGTACATCAAGAGCCCTAATTTGCATATTCAATTAGGTCAGGTAAATTACCATATTCAGGGAGTAAGCATATAAACAAGGTTAACTATGATTGTTTTGAGGGAAAAGCTCCTGAGGATCTCATGTCCAGTCATTGACAAATTTGAGTCTTATTGTGATATTTTACAAAAAAAAATACCCCCCCCCCTACTCCTATAACCCCCCTCTTTTCCTATGCCACCATGTCACTATACTATACTGTCGTGTTTAAGTGTAGGCCTGCTAATTTTAGCTCAATTTCCCTCAGTTTCCTCTCCTTCTGCCTCCTTTCCTCTGCTGCCTTTGCTTTACTGACTGCCTCGATCCGAGCTTCCAGCTCGGCATCCGATAAGGACCCTAGGTCCTCGGGCGATTGTTGGCGGTCCTCCCTCGAGCCCTGCTCCTCCTGCCCGTCGCAGCCTCCATTGCCGGCTGCCACCGGATGCCCTGGTTCCCCTGATACTTGTTTCCCAGATATCTCCCTGGCTGGGTTTGGCACTCCACAGTGTGAACAAAACTTGCTGTTACCATTATAGGTCTTGTCAAATGCTACACAGGTCAACATTCTGAAGGTGACAAGTTAGAGTGACAAAAAGAAAAGAGTCTCTATCTGCTAGCTCTGCTTTGCTTGCTGCTTGCCAGAGGAGTGCTACTCCCCTTCCAAGGTGGAGAGTTCCACTGCTGCTTCTAAGGAGAGGCCCTAGGGGGCACTGATAGTTCCTCACTAATATGTGGATAACTTACCAGAAGAGTTATGCCCGACATTTTACAAAATAACTCCCCCCCTTACTGCCCTGGCCCCGCTCTTTTCCTATGCCATCATGTCACTATACTATACTGTCAGGTTTAAGCGTTTCTAATCCATCTTTTAAAAGCTGATTTGGGGTTGATTTTATTTTACTGTTTTTCAACATATTTGTGTTCATGTCCATATAAGTATGTGTGTAGCTTTTTAAATTGTTCTGTTATTAGTAAATATATAAAATATAGAGAGAACCCTAATGAAGTTGGGTCCCCTGACCTATTCTCACCTAGATATGCTCTGGATCTACTTGTTATGGATCTTTATGTATTAAAATGATTTAAACAGATATACACATATTTGTATCAACATTAAAACACAATGCTGTTATCATCATGATACATGAATGCAATCCTGGTGATAAACTGCAGGTTGATACACTCCCATGATGGCATGATGTACCAAAGCAGTCTCAGATAATTCCTAACCCACAATACATTGGTTCACCATGATAAGAAGTGAACATGAACTTAAGTGAACTAGTATTGTGTGAGTTTTATCAGCGTGATACTGAGTGAGGTGCAGGTGTTGTGTCCCACAGGTCGGTGCTACACAGCTACATACCACACGACGTCACTTCTACACTGGGCTTCACACCACAAGGTAGGGCTTTAATGCAGCTCAGACATGTTTCAATAACTTTCTTACATTTCCATGCCCTACAATATAGGCCTGACCCATTTATAAGCCTGATCAATATACCATTTGAAATCAATACAAGCCTGTACTTATAAACGGGGATAAATACTATTCTATTCTCACAGGGTCTAGACATATTACCTTAATTCTAATTATGGTAATTCAAAATGGCCGAAGGTGAGTTCAGTCCATTTCTATTTCATTGCATTGTAGTGAATACAGAGGTATCTGAACCCTGTTCTTTGGACAATATGTTCTATAAGTATTAGAGGTAATATACCTATGCATGGATTTGGTGTACATGTCCTAGTTTTTGCATAATACCTATTCCAATATATCAAAGGTATCACTGTAATTCACTCAAGGGTATTACCACAATTCTGTTGTTGTGTTTTGGCAGGTATCACCGTAATTCAGTTGACAGTGTATTACTGTAATTCACTCCATGGTATTGCTGTAATTCTGAAGGTGTATAGCATTGTATGTTTTCCCATTTATCTAATCTGTAATAGGTGGTCATAGAGTTAATAATTGACACACATTCATAAAATATGTATACACCCTGTCACTGTAGGCTTGACACTGTCAATACTCTCACATAAGCAAACAAGTTATTATGCTATTACTGTGAGATGAGCAGTGATAATTATTAGTTCATTGTGAGGCACTATGGAACTCATCATCTTCAGCACGCTTTCAAACTGAAACGGCTTACTTTTCATGAGGTCACTGGCAAGATTGTATATCAATCAGTTCATTTCCCAATTGAACTCACTGAAATCAAGAGGAAGATTGAGCAAGGTATGCAGTGCACTATAGACATGTACACACAAGAACTGACTTGGGTAAATTACCAAGAAGATACAAATATGAAGATAAAAAGAAAGCGGAGTCATTCAGAGATGGATGAAGACAACATAATAACAAGAAATGAACCAGCACCTCCTTCGCAAAGTGCCACTAATGATGAAGTACCCCAAATTTTCTCTAGAGTTCTAGATAATAATGAAAGATATTGGCCGACAGGAGGACTTTATTTCAGTTCTCCAGGGATTATCTAGGGAAGGTGATTTGGACCCTCAAAATATCTCACTGCATCTCCTGCTTGACATAGGTAGTTTCTTGTCTGCCCGAACAACAAACAGTGTGAGATACAATGAAACCACCATGGACTTTTGGTGTGTGGTACAGAAACTGTTCAGAGGTAAAGCAACTCAGTTCTTCTAGGGGTCATATGGCATCAGTTCCTGACCTTGATCATGGTGAGTGGCATAATATACATACCCACATGCTTCTAGTAGGTAAGGGGTGATCATCTTTTAACAACAGGGGGGGGGGGGGAAGCAAATGAATTTTGACCCTGCTCTTGAGATATTCATACAGTGCTACTTTAGTGAGGGCTAGAATTACAGTGATACTTTAGTGAGGGCCAGAATTACAGTGATACATGACCAAGTGATTGGTGTTTTGCCCCATGCTTCATACCAAGAGGTGGGGAAGACCTGATATTAATCATGGAAACAAGTTCTGATAATTTGGAAAGTGAACATGGCATTTTAAAGGCAGGAAACCAGGTAGAAATAACATATATCCCAGAATTATGGTATTTTCTTTATTTATTTTTTTTATTTCTTTATTTGACATCCACATGGTGATTTACAAGTCAAATACATTCATTATTTTAGCATGCAAACAGTGATCATAAAAGGTATTAAGAATTTTGGAAGGACATATCACAAGTTATGTCAATCTGAATACCAGTTAATCCTTGGCACTAATTTCATAAAAATGATCATCTAGCGCGGCTGGTCAGGCCTGAAAATAAAGTATCATTATATACAAATATGCAGCATTCTTCTATCTGATGCACAAGTACTAAAAGGTATTAGTACCTAGCTTTTGTGACTATGTGAGGTATTTTCAAGACTGTGGTATACATACAACATTATAGGAGCCCTACCGAAGCAGGCAAATTTTGAAATAATCATAAATATGTATTTCAACTGAATGTGAGGAAGAACTATTTAGGATTGAAGAGAAATAAAATAAAATAAGCTGTCAGTCCACTGAACCTATCAACTGTCCTTTAGTTGATAATACATTGTCGGCACTCAAATCTGAAAAAAGTCTTTGCAAGTAGTCCACTGAACTCAAGCTTGATTGCCATCAATGTAGAAAGTCAATGTAGAAAGTCAACAACTTGTATAACAATCAATTTTCACCATTTACAAGAATATCATTCCTAGCTCTAATTCTTCTTTGCCTGTTAATATATTCTCTACTGTTTACATACAGATTTTTCTTTCCTCTCATATTTGTGAGGAAATGGGATTTGACTCTTTTTTTAAATGTTTCTTTTTTTATCAAATATTGTGTCTCACCATCTAATTTATCCCATAATAGAACACCTCTATAATATGGAGATTTAGCATAAAAAACAGATATTGGTCTCTTTAGTGGAAAATTAGATTTATCAGCACTTCTGGTATTGACAACAGAATGATTACTTTGCATTTTCTTAGATTTTCTAAACATGAGTGAGACTAACAACTCCTTCCTTCTATTTTCAAGCTTGGGTACCTCACATCTGAAGTGTAACCCATCAACAGTCTCATCCCTCATTTTGCACCTCAAACAAATTCTCAAAGCCTGGTTTTGTAAAGTTTGTATCCTACTAATTACAGTTTTCTTGCTTGCAGAATCTAATATAAAAGAACAGTAGTCTGCAAATGGCAGGATAGTTTGCTTATATATGACAATTGCTGTATATTCATCCATCAAATACCTAAGATTAGCAAGTTTAAAAATGCTGTTGGTTATCTTCCTATTTATATCATCAGCAAATTTAGAAAGAGTAAGCTCACTATCTAAAGTGGCACCAAGATATTTATAAAATTTAACTTCTTGAAGGTTTTTGGTGCCCATATTAAGATTCAACTTTGGAGCTAAATCAATTTTTTGTGATGAATCAAACCACATGCATTGTGTTTTCTTTACGTTGATTGTCATACTATTTTTATCACACCAGTCAGATACACCATTCAGATCCATTTGAACTGCCCTTTCAGCTAATCTGTAGTTAAAATTACTATTATATTACACAATATCATCAGCCTACATCAGAATTTTTGAGCTAGTAGCACAGTTAGGAAGGTCATTTATGAACAATATAAATAGCAGAGGCCCTAAAACTGAGCCCTGTGGGCTGATTTCCAGAGGTTATATTGTCAACCTTGGTTCTTTGTAATCTGTTTGATAGGTATGACTCCATCCACAATAAGAACTTGTAATTTAGTCCAATTTTTGAAAGTTTTTGCAATAAAAGTCCATGATGAATGCTGTCAAATGCTTTACGCATATCAATATATGTAGCAGCAGTGTATTGACCCAGATCTCTACTTCTAAATAAATCATTAACAAGCTCAAACACAGCTTCCCCAGTACTCCTGTTTTTTCTATAACCAAATTGACAATCATTTAAAATTTCATTAGTTTCAAGATGGTTCATGAAAAATGTATGCGCCAGCTTCTCTTGCAATTTCCCAATAAGTGGTAAAATGCTAATGGGCCTGAGATTTGATACCAAAGTGGAGTCTCCTGGTTTTGGCAATGGAGTAATACATGCAGTGGACCACTCATCAGGAAAATTACTTGTATCAAAAGAGTGTTGAAACATATGTGTAAGCTGTGGTATAATTAGCTTAAAAACATCCTTGAAAATCTTAGAAGTAACAAATGGTTCCCCTGAAGGTTTGCTGATATCAATGTCCCTTATAAATTCTTTTACATCCTCAAAACAAACTTTTACATCAGGTTCATTATTATGATATTGATTTGATGCTGGCCTGTTGTAAATAGTCTGATACCTGTCCAAACCCTCATCAACCTTTTCCTCAAAGAGTTTTTCTCCCACTGAAGAAAAGTAATCATTTATAAAATCTGGAGTTTTTTCATATTCAACAAAAGCTTTTGGTACATCAATCTCTAACCTTGGCATCTGAATTTCCTCTGTAGGTTTTAAGAGGCTATTGATATTCTTCCAAAACTTTTTTGCATCACCTCTAGACTGCTCAAGTTTTTCTGTGAACAAATTGGATTTTGACTTCTTAATGGTTACAGTTATTAGTTGCCGTAGAGTTTTTGCTTCTTCTAAATATTTTGGGTCTTCTGTATGCCTAAAATGAATTAAATTGTCCCTTCTGAGATGTATTAGTTCCAAAATCTCATTATTGAACCACTCATTCTGATAGTCCTTAAACTTTATCTCTCGTACTGGACACATCTCATCAAGATAATCAGTGATTACATTGATTATAAACTTTTTACCTGTTTCACTTAAATTGTAAAAGTAGTCCCAGTCAGTGAACAATATCCTTTCTGCTAAATCGTTAAAATTGTAGTTTTTGTATGTTCTACCCATAGTTTCTCTGACAATATAATCAAGCTTTTCTTTTTTCTTAGCAGCATATACTGGCAAATGATCAGATATTAGTACATCAAGCACCCCTGATTCACTTATGTGTTTGCAATTTGTGATGATGTTATCAATTGCCGAACCTGCACCCCTCCTTCCATTCTTCTTCTTTTTGTAACGAGTAATTTGTGAAATTAAAGGTAGCGCTCCAAAAAGTTTACATTTGCCAGTGATACTCTTATAACATTCAGAATCCGTTTTGCGAAAATCAATATTATAATCCCCACATATCCAAATCTCTTGATCAGCATTCTCACCTATGAGCCTAATGTGTTCACTAAGTACTTCTATATCCTTACCAGGTGACCTATGGACAGTGGAAATTATCTTTTTTTTTCTAATTTGGATAAGCAATATTAATTGTTAAACATTCTAAGTTGTCATTAGTTACTGTTAAATTCTTGTACAATAGGGCGCAATGACATTTGGGACAAGGCACATCACCCCTCCTGCCTTGGTTAGCTTTCTGTCTAATCTAAATAATGTTTTGCCGACCATTGAATCATTTTTCTCACATGTTTATCTTTTAACAAGTTTCAGAAAAAGTTATTATGTCAAAATTATCAAATAATTTTCTAATCTCATCTTGCTTACCTCCTACAATTCATATGCAATACACCTAAACCTTTAAAAGTTTTAGCGTGAGAATCCATACTTCCAAATATAGATCAATCCCTGTTCCAAACGCTGCATGATCATAAATAAACATATTATGAGTGATTTCCCTAAATAGTGCCAATTTGACAACCTGAACTTTAACTATATACATTTCAGTAGAACCACTAAGCGATTTAGCAGATAATACTGGGTACAAAAATGATGAATCAATTTACCAACCTGAGCTGATAAAAAAATTCTTACCGATTGTACCGTGTTTATATTTACAAGAAGTTACATTTATCTTGAAGAAGATAGTGTGTCAATATCACAGTATTAAGTTAAATACTATGACAGTGAAATGTATTATATCCAGACAGATATATTTAGGAAAAAGGACTAGCTTCAAGTTGATACATTCATTGTGGTTAGATTATTATGTTAACTATGAACACTTATAATTAAGTAAAGATATGCATAGCAGAACCCATTCCAGGTAATGCTGCCGACGTTGTTGTTGTTGTTGTTGTTGTTGGTTCAAAAGTATATTCCCAGTAGTCCACTGAACAGACTAGGACTCCTTTGTCACCAAGAACTACCTTCATTCTACCTTAGTAGTCCACTGAACTAACTTAGGATTTGAAATTCAGGTTTCAAGTTGACTTGATCTTGGCTTAACTTGACTTTGACGAGGAGTCATAGTTCCAATTTATCGTGAGTTCAAAAAAGCATACTGAATTAGTTTGGTAGTCCACTGAACAGACCTAACCTACCACAGCAACTCTTAAGAGACCCACAATGTTTTTGAGAACCTTTGAACTTGTGTGTGTACTGAGTGATGTGTATATTAAGATACAGGTAAACACTGATAAGGGCAGTCCACTGAACACACCCTCTATGTCTCAGTTTTCCTTGTAAAACATACACAGGAGTTTTGTGTAACCATAGCTTGCAATGCACTGTTTAGCAAAACACTCATTTAATCCACTGAATTTAGAGTGTTTGCAGTATATATATCCATATGCAGTCCAGTAGTCCACAGAACAGACTGTTACTATAAATGTACTCCATCGTAACCGGTAGTCCACAGAACAGACCAGTATTAGATTAACTTACTATTGGACTGGGCATAGTCTCAAATAATACCAGTAGTCCACTGAACAAGCAGGTATCATTGAACAACTACATCATCTCATTCAGACAAGTAGTACATAATTCTACACAATGTTAGCACTTATGGCATTAAAGGCCTGCAGTGCTTTTCCTATGTACATTATTACACTGTCGATGGCATCTTCTCCCGGGTGGCACCCGTCGTAGAGCCTGCTGTATTTATTGGCACCATTTGAAGTGTGAATTATGGTGTCTAGCCCTACTTTGATGGGTGTATCTGCCTTGTTGATTGCATGTAGCTTTGCATTGGTGAGCCTTATTGCTTGATCTAGCAATTTTTGATTCTGATGTTCCACCACAGGTGTTCCTTTTGGTAAGTGCTTGATGTTATATACACCCAGGTCCATGCCATATATACCTCCAACGATGACCGTTAGACTTGGTTGTCTACTCTTAACATGCTCATAATATCTATAATACTCGCTGATAACGTAGGCCGCTGCCTCTTCTGGAGTATTGTTGAAAGTGGTATATCCTTGATACTTATATGTGATGTCACAGATGCCACACAGCATTATGACGGCATCGAAGCTTTCTTCCCTAAGCTTCATGTCTGTTATATAACGAGCCTCTTCTATTTTCAAACCCATGGCGAATTGGAGCACAACTCTTGTAGTGAAGTATCTTGGTATGTGTTCATAAATGTCCTTTAGCCTGGAGTCCCCAACAATGTACACTGAAGCACTCCCCTGTGACCAGCCTCCTGATGATTTTTCATAAATGGTTTTATTTAACTATGGATAGTGTAGGAACAAGGAATTTGTTGTGCCCCTCTAGACCACAACTACAAGAGTGCCCTTTGTCCTGCTGACATTTCCCAGCAAATTTTAATTATGCATGAATACTGCCGCCCTTTGTTCTCATTGGTCAACACTCTTTTTATCCCCTGGTCATGTGATGTAAATCCATACTGGCACATGGGGTGGAACTGTGGTTTGCTGCACACTGACTGTGCAATAGTCATACTGTGCACGTGACCCGATCTATATTGTCAGTGACGTTCTATACTTTGCGGAAATAAACATTTCCGTAGTTGATAGCACAGTCGTAATGACAGGTAATATTAATCGTGAGAAGAGAGTTATGTTATGTTTTGTTATTTATAACATGACTCCTGTACGGTAGTTTCTAGGGCATGAAATTTTCAAAAAAATGATCAAATGTCATTTTGAAAAAATCACCAATGGTCATAAAAATATCCATATTTTTATGTGACTCTTGTAGTTTTGACCCTTAACTGGCGTCATCATCAGGTGGATTTGACGGGGTGTATAAAGTATAGTGCTACTATATCTTTATTATATAGAATTAAATAGGTGCCCATAGGCAGCCTTTCTGGTTTTAATTCATTGTTCATGCATAATTTCTATATAGGTTTCTGTTTATATAGAATTTATATTTGCTTTGTATGAATGTCAGTAATGGAAAGTGACAAAGGGCTAGTCATGGCTGGATTGGTCCTCAACTGCTAAGGATGTGGTTTTGGAACTAGGACGGGTTGGGGACCTATCCATGGCTGCTGTCTTTGGTGTTCATCCCCCAGGGGGAATGGGACCGGAGTTTTTCGATCCAGTGGAATTCCACTAGAGCTAGGAGTCTTCGTCCCTCGTCACTTTTCGGGTGACAGGAGATGAAATCTACGACAAAAATCTTGACGTCACTCCTTTCCTGATGGTCACACTGGTTGAAATGCCAGGGTACATCAGTTTCCCCTTCGTTACATTTGATGGCTCCTAGGTGTTCACCCTAGTCTGAGTTTCAGCGCGCGTTCAGTTTTATCCACATATTGCATTTGGCATCTTTTACATTCTATGCAGTATATGAGGTTGGAGCTCTCGCATGTGACATTTGTTTTGGCCGTGAACTGTTTGCCTGTTGTCTTTGAGGTAATTGTTCTGGACTTGTCTATTTTGACACATTTGTCGCAAAATAATTTGAGGCACCTGATTTTCGGTTTCTTAGGTGCATCATGTCTGGTGATACCGTCTTCCTCGTCATCTGATGTTGGGTAGTTTGCGGCTGCCCTGACCAGATGGTCTTTGAGATTTTTTGGGCGTCGTTGGCCTTTCACCAAACCTCCTCTTGTCAGGAATTTGGTTTGTTTGGACCCGCCCAATCTGTCCCAGTTTTTGGGCACCACTTTGTTGATAATATCATTCCCAGGTCTGTGGGTGGTGATCAAGTGGGTGGTGTCTTTGTTTCTCGGTTTCTTGGGTTTAGGTCTGAGCGTGGCTTCTCTGCGCTGTGCTTTCACCTGTTCATAGGCTTTTACTAGGATCTTCCTAGGGTATCCCTTTTCTACAAATTCATTTATTTTTGTGAGGCTGTGTTTTTCGAAGTCTTCATATTTCAGACAGATTCTGAAGATTCTCAAGAGTTGTTAGTATGGTAGACTCCGTTTTGTCGACATTGGATGTGCCGACGAGAAATCTAGATAGTTGTTTACATCCGTGGGTTTTCTATACAGATCTGTGTATAGAATTCCTGTGGCGCTATCTAATTTGATTTTGGTGTCTAGGAAGCTGATTTCTGTGTAGGACATTTCTGCTGTGAATTTGATGGTGTCATGGAAGCTGTTTAGGTGTTTCAACCATCATTCCAGTTCATGTTCTCCGTGTTGCCACACGAAGAAAATGTCATCAATGTATCTTAGCCATGTAGGTCATGTTATGCTAGCGCTGCTCGTTCCACATTTTCCATGAATAAATTTGCATACGAGGGTGCCAGTCTTGTGCCCATGGCGGTCCCTCTTTTTTGCAAATAGTGTCTACTGTTGAATTGAATATGGTTCAAGGTTAGAACCATTTCCAAAAGGGCAACCAGGCTGCCCCAGTGGGCACAGCACCACCTACTAAACGCTTAGTAGCCATCTTCCTGCAACAGGTGCACCGTTTACTAGCTGGCTAATTTGGTGGCTAATGCAACACCTTGCAGCACTTACTAGTTGGGTTTTTGCAGCCCTGCAAAATAAGTCCTTAGTAGTAGCTGCTTATGCAGCACCTTCTAACTGGCTAAATTGGTGGCTAATGCAACACCTTGCAGCGCTTACTAGTTGGGTTTTTGCAGCCCTGCAAAATAAGCCCTTAGTAGTAGCTGCATATTTCATTGGTTATTAGTCACTGCAAGTGCAGCTACTATTAAAAACTGCGAATGCAGCACCTACTAGCTGGCTAATTTGGTGGCTAATGCAACACCTTGCAGCACTTACTAATTGGGTTTTTGCAGCCCTGCAAAATAATCTATTAGTAGTAGCTGCTTATGCAGTGGTTATTAGTTACTGCAAATGCAGCACCTGCTAGCTGACTAAATTGGTGCCTAATGCAACACCTTGCAGCTCATACTAGTTAGGTTTCTGCAGCCCTTCAAAATAAACCTTTGGAAGAAGCTGCACATGCAGTGGCTATTAGTCACTGCAGATAAGCTACTATCATGAGCTTCAAATACATCACTTAGTAGTTGACTACTTGGTGGTTGATGCAACACTAGTAGTCAACCTGGGCAAAGGTGTGATTTAATGCTGTAGTGTATGACCTTTAAGTAATATACTAGTATACACAGAAATGGTGTCTCAATCAAATTTGGTTGTAATCTATGTTATAAATCATGCCTAAGCTTATTTAAATTTTTAACAATTGATGTAAGTTCTATGTTTAGATATTTAGCATATTTTGGTACACACATGACTAGTATATGTCATTAATATAATGATATCAAAAAGTTCAAAGAGTATAAAAGTTCAAAAAAGGAATACTGCTGCCACCTACTGGCAACTCATTCATGCCTCAGCAACACCTAATAAGCCTTTATTATGCAGCAGCTAGTAAGCCATGCAATAGCTGCCCTTAATAGTCAGTGCTTCTGCAGCCCTGCATTTTGCAGCTACTAATAAGAGCTTATTAGCCACTGCGAAAGCAACAGTTATTAGCATATGTTAAGCAACAGTGGTCTGGTGAATTCAAAAGCTATTTAACTCATCCAATCTTGTTGACTATGTGATTTTTATTGATTAAAAAACTCAATTTGTTCATTAAGTAATTGAATAAAATTGAAAATGATGTCACATGCATTGATTCTATTACTTTAATCAGGGATATCTAGGTCTGTGGAAATTGCTATGCATAACATAGTGTTTGCAGCCCTGGGTGGATGTTTAAGGAAAACCACCAATTAACCCAAATCCTGAGGAATATCCTGCTCATGATTTAACACATATGTTATTAGGCACCACATGGACTGATAGGTTTTAATATTTAGACACCCATTCAAGTTATAATCCTCATTTTCAGTTGTTTATGGGGATTAACACTAACTTGAGATTATGTGTATTTTGTGAAATACCTAGACAGCGATAGCTGTTGGTCATATGAAATATAGAATACTGGAGGGGTAAAGCATGATATGACCATTTCTCATTGAAAAATATTGTGTGGTTTCTGTGCAGTCAGGAGAAAACAATGAGTGATAATAGGGGATATTGAAAGCACATGGTCTTCAGCAGCCCTGCATTTGCAGCTACTAATAAGAGCTGCTGTGCACCATTTACTAGCCACTGCAAGAGCTTTAGTTAGGCAACAGTTGATAAGCCTTTCTTAAGCAGCAACTAGTAAGCCCTGCATTTGCAGCCCTTAATATTCAGTGCTTCAGCAGCCCTGCATCTGCAGCTACTAATAATAGTTGCTTTACATTGGTTACTATGTACTGCAAATTCAGCCCTTTTTTAGCTGTGTCAGGCAACAACCAGTAGTCCCTTAAATGCAGATACTAGTAAGCCTTGCATTAGCATCCCTTAATAGTCAGTGCATCTGCAACCCTGAATTTGCAACTACTAATAGGGGCTGCTATACACCATGTACTAGACACTGCAAATGCAGCCCTTATAAAGCTATGTCATGGAACATCTAGTAATCACTTAAAATGCAGATACTAGTAAGCCCTGCATAAGCATCCCTTAATAATCAGTGCATCTGCAGCCCTGAATTTGCAGCTATTAATAAGAGCTGCTATGCACCTGCTACTAAGCACTGCAAATGCAGCCCTTATTAAACTGTGTCAAAAGAACAGTGAGTAAGCTCTTAATATGTACCACCTAGTAAGCTCTCCATTAGCTGCTTTTAATAGCCAGTGCTTCTGCAGCCCTGAACTCGCAGCTACTTATAAACGCTGCTCTGCTGCAACTAGTAGCAGTTGCATTTGCAGCACTGCAATGCACCAGATAGTAATAACTTAATACGCACTACTCAGAATTTTGCGAATCTAGCTCAAAAAGGTTGATGGTTGCATGAGTGACTAGTAAACGTTGCAACGCAACTAGTCACTCAAGCAACGACTAGTAGCTGGTGCAGCCGGATGGTGTGCCCACTGGGGCTATTTGTTGGTAGCAGTCTGGGGTCCCTATATTCTTTCAATTTCTCAGCTACCACCGCTAGCCCTTCCCCGTTGGGGATGTTGGTGTAGAGAGAGGTTACATCTAGTGTCCCTATCTGTGACCACTTGGGGAGTGGTCCTATTGTCTCTACCCTATTTATGAAGTCTGTGGTGTCTTGTACATATGACTTTATTTCTGGAACTAGCGGTTTCAGAAATGCATCCACAAATGCTGACACCTTTTCTGTGGGGCAGGCATTGCCAGATACAACAGGTCTACCTGTGGGTGGGATTACCCCCTTGTGGATTTTTGGAAGGAAGTAGATGTGCGGGTTTCTTATGGACCCTGCCATTTTGAAGGATATCTCCCCTTCACATGTCATTTCTATGATTTTTTCATCTACCTTTTCTGCATACTCGGCGACTGGATCTTCAGTCAACCTTTCATATGTGTTTGCATCTTTTAACTGACACATGCCTTCTTTCACATAGTCCCGAGTATTCTGTTTCACAATTGCACCCCCCTTGTCGGCGGGTTTGATCGTGACATGAATATCTTTAGAGAGATTAGTGAGTGCATCCTCTTCCCCTCTAGTGAGGTTTCTTTTTGCTGGTTTATGAGTTAGAAGTGCATTTGACACTTCCATTTCATTTATGGTAATGAAGTTTTCCAGATTTCTAGGGCCATGGGGTGCCACCCAGTTGGATTATGGTAATACCTACCAATGAATTACAGTGACACCCTATGTTAATTGCAAACTGAATTATGGTAATACATGTAAAAGATTCTCAACCCTGTCACACACAAACCATGCCATTTGGCCT
The DNA here is from genome assembly GCA_947462335.1 of Harmothoe impar. Taxonomy (NCBI): domain Eukaryota; kingdom Metazoa; phylum Annelida; class Polychaeta; order Phyllodocida; family Polynoidae; genus Harmothoe; species Harmothoe impar. The sequence continues at coordinate 32,143,828 of OX381718.1, forward strand.
CTAAAATGCCATACCTTTGGCAATGTATATCTCCTATGAGTATATTTGTGCAATAACAGCTCATATAGTTGCTTCTAAGTAGGCTAAATCAACTCTCTTCTATTTGTTGTCAATATCCTAAGTGGCTACCTAGCTATTACTGTAATTCGAATTAAGGTAATGGGTCTAGACACTGTGATTCTAGTAGAAGTTGTGTCAATTGACAGACTTTGTTTATAAAAAATGAATTATTTCTGATGTAAGGCATTGTTCATCATCTAACAGAAATCTTCACACCTTTTTAGCAGAAAAGCCCACTCATTACTATATAGTTCAAAGATGGGGAGGTCATAAAAATGTGGGCTTACAGCAATGTTTAATGCATATGGAATTGCTAATAAATGACCACTCTCTTGTTAGGGCCAAGTCATTTATTACTAGCCAGGGGGTTGGAGGATTTTCCCAAAATGGCAATTTTTATTCCCCCCCCCCACCAACCAATTAGCCGAAAGTAATCTCGACTCCCCACTATGTTTGGATTTTGAATGGACCATTTTTCGTTTTGATCCCCCCAGGATGGAGGCTTTTCCATGTTTGGCCCCCTCACCGAGGGCCTATTTTTTCATTTTGACCCCTCCTCCTATATCCACCAAGCCATCCCAGCTTGCAACAAATGATTCGACCCTTACATCGCAACATACAGGTGCCTCCCATGCAGACTACAACATTGCAATTCCTCAATACTGTCCGGAAGGACACTTTGCAAATGGAATCGACTTCCGCTCGGAGAAGGACCAAGGCGATTTCCGTGATGACACGGCTGGCAATAATCTGAATGTGCGCTGCACAGACGGGTCATGGTTGTTTGGAGATGGGCGTAGCTGGGGGGAGTGGGACGCGTATTACTGTGCGGCAGGGGACGTGATTTGTGGGCTGCAAACCAAGGTAGAGGGTCCTAAGGGGCCTATAGATGACACCAGTCTCAACAGGGTCAATGTGGTCTGCTGTTAAACATTGATTCTACCAGGACCAATTATCTGCGATATTTTCATTGAAGTCAGGTTGATGGTCCCGATGTAATCTAATAATGTTAAATCATTTAAATTTCATATCTGATGAAGTATTTAAGCTCAAACTCTAAGATGCAATTTTCTCATCTGATATGATCTAGTCTCACAAAACTGATACAAACAACATATTCTTTAAATGATATTACAATGAATGCCAATCTTTATAAAGGACGAGAGCTACAGGCACTCAGCGGTCGTTTCATGAACTACAGCTTATCTCACATTGAGAGGATTCTGACAATTGTTAAAGCTAGTTTCTATCATTATTAGTTAAAAAGTTAGGCCTACATAATTATGTAAATCTGCCTTTTCATGAAGTATAAAACAGATTCCACAAAAAGTACCTCCCCCCTCCCCCTCGGTTGTGCCCCATAGGCTTAAGCATTAAGGGACCTGTCTCTCTGTCTTGATAGCCATATTGTGCAATAAGTAGCACAGCAACAATATGATTTTACTTCATAAACTTGATTGTTATATATTGTTAAGCTTAACTTACGTTTTTGAAAGAAATTGTTTGCCTGGTTAATGATTTATTCATCAAAACACACCAGAAATATTATATAAAGAACAAATAATTTGAGTTTAAAGAAAATTGTTTGCCTTTTAATTTTTGGGTTACCTGTAGCCGTTGTCCTTAAAGAATTTGGAATAGTAAATTTCAAAACTCAAGTAAAAATTCCCTGTTGAAAAGAAAACAATGGAAAAAATGAATTGCCTAATTTAGAACCGGCCCTTACCAAATGCATCCATTAGACAAGAGACTTTATCAATTATATATTAAGGAAATCAATGCAATCACTAATCAAAACAATAAATTCATTTGAAACAATCAAAGTGGTCAAAAAGCAATGGCTATATATAGTTGATGATATTTCTGTACCACACAGGCTACATGTATTGTCGCGTTTTGGTGCCGGGTCTTGAATAGGCGCCTCCCTTGAATAGGCGTCGGGGGTGGCAGGGTTACGAAATTAATAGACGCCGGGCCTTGAATAGGCGTCGGGTGAATGCTCTATGTAATACATTAATGCCTGTGGTTAAGGAGGGTGTTTCTTTTTCCCTTGGCCTTAGGTCTAACAAAGGGATTAGTGGTTATATAGGTATGAAATAAAGCCAGCCAATTAAGGAGGGAGGTCATTGCCCTAACGCCTTTAGCATTCATCTAGCTTTACACTTTTCAGCTGTATACTGTTTTTACCCCTTATACCTTTGCCCAATACACCCAATGTATGTTTATCCAACTACTTCCCCCATGAATATTATCTCTAAAACAACAGGCACTGGGCCTTGAATAGCCACCCAGCAAGCAAGGATACGTTGGGCCAACGTTGTACGACGTCGGCAGGTCGCAAGCAATATTTTAACGTTGTGCCAACATTGGTCTGACAACGTTGGTCCAACATTGGTAAATTGATGTTGTACCAACGTTGGCAATACTCCCAGTGGTTTGCCAACGTTGGTATAACGTTAGATAAGTCATGTCCTGCCAACGTTGGTACAAGACTGTATCTCCAACCTCCACCAGAGGGCATCAAATGTTGTATCTAGATATTTCTACCAGCAGATCCATTATCTTTCCTCATAATTGGCCAATAATTGGGGTCTATTTGTTTTATAAAACTTTTGAAACCAGTTGTACTCCATGTATAATATATTTGATTCTTAATTATCATCTTTATATATGATATAACAGAATCCTGGCAATATTCCTATGAGGACACCCTTTTATAGGCAATGGCAAGTCAATAAGATGTAAATGATAGGATGTTTCTATATCACTTCTTGGCTTATTAAGTTGAGATTAAGGTGAAATGTGAATAAAGAAATGGCTGTGTCTTTTATAGTTATATAAAATTGAGAGCTGATAGACCAATATTATGAGCAAACTATGTTACACAAATTTTCCCAGTCACACATTGGATCTACACAAATAAATATCATATTTTGATTATAACATGGTTGGGTAAACGTTGGCACAATGTCAACATCTGACTTTGGCCTGATGTTGGCCCAACGTCATGCCAACGTGACGTTGGCCCAACGTTGGCCCAACGTCATACCAATGGCGACGTTGGCAAATAGTAGAAATGGACGGCCAAAAAGCACTTGAGACAACTAAAATAACTGACGTCATGCCAACGCCAGCCGACGTCATGCCAACGTTGGCCTGACATCGAATTGCGTGCTGGGCACGTCCCATGAATAGGTGCCGGGGGTAAAGGGTGTTGAAAACAATAGAGGCCGGGGCGTCAAAACGTGACCATACAGTACATTATAAATAACGCTTTAATGTCCACCTAATGATTTAATGCGTGATGCCCTTGGTCGCCATTCTCAGCCCTGGCGAGTCTACTTGCCAGACCGGCATTCATGCAACATGTACAGGAAGATGGGGTAATACGGGACGCCTAAAGGGTTTTCTACAATTCTGCTTCACTGGTGACCATAACCAGCAACATACAGTACTACACCCCATGCCATAACCAAAATATTTTTTTCATGCCGAAGTAGTGGTGTAGCTACCTGGTGGTGCATATGATGAGGCATATGATGTTTGCACTTTACCAGAAGTCAGAACGGGCGCCATCATCTCGGATTAAGGAGTCACAACACAAACAAGCTGGCTCCACCTCGACCTCTGTTCCCGAGCGTCATCGCTGGCACCAAAGGTTGCTGGTTAAAATAGTTCCTGTGCGTTTGGTGCTGTTGTATTAAAAGTGCAGATGGGTACCGCATAGGAATCCCCCCCCAATATACGGGGGAAGTGACGCGGTCATGGCCCCTCAAATACCAGCGATGTCGCTCGGACGCGTTTGAGGACGAGTTGGGGCCAGCTTGCAACACAAATTTATGCTATGTGATAACAGTAATATTAATCAACATTTGATAGGTCCTGAGGTGGATTATAATCATACTTGCCCCCACTGCCCCTGAAATGGACCCAATGAATTCAATGGCTCTATTGGTTTGTTGCTAATACAGCTGGTTGCCTAGCAACAGCTATTCTAATTGTTTATCTGCCTAGCATAGCGACAGGTTAATGAATTAAAACAGAACAACAGAGTTATGACGTCACACTTTGTTGCACTGACGTCCGCAGTGCCTGAGGCTTTTTTTTACACTGCAACAACTGCAATTCTTGTTACTTTTATTCTAGTAAATTATAAAAAATAAAAACATATATCTATGAGTATTTCCAATGAGACTGATCAGAACTACGCTCAATATCAGTCTAGCATCCCCCCCCCCCCCCACCAAACACACAACTTGTCTGGTATTATATTGTTCCTTCCTTAATAAAACTGACAAAACAGCTCCACAGGCCACCAGGAGGTAGGCCAGGCCAAAGTTTGGGGTGCTGCTAATATACGCAAGTTTTTCTCAGGGATCACTCAGGCTTATATGACAGGTTTTACAGTAGTATATAAGTGTATGATCATAATGAAATGCCAATATTATGTCCATATCTAACCAGAAATCGGCTGGATATATAGCTATAAGGTATTGGGTAAATTTGGCAGCCCTTCAATATTTTGAAATCCCAACTAACTTGGTTGAATCATTATCTCTCAGGAGTGGCAGGTGATAAGTAAAGTAGCACCTCTGGATACCCGGGTAGGCTGAGCTTGTTAACCCTCTAAACACTGCTAACTGCTTTCATTCACAATGCCCTTTTGTCATCATGATGCATGAATGCAGTCATCATGGCTGCACACATGCTTCAGGTTTGATACACTCCTAAAGGGTTGACATGATGCACCAAAGCAGTCCCGGCTAATTCCTCATCCACAATACATTGGAACACCATGATAAGTAGTAAATACACACTTAAAGTGAAATTCATTGTGTGGGTTTTATCAGCATGATGCTGAGTGAGGTGCAGGTGTTGTGTCTCACAGGTCGGTGCTACACAGCTGCGTCAGAGGTCAGAAGTCAAACTACAAGACGTCACTTCTACACTGGGATCTACACCACAAGGTAAGGTTTAATGCAGCTCAAACAAGTTTCAATATCTTTCTTATATTTTCATGCCCTACCATTGCAAATAGTATATTGCCCTGTTTATAGGCCTGACCCATTTATAAGCCTGATCAATATACCACTTGAAATCAATACAAGCCTAGACTTATAAACGGGGATATACAGTATCCTATTCTAGTAGACATAAAGTTGTGTCCATTGACAGACTTTGTTTTATGACAAAATGAATTATTTCTGACCTAAGGCAGTGTTCATTATCTAACAGAAAAACTTCACACCTATGCAGCAGAAAAGCCCACTCATTACTATAGTTCAAAGATGGGGGGTGGGGGTCATAAAGATGTGGGCTTATCAGCAATGTTTTATGGTATTGTAAATAAATGACCACTCTCTTGTTCGGTCAAAGTCATTTATTACTATTGGTGGATTTTCCCAAAATAGCAATTTTTATTCCGACCCCCCCCCCCTATCAATTAGCCTAAAGTAATCTTGACTCCCTACTATGTTCGGATTTTGAATGGACCGTTTTTCATTTTGACCCAGCATGGAGGCCCAAGGGCCTTTTTTTCATTATGACCCCCTCCCCCTATATCCACGAAGTCATCCCAGCTGGCAACAAATGACTCCAGCCTTACATCACAACATACAGGTGCAGATGCTACCCATGCAGACTTCCACAATGCAGTTCTTCCTCCTCCTCACGCTGGCCGTCACGTCACAGGCCAGAGAAGTGCTGCGTAGTGAGACCCTCAACGCCAAGCACCCCGAGCCCTCAGACATGGACACCTATGTAACGGGGAAGACTACATGGGGTGAATGGGGGATCCAAGAGTATTGTGCACGTGATAAAGCTGTCATCGGCTTCCGGCTTAAGGTAGGCCCATCTTCAGAATGCGTAGAATCTGTGCTAGTATGCAAGTCAGATCGCCTTTGTGGTTTAAAGGATTGGCTAAAAGTCAGGGTGTGGCTTATATGCGAGTTAGGCTTATACGCAAGGTTTGAAAAATGGTGGTTGGGGGACACTATACACTGCAATAACATATCAATTTGTTGATCTTGCTGAAATCAAAGATTGATGAAATCCAGCAGTTTATATTACTAATTTTATTTTAATTTTCACTCTAAATAAGCTGTTTTCTTTCATGCCGGTCATGGATTACATCCAGTATGAGTACATGAGTAAGGCTTATGAGGTTTTACTGTACCTTGTGTTTTTCCTCATACATATATGTATTTAGACTTTAATATACAAATTCTCATTCAGAACATAACTGGCAGTTTACCGGACATCAGTCTTTACCATTTAAGAAACTCAAAGTCTCCAACCTGTAAATCCTTTTCTTTCTATGACTCAAGGTTGAAGAAAAACAGGGGCTTTTTGGAGACGACACTGCATTGAATGGAATTGCTTTTGCCTGCGAAGAGGGCAAAATAATGACCTCTGCAATCGGGAAATTCGGAGTCTGGAAAGATTGGAAATATTGCCCAGAAGGATTCGTCGTGAATGCAATTGAATTCCGCTCAGAGGAAGAGCAAGGTATCGGTGACGACACAGCTGGCAATAACCTGAACGCGATCTGCACGGATGGGTCAAAGTTGTATGGAGATGGACGTAGCTGGGGGGGTTGGGATGATCGTATCTGTCCAGAGGGGTATGTGATCTGTGGGCTGAAAACCCAGGTAGAGGGTCCTCGAGGGCGGCTTATAGATGATACGGGTCTCAACAGGATCAATGTGGTCTGCTGTTACCAGGAGCAATCATCAGAGATGTTTCCGGCGCAATCCGATAATGTTTAACCATTTAATTTTCACCTGATGGCATATAGCTCAAACTCTATCATGCAATTTTCTCATCTGATATGATCTAGTCTCACAAAAACTGATACTAACAACATCTTCTTTTAGGAAAATTACAGTGAATGCCAACCTATTTTCCAAAATTTGGAATAATAATTTTCAAAAAATAAGTAAAGATTAATTCTCTGTTGAGAAGAAAACAATGCAAAAAAAAGAAATTGCTTATGAGGAACCAGCCCTTACCTAATGCAGCAATTAGACAAGAGACTTTGTCAATTATATATTAAGAAACTTATCAAGGCAATCACTGACGTATCAAAACAATAAAATCATTTGAAACAATAAGCAATGGTTAGTTGGTCATATTTCTGTATCACATAGGCTACGTGTATGACAAGTATTGGCTTCAAACAGTCATTAAAGAATGACTGATAGTTTAATATCATACACATACGTCAGACAACAATACCTCAACACCTTAGATAAGATGATATTTTCTTCCTTTGAGACGTAAAGTAACTTGAAGCGCAAGATCAATTAAGGCTACTTCAGTCAAACTTCCTCTGTCAACAATGACTCAAGTGAAGACACTCAAACTGATGTATTTATACACAAAAAAAATAGAGACTTGACATGGGACACATAAAGTGCTTATTTTTCTATGAGTTGAACAAAAATATTGTATCACTACAAATACTCTCTTACAGGAGATGTCGTGCCAATAAAAATTGTCAAAACTCAAACTGAAACTCATACTATGAATAACCCTTTAAGGACCACATAATGATTTAATGCATCATGTCCCCCTTGGACCCCTTGACCGGGGGAGGCAAAAACATTTGGACCCCTCTTGGGGGGGGGGGTGAAAAAATGTTAACCTGTTTTGAGCGTTACCATGCTTCAAAGGGCCCATGCGCGAGCCAATTTTCAACCCTAATTGGGGGGGGGGGGGGGGTAAAAAATGTTCAACCCTTGACCTGGGGCTCGATTCATAAGGTTCTATGACATAGAGGGCTATTTTACTGCTACAACCATTGCTGATTGTCTAGGGGTCATTTTGTGTCAAACCTACGACAGCTGAATAACAGTTGTAAGGGTGGAGAAAAATAACCACACTTACGACCAGCCTATCTGATTTGACTAGCTTTGACTAGAAATTAATTGTAGAATGCTGTCGTACAAAAAAAGGGTGTATTTCAAAAGAAAAATTGGAGCAAATTTCCCAATTGTCCTATTGCACAGAATACCTGTATATAGTGGTTGTAAGGGAGAAAATATATGCCCATTTCACAACATACGGCTGAGACAGACTCTAAAGTCATCTCAGCCATCTAAAAATTCTTTAATAATGGATTGTTTTGTACGAAACCAAGATGTAATGACTGATATTTACATGTAGATTACCTTGTAAGAATGAGTGCCTCATGAATTCACAATATTACCCATTTTTTTGAAAATCATTATCTAACAATTTACCCCTAAATCGTAGTGTGTGTTATATTGATATGAGGAGGGGAACAAGACGATGAACGATGATAGTGTCTTGGGCCCGTGTGAAACATACACACACACTACAGGCCGCACAGACCACCATTTTCCCAAGAAAAAAGAAATAATGAAGCCAGCTGCCTGGCTGCCCTGTCTGCCTGCCTGTATGGCGTGCCGTTGGTTCCTAAAATCCAGAATTGGACTTAAGTCCAATTAATGAATGGTATATGTGATTGATATCACATGTGAACCAGGGCATTTTTTTATTGATAAACCTACCCCCCCCCCCCCGATGTGTGCGTGTAATATGTGTGAGTGTAATATGTGTGAGTGTAATATGTGTGAGTGTAATATGTGTGAGTGTAATATGTGTGAGTGTAATATGTGTGAGTGTAATATGTGTGAGTGTAATATGTGTGAGTTTTGATGTTGAATCACCGAGATTGAGTGCTTACAACCCCCCCCCCCCCCCACATACACACACAGTGCAGATTCCCAATGGTCAGGTACCTAATTTTAGTACAATACGTTATTTCTCATTTCTGACAGCAGAATTATAATCTCCAGGAAACACTGACCCACTTTGATAGGTCACATGCATTATTTAATCAAATTCCAGGCGAGCAGTGGGGTGTGGGCAAACAGTTGGGCGTGGGCAAGCAGGTGGCTGTGGGCAAGCAGGTGGCTGTGGGTGTCAGCGCCCTGCAGCACGTAACCGCCATTCTACGTCTCAGCCAAAGAGCGAGCCAGTCGGAGTGTAAACGACAACAGCAGCTCCGTTTCTGTTCGCCTGTGTTGGTTGGCCGCGAGGCAGCGTGTGTTGCAGATGGTTTTGACCGTAAAACTGATTTCATCTAAGCCCAAACCCTACCAGAGACATTTACTACAGTTTCGTCCATAATCATTCATTGGTCTCTGCTACTGAACAGGTCACCACAAGCCTCACACATTCCGCATTTGTCAGTAGGAAGTCGAATGAATGATCTAATTTGAGTACAATACGTTATTTCTCATTTCTAACAGCAGATTTGTAATCGCCAGAAAAAGCTACCCTAATTTCATGTATTACAAGTCATATATAATCAAATTCCAAGTGGTGGCTGTAGGTGAGCAGGTGGCTGTGTGAAAGCAGGTGGCTGGGGGCGAGCAGGTGGCTGTGGGCGTCAGCGCCAGGCAGCGCGTAACCGCTGTTTTACGTCTCGCCCGAAAAGCGAGTCAATCGGAGCATCAACAGCGACGGCATCTCCGTTGCCGTTTCGCCATGTCGGTCGGACGCGGGGCGGCGTGTGCTACGTGTCCATGCCTTTGCAGTCGATCTATATTGAATTTCCTGTTCTCCACTCTCTCAGCCCTCACTCCCCCTGCTCATGATTCCGTATTTGCGTTCTCTGTTTTCGCGTTCTCTGTTTTCGCGTTCTCCCTTTTCCCCTTCTCCCTATTTCCGGTCCCCCCGCCCCCCCGCCCATGCATACCCTAAGGAATACCACCACCTCCACAAACACACCACTGGATTCTATTGGTACCAATGGGATTCATTAAAACCATTAAATATCATTAAAGATTAACTAAGTATATGTAACTGACCATGCATGAAGGAGCCACTGCATAAAATCCCTGAAACCCCAGAAAAACCCCAAATCTATGCCCCCCTCATAATCATTCATTGGTCCATTCTGGCATCAGAAATGAATTCCTTGTTAAAAAATACCCTAAAGTCATGTGTCATACATGTATGTTATTCCATTTCAGCCCAGCAGGTGGGTGTGGGTGAGCAGGTGGGTGTGAAAGAGCCTGTTGTCTGTGTAAACTACTGCCTTACCTTCATTTTCATGAAGGTTAGGGAAGGTAGAGGCAATATTGTGGCCTCAGAGCGTCTCAAAAAGTGTCTCACCCGGTTTTTACATAAGAACAAAGAGGATTCTGTGTAAAGGGACAGTCTAGGAAGGTCTGTGGTTTACATGAAAGCCCATACTTTAGCATTGAGCTGAAAAAGTTAGTTTTATGCTGTTTCAGTGACCTCTTTTTAAACTGAATTTTATGCATGAAAAATACCTTTTTTTATTTCAATGTTTGATGGCATAGATTGGCATTGATCAAAACTTGTTTCCTGCAGTATTTAAATATTTTATTGAACAATCTCAGACAGCAAAATTAGGCAGACAACATGTTGCATTTTTCGTCCGAAAAATGCAAAAATACCTGTCTCTAAAGAACCTGGCACAACTGTGCCCTGGTTCAATTAGACATATGTCTAATTCGAATTAGACATATCTTTAATTGAATTAGACATATGTCTAATTAATTACACTTAAGTCCAATTAATTTTACTTAAGTACAATTCAATTAGCAATATGACTTTTGCATTTACACATATGTCTAATTGAATTACACATATGTAGAATTCAATTAAACATAAGTAGAATTCAATTGAACATATGTAGAATTGAAATAGCATTATGTATAATTTTACATATCAACTAATCAATTGCACATATGTTTAATTCGGCCATACATAATGAAAATCTTTGAAAATAATACTAATAGAGGAATTTCACATATCTCAAAAACAATTGTACATATGTGCAATTCAGCCTCACATATAGGGAATTCATTTGTACATACGTATAATTCAATTCTACATATGTAAAATTGGATTTATAGATATGTTTAATTTGAATTTCACATATGTACAAATTGAATTAGACTTAAGTACAATTGGAATTAGACGTATGTACAATTCTACATATGTACATTTTGAATAAGACTTATGTACAATTCGAATTAGACTTATGTGTAATTCTATTTAAACATATCATTAATTCAAATTACACATATCATTAATTCAAATTACACATATCATTAATTCAAATAACACATATCATTAATTCTTATTTTCATTATGTACCGGCACATGATGCTAATTCAAATTTCACTTATGTACAATTGGAATTAGACTTATGTACAATTGGAATTAGACATATCATCAATTTGAAATAAACATATCACTAATTTGAATTCTTATTATGTACCGGTACATAATAAGAATTCGAATTACACTTAAGTACAGTTAGAATTAGACATATCATTAATTCAATTGGACTTATGTACAATTAGAATTGGCATTCTGTACCGGTACATAATAAGAATTCGAATTAGTGATATGTTTAATTCGAATTGATGATATGTCTAATTCTAATTGTACATAAGTCCAAATGAATTAATGATATGTCCAAATTAATTGTACTTAAGTGAAATTCGAATTAGCATTATGTACCGGTACATAATAAGAATTCGAATTAGTGATATGTTTAATTCGAATTGATGATATGTCTAATTCTAATTGTACATAAGTCCAAATGAATTAATGATATGTCCAAATTAATTGTACTTAAGTGAAATTCGAATTAGCATTATGTACCGGTACATAATAAGAATTCGAATTAGTGATATGTTTAATTTGAATTGATGATATGTTTAATTCTAATTGTACATAAGTCCAAATGAATTAATGATGTGTCCAAATTAATTGTACTTCAGTGAAATTCGAATTAGCATTATGTACCGGTACATAATAAGAATTCGAATTAGTGATATGTTTAATTCGAATTGATGATATGTCTAATTCTAATTGTACATAAGTCCAAATGAATTAATGATATGTCCAAATTAATTGTACTTCAGTGAAATTCGAATTAGCATTATGTACAGGTACATAATAAGAATTCGAATTAGTGATATGTTTAATTCGAATTGATGATATGTCTAATTCTAATTGTATATAAGTCTAATTCCAATTGTACATAAGTCTAATTTGAATTATCATTATGTGCTGGTACATAATGAGAATTAGAATTAATGATATGCGTAATTCGAATTGATGATATGTGTAATTCGAATTAATTATATGTTTAATTTGAATTATACATAAGTCTTATTCGAATTGTACATAAGTCTAATTCTAATTGTACATATTTCTAATTCTAATTGTACATAAGTCTAATTCTATTTGTACATATGTGGAATTGTACATAAGTGTAATTCGAATTGTACATATGTTTAATTCAAATTGTACATAAGTGTAATTTGAGTTGTACATAAGTGTAATTCAAATTGTACATATGTAGAATTCAATTACACATATGTACAATTTGAGAGTACATTATTGGAATAGAATTATACATATGTACAATTGAATTTCACTTATGTAAATTAGAGTATTAGCAATATGTGAGTAGAAATTATGATATGTACAATTGTATTCTTGATATGTGAATTTTAATTACACATATGTACTATTTAACTTATGTGCTGCTGATTTGTACATATGTATAATTCTAATTCACATAAGTGAAATTGAATTCCCATTATGTAGTGGGGAATTGGACATAAGTGAAATTGAATTTTACATATGTACAATTAATTGGACTTAAGTCCAATTCTGGATTTTAGGAACCAACGGCACTCCATATTATTCGAATTGACGATATGTGTAATTCGAATTAATTATATGTTTAATTTGAATTATACATAAGTCTTATTCGAATTGTACATAAGTCTAATTCTAATTGTACATATTTCTAATTCTTATTGTACATAAGTCTAATTCTATTTGTACATTTGTGGAATTGTACATAAGTGTAATTCGAATTGTACATATGTTTAATTCAAATTTACATAAGTGTAATTTGAGTTGTACATAAGTGTAATTCAAATTGTACATATGTAGAATTCAATTACACATATGTACAATTTGAGAGTACATAATGGGAATAGAATTATACATATGTACAATTGAATTTCACTTATGTAAATTAGAGTATTAGCAATATGTGAGTAGAAATTATGATATGTACAATTGTATTCTTGATATGTGAATTTTAATTACACATATGTACTATTTAACTTATGTGCTGCTGATTTGTACATATGTATAATTCTAATTCACATAAGTGAAATTGAATTCCCATTATGTAGTGGGGAATTGGACATAAGTGAAATTGAATTTTACATATGTACAATTAATTGGACTTAAGTCCAATTCTGGATTTTAGGAACCAACGGCACTCCATATGCCTGAGAGGGGAGATCAGCTGTGACCCAGTTATACCTGGGCACATTTGAGGAGAGGGTAGGTGGTTCCCCCTAGTAATCAATACATGAACCAGGCGTATGACTCCTGCTTCCAACCATTCTCATGTATTCTGTAATACAAAGTTACATTTGTATATTTTTAGCATAATTACTTTTACAACAAATTTCTAATGGCTAGTGATACGATCAAGTAAAGGAAATGTGTCCTATGTTTATCATTGTGAAATGTACCACATTTTTGTATGATTGCCTTGTACGACCCCTTTTAACTACAACCAGTAGTAAAAAATTACGATTTGCTCTCTTTTCCCTACAGACATGTTTTTTTGTGGTCATAACCATGCTGAGCTGTAGTACAATGTTATGAATCGACCCCCGGGGGGGGGGTGTAAAAAATTCTGCACGCTCCGCGCGGAAACCCACCATCTCCCTGTTGTTAACATATGATCACTCCCTAATTTCACATTGGAACTGGAAGAATCACAAGTAGGCCTATAATCAATTTGAAAAGTATAACTTGAGAAATCTGAGAAGTCTGCATCTATAATTCGACACAGCAACATATGGCCTATTCTTGAAATCGACATGCGACATATGGGGCTTAGGGAGTGTTCATTTGTTAATTACAGGGGCGGAGTGGTGAGATTTCAAGTGGAGGGGCAAAATTTGTTTACGCCCCCCCCCCTCGAGAGCGCGTGGGACGTTTCGCGCCCCCCCCCCCTCGCCGATGGCGCCGAAAAATGTCCCCCCCCCCTGGGGGGGTACTCAAATTTTTTTTGACACGGGTGTGCGGCTGGCCCTTGGACAACCCTTACCCTTGCATGGTGAGGGGGATTTTGGTCAGAAGTGACCCTTGGTGAGGGGGATTTTGGTCAAAAGTGACCCTTGCTGAGGGGGATTTTGGACAAAAGTGCCTAGGTTTTAGCAATTTTCCCCGAGGAGTCGGCCATGGTGTAAGAATTTTGGTCAAAAGTGACCCTTGTTACAAAGAATTTGGGCAAAATGTGACCCTTTTGGGGGTATTTTGTTGAAATCTCTGAAAAGTGACCCTTGGTGAGGGGGATTTTGGTGAAAATTGACCCTTGGTGAGGGGGATTTTGGTGAAAAGCAGACCCTTGGTGAGGGGGATTTTGCTCAAAAAGTGCCCTTCCCAGCCGCACACCTGTGTATACAAAATATATGAAGTGCCCCCCCCGGCCCCCCCCCCCCTTTGAACTAGAGTGCACATGCCTTTTTGCTAAAAAGGGGCTTACATTTGTACACCCCCCCTCAAGAGGGGTCAGAATGTTTTATGCCCCCCCCCCCTCAGGCGGGATCGGAGTTTTTACGCACGCCCCCAAACAGGGCTGGGCAACTGTCGCAATGTCGCAAATAATGTGCGACAGAGGCCTTGGAAAATGCGACAGGGACATAAAGTACATTCTGGGCTTTCTAAATCTGAAAGAATTTTGTAAATATTTCAATTAGAACCAAAGTTAAAAGGGTTTTAAATAGCCTTCCTCTCCAAATGTTCATGGAGCAATGTTATCATTACATATAGAGATATAATTCTACACAGCAACATGCCCCGAAACACCACAAAAGACGCTAATTTAAGTTAATATTACTACATAATTGGGGCAATAATGTTCTGATACCTATCAGAAAGTCTACATTAATTTAACAATAGATTTTCTAGATTCAACCCAGTACAATTCTAAGATAGAATTTGTAAATTGTCTTTTTGCATCATACTCAAGAGACCCATCAGAATATATCAAGCTAAAAGGTAAAATGTTTCTATGGACCAATATGCCAACAGGTCCTCAGAATACACCAATCTAACATTAAATCTACTAAATTTTCTTGGAGCAATATGTCCACCAACCCCTCAAGTATGCAAATCTAAAGATGGAATTTTAAAGTATTTTGGGAGCAATATGTCCACAGAACTCCATAAAACACACTAATCTAAAGGTAGAATTTCTAAATTTTCCTGGACCAAATATATCATCTTCAGAAGACACCAAAATAACAATAGAATTCCTAATCTTTTGGAACCAAAATATGCCCCCTACCCCGAATATACAAATTGTAAAGGTACAATTTCAAAAATGTCATGATGCAACAAGCTCCCCAAACCATCAGAATACAGCAATCTAAAAGGTAGTATTTCAATTTTTCTCTAGAGCAAATCCTTAGACTATACCAATCTTGCAGTTTTCTTAGAGTACCGGGTAGTATGCATGTCTCTAAACTCCTTGAAATTTAACCATTTTCTGATGAAAACTCCACGGAACCCATCATTTAAAAGGTAGAATTTCAAAATTTCCAAACACAATGTGCCACCAATCTTCAGAATTCGACAATCTAGGGGTAATTGCTCTATGATTATTTACCAGTAGTAAACTGTAATATGCCTAAAAACGCCATGGTCTCGTGAAAGTCAGATTTCTTTAGGATTTCACACACAAAATCTCCCTTGAGGAGATGGGAGAGGGGGGAGGGGTTGTTGATAATGTCTGCCCTCCTGAAATACTTTGCTCCAGCGATTTATAGGTTTGCTCCAGCTTATGACAACATGCCCAGCCCTGCCAAACCCATCACCCCCCTCCCCCCTGTAACTAATAAATTAACACTCCCTTAGACTTAGTGACAGGTGACAGAAGGCTTAAAAGCTTAGTGACATGGGGCATTGACCTTTCTTAAAGTCGACATGGGACATGAGCATTATTAAGCGACATTGACATGCGACATTGCCATTTCTTAAAATCGACATGCAACATGGGGACCCCCCATCTATACCCCCTCTATACTCTTATATACAACATTGGAGCTTTAGCGCAATTTGCCAAACCGCGCCCAACATTTTTGTGGCGGGAAATGAGTTTCACGCACGGCGTCATGGCGCAGCAGCCAGCCAGGGTCGCACTGTGCACACCTTCTGATGACGTAGCACACAAACAAAAGAGAAAATGGCGGCATGCCATCGGCAGAGCGCTGGAAATACCAGGAAAAAGGTTCAGGTAAATTACTGCGCCTCCCAACATATGTTACTTATAGACGAGAAGGTAGACTAACGTTAGATCTATCAAGGGGTCGAGTAGTTTTAGTGTGTCTAGTTCTCAAAAAACGGAGCGGGTAAAAGTCTTCCGGGGCCCGGCCCGGGGAAGCCACAGTCGCTCACCGCGAACGGCCGATTCACAAATTGGCCGGACAAGATGTTTGTAAACAAATTGGTCTTCTTGGTCTGTGATTCAGTCGGTGCCGTTCCTTCTACTGATTCTAGTAGGGTATAGTACAGATACAAATCAGTTGTGCACTATTGATAGCTGCGCGTCACATTGCCAGCAATGATCAGCCATTTATCTGCAATCCTTCAATTTCCTTTTTCTTTTGATTTGACGGCCCAGGCCCAGTCACAGTGCTGAGTGCCAGACTTGAGTCTAGAATGACAGATATTCACTTCAGAAGTTCAGTCCAGATTTGCTACCCGTAGTGTGGCTCCAGGGGGGTCAAAAGCGACCTGGCGACCTGGGCTGTTTTCCTGGCGACCTAGTACAGTAATTTATTAAAGCGACCTGGCGACTTTTGGAAATATTTGGTTATAGCACAAATGGTCTAAAAAAGCGACTTTGCGACCTGGGGCCCTTAATTCCGGCGACTTTCCGACCTGAGGGGGGGTGGGGGGGGGACCCCTCTGCACCCTCCGTAGTACAGCAGCCGCTGAAATGGTAGAGCCTGGAGGGGCGGTATACCCCAACCCCCCAGCCCTGGGCTTCTTAAAGGAGCCGAGTGCTTTGCACCACTCTAATATAATACTAGAACAAAATAATATTATTAGATTAATCAGGAATGAAAGCCTTCCTAGATTTCTAGGAATTCCTAGATTTTAACTTTGCTTGAATACCCCCATTTCATTTATTGACCCAGGGGCACTACTGTGCCTCAGGGTCTTAACTCTTATACGACGGTTCTCAACCCAATTTAAGACATTTTTCCCATCACTTGTACCTGGAATAATTCAGCAAATAAATCTTCCTGCCAGAGAAATGTCTGTGTTTTGAGTCATACAGCTCAATGCCAATCTCCCCATACCAGTATTGTAAATGTGGATTTGCTCAAATCTCAAAAAAGGCATTAAAAAAGTGTCACTTTTGGCTTTTTTTCCCCAGATTTCTTTAGCATTGCAGGTATAGGAAAAACCTCCCTCTTATGCCCTCCACCAACTTGTTGAGCCCATAGACTTCCATGTTAAAGGCTTGAGGAACGCTTTTCTGAGACGGTTTATGAGACGCTTTGTGAGAACCTCCCTTTGATTTTTTTTTTTTTTTTTTTTTTTTTCCAATTTTTTCCAAACTTTTTTTTTTCAAAACTTTTTTTCCCTGCCTGCCTGCCTGCCTGCCTGCCTGCCTTCCTTCCTTCCTCCCTCCCTCCCTCCCTCCCTCCCTGCCTCCCTGCCTCCCTACCTCCCTCCCTACCTCCCTCCCCTGGGTCACATGTGATGCCAATCGCCAATACCATTCATTTGTAATAAGAGGCTTTGTTCATGTAGCCATTGATATGGCATATCAATTTTGTTCCTCTCTGCTCTTGCCTGGTCTTTCAATGCTTAAATAATTATATAAACCCTAGAGGCATCTGACACTATTACACCAGACTGATTGATTGATTGATTGATTATTCATTTATTTATCCTGTCAAACAGTGGAGCCAGGCCCCGTTAGCGAATGGCAGTTCATGTTGTAGCATATGGAATATGTAACATATAGTTGCCTTAAAGGCTAGTTATACATATACAATTCATATAATAATATATAGTATGATATATTGAGAACCCATACCCACGTTAGTGGGATTTGGGCTCCCAAAACATCATTCTCCCATGATGTTTTTGGGGGAAAAATAGAGATAATTTCTCTACAATACAAACAAATAATTATCTAGTTAGGCTGATGTTATTTGCCTATAGGATGATGTTATTTCCTTTTATGGATGATGTTATTTCCAATTAATGTGGGATGATGGTATTTTCCCATGGACTGATGGTATTGTCCAATTTTGAGTATGAACTTTTTATGAGAAATTTCTTCCTAAGCTTGGATGACATATTAACTAAATACAAGAATACCCTCCAGGGTATACTGGCTACATCAAACCCCTATTGCCTGCTGGGCCCCTCCCCTATCCCTGTGTGAGTGCAGCAGCTAGGACCCCCATCCATGCAGCATTTTGGTCTCCTAGAAAAAGAGGAAACCCCAAAGGCCTGCTCCCATTGGTTAAGCATATCCTAAGAATTTAATAATTTGGTGTTGCCGAAATTACACCGGCACACCGAGCAGTGTAAATCTTAATATTCAATTCAATTTTTATTTCAGATTCGATTGTGTTACTGAGGTCCATAGTAATAAAAACAAACACACACATAGCTATACAGATGCAAAAGTGTACCGGGTATCTAAAATAGTGAATATGACTACAGATCTTGATACCAGCCTTTCTATATAGTGGATGTATAGCATACAGTGTTGCCGAAAACTTATGCAAAGAGGCCAATGTGGCCTGTCACTGTGTCGAGATCTTTTGCCTTCTAGTTCTATACACAGGCCACATCGACTCGTACACCACATTTCATACTATTGTGCTAGTACTAGTGACACTACTTGATATAACTGAATACAATTCATAATGCTTCTTTAATAATAACAAAAGCGACTTGAATATTCACATTCATTGAGTTATGTATTGTTAAGATCTCGGACACAGACCCAATTGGCCTGTGTTTATAGTTTTACTCTTGACTAAGTGAAAAGAAATCACATTTAAAAAATGTATATTTCCTGTGGCTAGGTGTCGTATGTGATCCGGGAGGCGGTAGAGCGCCGGCACCGGTCAGGGGTCAACTCTATCAAGTTTGACCCTTCCCTACACCGACTATACACCGCGGGGCGTGACTCTATTGTGCGGATATGGAACACCAACAACCAAAAGGTAATTCAAAAAATGTAATTCAATTGATTTATGCAAAACTCTTCTACAGGAGAGAACCCCCAATTTGAGAAAAACATTCGGCCTCTAGAGAAAGTGTTTAATATCCCTTTTCTCTTTAATCTAATGTAATAACGCCCCCCCCCCCCCATAAGCCGATCCCCTTATTTGAGAGTATAAATTGGTTTATAGAGAAGAAAAAACATCTTATAGGATGTTTTTTATGGTACTTCTTTTTAAAACAGTTCTTGACCGTGTGTGTAATCATGTAGCACTATGCTAAGCATAGATCTGAACCTGAGGTAGTCCCATGGAAAAACATACCATTAAACCCTGGCTATATGACGACCCCACCTATAAACCGAGCCCTTAGTTTGAGGTAAAGAATAGGCTTATATGAAGAAAAAAAAACGGGCAAAAGAGAAGGGATTTTACGAGTGAATAAAAGCTTATGACGACATTCATATAAAAAGAAATACGGTACTACTGGTGGGCGTTATCAAATGAATCAATGCCTGGTTGCCTTGTTGTTTTCAGGACCCCTATGTGCAGTCTATGGAGCATCACACAGACTGGGTCAACGACATTGTGCTGTGCTGCGGCGGACGGACACGTGAGTTGTAACTTATAGGCTACTTAACCCTTTAAGGACGACATGCTGCATTAATACATGGTGCCCTTGGTCGTCATGATGCATGGATGCAGCCCTGGTGAGTAACTCGCCAGCGCTGCATTCAAGTATCATGCCGACCCTTGGGTGATACACTCCCCATTCGATAACTATGCGGCCCTTTTTGCTATTGCCAAGCATGAGTTTGATTATGTACCTACTCGTATAGCATTGTGGGGAAAACAAATCAGATTGGGAAAAAAAACATAAAAGAAAAGCTTAGGTAAATGTTTTAACCTAAAATGTACATTTTTATACTACAACAAGTAGTCTTTTAAATTGTAAAATCTAACCCAAGAAAGATATAAGGCCACTTAAAATTGATTATCAGCTTTGCGAACACCGCGTGCATCCTCTAAAAAGGGCCACATTAGTCCTTTTTTTCACCTTTTAAGAAAAAAAAAAAAGGCCAAAAAAGGGCGCATCTAAAGAAAAATCAGAAGACATATTGCAAAAATACCAATATCTCAGCTGATAATAGGGGTAAAAACGAAGTTTAAAGGGCATTTTAGACCTTATTTATATGTGCAGACCACCAATTTATGCAAAAAGAAGAAGAAATGCCCTCCCGCACCTCCAAGAAAAAGCATATCAAAAAAAGAAAAAAGCCTCCCTCCCTCACCGATTTTTTCCAAAAAGTGTCCGCAATGCTGATAATCTATTTTAAGTGGCCTAACCTAAAAAAGATCAACTCTGATCGAAACATTATGATTTCAACCTTGCACTACTTTTAAAGTAATAAAATGTCTTTGCCTTTGCAATAACAATGGGGGCTCCATCATTTGCCCTAAATTAACTTTCAATTTTCATTTTCGTTAGATAATTAACAGTTATAAAAAGAGCTAGTTAGACATTTAATGCTGAAGTTAACGGCCTGCTTACCTCTCCTGTCTGCAGTTATCTCGGCGTCGAGTGATTCTACAGTTAAAGTATGGAACGCACACAAAGGCTTCTGCATGTCAACACTACGGACACACAAGGTAAACGCTAAGTTCTTATTAATGTAAGCTTATGATAAACTAAAACAAGTGTGTTGTGTGTTGTGTTTAATTTTTTTATTTGGCAAAGACATTCAAGAATACAGTTTCCTCCATCAAGGCCAAAGTATGACTGTTAAATAATTGCTCTCAGTAAATATCTCTAGATTTAGCAGTCCATTAAATTAATCAAGTGCATTAGTTTAACGTGGATTTAAACTTAGTCGGTTTGCAGTCAAGCAGCACATTAGACCCAGTGTCAGTTAATTGACTCCAGTGTTCAAAATTTCTATAGGAAGTCCACGTTGGAAGCTCCTAGTGTCGGGGTTGTGTTGCTCGGCAGGATCACACCCGTCCCACAAGGCTAGGCCTCTGATTAGAGGACTCTTTTTCCCTGTGGCCACGCTGTCTCCTAATCTTCACTTTGGCGTTGCCTCTCAGAAGTTGAGTCGGGGCTACTAGGTTGTCCTTATGGACAGTCGGTGCATCTGAGTTAGGAGCTGTCGATTTCTTCTGACTTTAAGCTTCTCAACCCAAAACTCTCGATGTAGTTCAGCAATGTCAGCGTCTCTGGGGTCTCTAATGCGCGCGCAGATCCGAAGCGCATCGTTCTGGAGGACTTGTAGTCGGCGTTCCACCCAACCAGGACCCCCATCAGTGATGACTGGGCAGTACTCTAGTATTGGGCGGATCATTTGTTTGTAGACGAGTGCCGTAGTCTCCGCATTAGTGTTCCTCCTCACATTCTTCAGCTGGTTGATACGCACTCTGGCAAGATTAACAATCTTCTTGCACTGTGCCCCCATGTTGAGATGGGTGTCCACTGTTACCCCCAGGTAGTTGAATGTATTGACCACACTCAGTGTGGCTCCATTCATGGTGAAGTTTCTAGCAGTTAGGTCAGGCTGATTTTGCACTGGATAACTCCACATGATGTGTGTTTTGTCAGTCTTGATAGTGAGTTTGTTTACTGCGCACCAAGTAGATATGCTGTTCAGATCTTGTTGAAGTAGCAGACGGATTCTCTGTGTGTCCCAAGTGCTAACTATTAAGGCCAAGTCGTCTCTGTACATTATGAGCTTGGAGTTGTTGATTCTGGTTTGTATCTCATTTATGTAGCAGAGAAATAGGAGTGGCCTCAGGACAGAGTGTAGTGTAATTCAAGGTGCCCACGTGTCATGGAAAGTCAGAGAATGTCATGAAATAAAAAGCTGTCATGGAAAGTCAGGAAAAGTCATGGATTTTTGTAAAATTTTGCCCGGGGGTTAAAGTAAAATTGAACTCACAAATATGATTCAGAACCACTCCCAGGATTCCCCATGTATTTATCTAACATTTTCTAAAACTATAGAGTTTTTTTTTAGATTGGTCACTTTCATACCTGAGTACGGGGAGAACCCTGACTAATTCTGTGTTTGCTGCACTCGCCAGGGCTGTATTCATGCATCATGATTGAATTGAATTGAATAGTTACTGGACATCGATTCTCTGTCTCTTTGTAGCTCTATAGTGATCGATGCCCAGTTTTACTTCAGACCAGTGGCTCATTTTGGCTGTTTTTCGCCTCACAGATTGCTCCTAGCGCAAAATCCTGACTAGGTGTCAATATATTCTCTATGCCAATGTGTAATATGAGGGTAGAAAACAGTGGAACCTCAGTTAGAAAAAATCCTACTGAACAGTTTTTGAGAAAATTAGGGTTTTGTTGCCTTTTTTTGCTGTTTTTAGTACATTTCCTACATAACCCGTGAACGTCAGCATTTCTCAATTTTCAGGTATTTAGAATAAGAATTTGACATTTTTTTATTCGCAGTAGGATTCCTGAATACCGAGCCATTCTACACAGGGTGTTATTTTGAAAAAATATAAATCATTTGATAGTGTATTTGGTCTCCGAAATAGAGGGAGTTTGGTCATAGTTTAATTGATTGTTGACAATCCAGTCAAGGGCTATTAAGTTCAGTTCAGTGCAAGTTGCAAAACAAGTGACTTGCACTTTTTAACTTGACCTCATGTCCACTATGTAGGTCTTCACTATGCATGGGTCTATCCAGAGTCCATCAATGGGATCACGCATGGAGGCAGATTCCGCAGCTTTGGCGAGAAAAAAGTTCAAAATCGCAAAGAAGTGAAATTCGCCTAAAAACCCCCTATTTGGCGAGAAAAAAGTTCAATATCGCAAAAAAGTGAAATTTGCCTAAAAACGCCTGATTTGGCGAGAAAAAGTTCAAAATCGCAAAAAAAGTGAAATTTGCCTTAAGGCCAGACCCAAAAAAAAAGTTGGTCAATGGATTTCGCGCACCTTATTTTCGTAAATGGAAATTTATTTTTTTTTGAAAAAAAATTTGTCAATGGATTTCGCTCGCCTCATTTTTTTCAAAATTGAGATGTTTTTATTTTTTTTCAAATTTTTCTTCCAGTAATTCCCCCAGATCAACCACTAAATTATTATGTTAAAAGAATTTTGTCAGATTCTATGTAAAAAAAAAAAGAATTGTCGCTCGCTCCACTTTTCCACCAACAAAATCCATTGATGAAAAAAAATTCTTGAAATTTTTTTTTTAAAAATTCGCTCGCTCGCACCATTTTTTTAAAAGTGAAATCCATTGACCAACTTTTTTTTTTGGTGTGGCCTAAAAAAACCCTACTTGGCGAGAAAAAAGTTCAAAATCGCAAAAAAGTGAAATTTGCTTAAAAAACCCCTATTTGGCGAGAAAAAAGTTCAAAATTGAAAAAAAGTGAAAATTGCCTAAAAACCCCTATTTGGCAAGAAAAAAGTTCTTCACTATGCATGGGTCTATCCAGAGTCCATCAATGGGATCACGCATGGAGGCAGATTCCGCAGCTTTGGCGAGAAAAAAGTTCAAAATCGCAAAGAAGTGAAATTCGCCTTAAAACCCCCTATTTGGCGAGAAAAAAGTTCAAAATCGCAAAAACGTGAAATTTGCTTAAAAACCCCCTATTTGGCGAGAAAAAAGTTCAAAATCGAAAAAAAGTGAAAATTGCCTAAAAACCCCTATTTGGCAAGAAAAAGTTCAAAATCCCAAAAAAGGGAAATTTCCCTAAAAACACCCTATGACTATAGCATGAATGCAGACAATCATGGACACAGACTCATGTACACCCACACAGACATACACATAGGCATGAACATGGCCTTCTCCTTCATATAGCAACCTATGTGTTTCTACTTTGATGAGACTGAATATAGCTTTCTGTTAGAAGGACTCTGATACATGGATTTCGATGTCCAGTTTTAGATATATACCCATATAGTGCATTGGAGTGCTATAATGTTGGACTGCTGTATATTTTATTGAACGCATCGTTCCATGAGGAACGTTTTTCGGGGCACCCGTCGATGCCTCACAGTAGTAGAATGGGATCATGCAACGTTACTTAACATTGGTTCTTGTTGTAGTGTTTGAGGAGGTAATTATCATAATGTGGAGTTAGTCAGGAAGAAGGACATAGTGTAATTCACGTTTACGGATCAATTAGGCATCAATAAAGGCAGAGTTCTTATTTTAGCATTGAAGGCATCCTTGGTAGGGATTTTTTGCACATCCTTATCTAGGGTATCCCAGAAGGTTACGCCTCTATATGATGACCTATGATGAAATGGATATGATGCATTAATGCATTATGCCATCCTAAAAGGGTTAGGCCTAAAAGAAATTGTTGTGGTGCGGTAACATAGCCAAAAATAAATAGGGTCGCTAGGTCGATATTTATTTATTTTTAGTTTAAAAAAAGTAATTTTAGTAGAAAAATCGCCAAAAATGTCACAAATTTCCTCAAAAATAGAAACCCCAAAAGAAAAATTAAGGCCGGCCCCAAAAACCTAAGGGCGGTCAGGATACCGGAACACTTTTTTCTTTAGGCCTAATGTAATTGTGTGTCTTTGTACCCCAGGACTACGTCAAGTCGTTGGCGTATGCCAAGGACCGGGAGCAGGTGGCGTCTGCCGGCTTGGACAGGAACATCTTCCTGTGGGACGTCAACACACTCACAGCATTAACCGCATCCAACAACACCGTCACCAGTAAGTGCAGGAGTAGCGCTTAAAGCAGTATTGTACTTTGTATCAACCAAAATGCTCTTTACATTAACCCTTTAACCCTCTCACCGCCAGATTTCTCTAAATTTTTCACAACCAAGAATTAGAAATATCAAAAAATGAAATGGGTTGTTGCCATTGCTACTCTTTGAACGTTCTTGTGGACATAAATGGAATGTGGGATGCAACCGAGCCTGGGAGGATGTCACGAGCTTTAATATGATACCAAACATAGGGTGGTTTGAATAGAATTTGTAGGAAAATATTTTCACCAATTTTGAGTAATGTTTTTAATCAAATCAGTATGTTTAGATGCTCTGGCGGCCTTAACGGCCTACTGGCGGTGGGAGGGTCAACCCTTTGAAGACGGTATCATGCCTTACACTCATGCCCTTCGTCGTCATGATGCATGGGGAGTAACTCGCCAGTGTTGCATTGGTGCACCATGCCGACCCTTTAGGAGTAGATCAACCCCGTATAGTCGGCATGATAATTGAATGCAGCACCAGCGAGCTACTCACCAAGGCTGCATCCATGCATCATGACGACCAACGGCATTAAGGCATTATGCCGTCCTCAAAGGGTTAAACAATTATGTTCTACTTATCTTAATTGCAAAATTATTCATAGCTTGTAGATGCCTCACTCTCCAATCCTCTACTATCTGTATGAGCCAGAGATGAAAGTCTTTCAAGTTTTTCCCTGATTTCAAGGTGTTTATATTATGTCACGAAGACCTGTACTTAACTATAGAGAACCTCTATTCAGGGGCCCAAATTTGAACATTTGATTCAAGTCTTTTTTTGAGATTGGTCACTTTCATCCCTGTGCATTTATGTTAACTTTATTGAAGATTGACAGTGAACATTGCCTTCTCCTTCACTAAAGGATTAACAGCGTTCAACAACTCAGCCCCTAGTAAGTAGAGATACGTCTATGGAACCGGGCAAATACAAGATCCCTTAGGGAGTGGTCATCAACTCCCTCTCCCCCCTCCAAAACAAAAGAGAAATCTCATTAAGTTTTGCGTTACAAGTTTTTGTTCAACCCCCCTTAAAATATTTTTAGAAGTTTTAAGTTACACGTTTTGAAAACATCATCAGGGTTCCCACATGTCATGAAAAGTCATGGAATGTCATGGAATTTGAAAGCTGTCTGGAAAGTCATGGAATGTCATGGAATTTTGTAAAAATTTGCCATGTGTCATGGAATGTCATGGAAAATAAAAATAATAGAATTAATATCACAAAATCTCCTAGAAATCTCCCATTTGCTTTCTGGATTTTAGACATTTTCTCGGGGGCCAAGCCCCCTGACCCACACAAGAATGTTATAAATGTCATGGAAAATTGAAATTTTTGTCATGGAATGTCATGGAAATGTCATGGAATTTCGATCTGAAATTTTTGTGGGAACCCTGATTCATGCGGACACTGCAGGGTTGGTACATCGCTGGTTGATAGTAGAATGCAGCACTGGCAATATACTCGCCGGGTTGCAGGGGCTGCGTTGGTGCATCATGACAATAAATGTCACATTTTAGTGACATGCCATCCTTGAAGGGTTACTGTATTCAGTGTAATTAGCGCCCTCCCCCTAACAAGCGGCACCCCGTTTTTTTCAGATTTATTTTCAGATTTATTTTATGTGTCACTCCGATTTTGTTACTGTTTTCCACACCTTTGTGTGACATGGAACAATTTACACCTGTGGCAAGCCAAGTGTAAAGGTATAGGGGTGAGTAGAAGCCTTGTAGAGGCCACTCAGGTGGGTCAGTAGTCTGTATAAAACAGCCTACTGGGGCGCTTATTAAGATGAGGCCGATTTTTGCACACAAAAAAAATATTACCGTATTCGACATAATAAGCGCCCCCCCCTTTTTTTGGGGGCATTTATAGACTACAACAAAGGCTCACCTTTCACGATTTTTCAGACAACAAACTCATAAGTACTAAATAGTCTAAAATGCCATAAAAATACTTTTATAAGCTCCAAGGACGCTTATTACGTTGAATACGGTACATCGAATACAGTAATGCTGGAGCTCGTCTTTAACACATACACCTATCTTCCCCCACAGCGTCGTCGCTAAACGGTAACAAAGACAGCATCTACAGCCTGGCCATGAACCCGTGGGGGACGGTCATCATATCAGGGAGTACCGAGAAGGTGCTGCGGGTCTGGGACCCCCGCACCTGTCAGAAACTCATGAAGCTAAAGGGTCACTCCGACAACGTCAAGGCCCTCGTTATAAACCGGGACGGCACTCAGGTAGGTCTTATCCACATACTTTTTTTTTAATGTTTAAAAGAAAATAAACAATAAAAAAGCTGTTTTCCTCCTGCAGTACTTCTCAATACAACACCATTTTAATTTATTTCTTTAACAATTGTTTAGATACAATTTTTTTGTAATACATGTACATTGAATGTAAATTATAATTTTCTGGTGAATATGTCTTTTAAAATATAAACTTGACAGAAAAATAACTCGGGACACCATATTTTCAGAATTTATAAATAAATAAAAATTTAAAAAAATCTTTTTTTTAACTTACCCCGGTAAGTTATTGACTCAGGGTTACCACCCTGAGTCTTATGTGACGCCTTCTGAGGCGTCACATCAATATAGTTGAAGTTTTAACTTGGCATGTCAATTTAAACATGAAAGAATAATGCAATTTATGCAAAAAAACAAAAACTGAAAGAGTGAACACTCAGTTACATGTTACATGCACCAATATTATCAATATTCCGTTGGAACACACTGAAATATTTAAATGAAAAATTGTAACAAAAAAACAAAAGAATTCTGTGTCGAAAAATTAAACACTTAAAAGAAAAGACCAGCGTAAAAGTATGTGACCTTCTATCTCTAGTTATGGTATTAATCTGCAACATTCGGATATATTCACCATTAAAATATGCAGCATGTAGCATTTACACCTGAAACAAATAAGTTCAGAGTGACGTCACAAGAGACCATGGATATTAACAGACATACTCTGTGCATCTCAACTGATTGGTCTAGACACCCTTGAGTGGCCTTAAAACGACTCCTTGATTGGTTGCTCGGTAATCTACACCACTGTGAGTGTGCCCTAACGGCCAATTAAGGGCCAGTTAAGGGCCAATCATAGGGCAGAGTAGGTGCAGACGATTTCATGTTTTCTATTTGTTTCATTTATATTGGCTCTTGTTGCCCACTTAGCAACTTTCTTTGTAAAATTAAAAAGGAAAGTGGTGTGTAACTACTTGATACAGACAATGAGTAACTCCTTTATCAGGAATTGAGTGTCTGATGCATTGTAAATGATACTAGAATGTACCTTATTTGTATAAGATTTGTAGAGCTTGTTACGTTTTTGTTCTCTTGTGACATCACTATTTTCTGGGGCTCTCCTTTTTATATCAGCTGTAAATGCTGCATGCTGCATATTCTAATAGTATGTATGCCCGAATGTTGCAGATTAATACCATTACTAGAGATAGAAGGTCACATAAAATTACACTGGTCTTTTCTTTTAAGTACTAGAAGGGATTTTTGTCTACATTACGGTCCACACAATTCTAGTGCTAAGTCAATGGGAACTATCTTGCAACTCAAGGTGAGACTTTTCGTAAGACCTTTTTTGCAACCACCTCTGTTATTTTCTTGAATTATCTTGAAAAATGCAAATCTGTTGACGAATTGAAAATAAAGGAAGAGATTAAAACACAGCGCGGGAAAAAATATTATTCTCGACTGGACAACGCGCGTCTAGAGTTAAGTAGGTGGCAGCGGCGCATGTGCATCAGTTCTGCTTCCGTCCTCTTGGGAACCAATGATAGCCCCCAAACAAGAGGGCCATCGGAACGCTGTTCCAGTACAGGACAGTAGTGATGGTGATGGCATAACGTAGCTGAGATGAAAATCTTCATTTTGATGCGAACACTTTTTGAAAAAAACTTTACAGAGTTACATCCACTTTGGGTAATTTATCTGCATGGGGTGTCCACATGGGATATCCACATGGGAAAGATATCTGCATGGGCCAAATTGGGCTCTCACTCTTTCTGAGCTTGGTCACATGGCGGCGTTTGTGTGGGTGGTGAGAGAAACCCTGATAGCTGTTTATGCACGAATTGACTCAATTTCCGACGGCTCGGGCAATCTGGATGAGAACCAGAGGGCGCTTGTGGCGTAGTGATCTCGCCCACACGCACCTCCTTGCCCACACCCACATGCTTGCCCACCCACATACTTGCCCACACCTATTTCCTTGCCCATACCGACCTGTTCGGCTGAAATATGATAACATACTATAGTGTGACATATGATTTGAGGGTAGTTTTGACCTTGGAATACGTTTCTGCTCTCAGAATTGACAAATAATTCACTGTTCCTGAAATAATTTACAGATATAATTTTTCAAGCAAACAATTCTATCACTTAATCACCCTGACCCTGAGTCATTTGTGATGTCAATCACACGTTAAAATCTAATATCATATAACGATTTTTCCTTCTTTACAGTGCCTGTCCGGGAGTTCAGACGGCACGATCCGGCTGTGGTCGTTAGGTCAGCAGCGGTGTATAGCGACCATGCGGGTGCATGACGAGGGGGTGTGGGCGCTGCAGGCTAACGATGCCTTCAGTACGGTGTGGTCGGGGGGCCGGGACCAGCGGGTCTGGCAGACAGAACTCAGGAACCCAGACAACAGGATCCTGGTGTGTGAGGAGAAGGCGCCCATACTCAAGGTGAGGCAACTAACAAACAGATTTGTGAACAATTTAACCTTTTACATATTAATATACAATTACTGTATTCGACGTAATAAGCCCACAGTACGCTTAACAAATTATCGTGAAATTATCATGAACACATGGAGAGTTTAATTCGATAGTTAAAAGAAAGAAATATCTTCAATTCTTGGGTTACTTTTATTTTAAAAATCGGTCCAAAGGAGGGTGGGGGATGTGCTTCTAAGGGGATATGTGCTTATTACGTCTAATAGGTACATGAATTCCTGCGATCATTACCATAGCAGTCTTTGCGAAAATATGCAGGACAGTGGCAATGCCCTCCTAAAATGCCACTGGTCCAACAGATTCACTAGTGGGACAGGACCGAATGTCCAGTCACATGTTGGGCTTTTCTGGACTAAAATAATTTAGGTGGGTTTCTAAACCTGAGATATGTTTGTCAATATACTGTGTAGAACTACGTATTTATCCTGATTTAGCCATAGATGATTACAAATAAAATGTATTTTCAATGGACAAAACTATTTTATACTTAAAATGCATGTATATACATTGTCAGATATGTGGCTATCCGGTCCTTCAAAAATGTAGCTGGTCTTGCAACATTGAAAATTTGCAGGACTAAATGTCCTGTTGAATGAAAAGGTTTTCACAAAGACTGCCATAGTTGGGCTAGCCTTGATGTAGAAAATTGATATGGACATGGCGCTTGAGGTATTTTTACGCTGACCTTGTATTCATGTTACAGCTGGAACTCGTACAGCCAGAGCAGAACTCTATTTGGGTGGCCACCACCGACTCAACCATAAAGAACTGGGTAAGTTGACCTCATCATCTCTAAACTTACAATCAACTATGTTACGTTTCTCTTTTTTTTAAACAATTTAAACTCTATTCACCAAATTTGGGTCTTATAGCACGAACATTTCTGTCTGTTCCTTTGAAGTTAGACATATCTATGAAATTTGACTACCGAATTTGACTTTTTTAGCGATGTTAAACTTTTAAACCTAACCCACCCTTCTCAATGCAATTACCGCACCTGTAATTGGTTGCATTGGTGCATCATTCCGACCCTTTGGGGGTGTCTCAACCCCATAGGGTGGGCATGGTGCATGAATGCAGCACTGGTGAGTTACTCATGCTGCATTCATGCTTCATGTGTTTTTAAAGGTTTGAATTCATCTCTTGATTATAATTACAAATAAAATCCCTTATTTTCAGGCGACAACAAATCGGAATTCGCGGTCGTCAGGAGACTACGATAACGATAATACAGTCACCCCCTCCCTACAACCCCTAGTCACAATCAAAGGTAAGCTTCCCCAACAGTGATATATTTAGGAATTCTTGGACTACATCCAATATTTTGTGGGCTTTTGACAATCCAAAATTGGTCCTCAAAACCAATTGGCCGTAGGAAGTAGCCATTTCTTAGCTTGGCTACAGTGACTTACCCACCACACAAACAATTGTTGAATGCTTGTACCCAAAAATACCTCTTGCAATATTTAGATGGTCATTTCTGTAGATTTTGTCTAGTCTATTATGCAAAGTCAGGGAAAATAAAGTTGGGAGTCATAGGATCATGTAAAATGTTGATGCGAGGTAGGGCAAGTCAGGGAAAATGGGGAATAAAAGGAATGCTACAAGATAATAGAAGAATATATTAGATTTTCCCATGTGCTTTTGATATTATTTTTCGAATATAATTTGTAACACTTCTTTGATAATAACAAAATTGACTTGAATATGCGTAAATTTACTGGAAAAATATGTATAAACAGTTCTATAGGCCTAGCTCCGCTTCTAATAGGAATGTTTGAGAAGTTCCCTCACTATTGGAAGGCTGAGATCATGCCCTGCCATTATGGCCGGTGTCCAAGACCCTTACACTGATGCGAGAATTAACAACATCCGCTACTTGCTGATTCCCTCCCCAGGTGGCGCCAGTATACGGCAGTACCACGTGCTGAACGACAAGCGCCACATCCTAACTAAAGACACCGACCACAACGTGGCGCTCTGGGACGTCCTTACCGCCAAGAAGCTCGAGGACCTGGGAGGGGTCGACTTTGACGAAGAGGTCAAGAAGAGGTTCAAGATGGTCTACGTGCCCAACTGGTTCTCAGTCGACTTAAAAACAGGGGTAAGTGGGGACGAGGCTTCTGTACTCTATATTAGGCTTATGAGGCAGGTATTTTATCCAGTCATTGTAGTTTAAAATTGTTTAAATGGCCCACAAAATCTGGGTTTGGTTATACGCAAAAGGTGAGTCATTCGCTGAATCCATGGTACTATTATATTTTGACCGAGATTCCTTTAGAATTCCTTTAAAATTTCTTTTCTTCAGGGAAAAAATTCCTTTAAAATTCCTTTAGGGTGGTCCAGAAGGTGGTGGGAGGCCTGTACAAATCGTGTTAGTTAAAAGAATTTCTTGTCACCCAAAAGTTACTTAAAGGTCACTTTAACTGACCGGAAAAGGGTGGGAACCCTGTAATTACGGTACCGTAAAACCTCACGTACATAGGCCACGACTAGTATGCAAGTCATATCACCAGTGCGGCTTATAGGCACAGAGTCGGGGTGCGTCTTATACACAAGTCCTTGCTCCTGTAGCACAGTACACACACAAGTCCCCATAATAAGATCGCTGGTGCGGCTAGTAGGATTTGTTAAATTCGAAGTGCAATGGTTAACGCGAGTTAAGCTTATATGCCAGGTTTTACGGTACCTGTTTTCCCCCGTAGATGTTGACGATCCACCTTGAGGAGACGGACTGCTTCGCGGCGTGGGTGTCGGCGAAGGAGGAGGGCATGGGGCCGGCTGTGGATGGCACCGACGCCAAACGTAAGCAGCTACAGACCTCTAAAGAATCTGCCGACAGTAAATTTGATACAACGACTAAACGTAAGACTTAAAACATCATCTTATTAGACGTAAGTTTGGGGAATGTGGAGACTGAGAGGGGGGGAGGGGGGAGTAAGCTGCTATATTACTGTCTTTATATTTTTGATCACGGTACAAAATACGGGAGTGGTCATTTTTAAACAAAGTCGAAAATAAGGTTTGCGAGACACATAGACCAACTTTTCTAGTCTACCGTATCAACCCGTTATAGTGCGCCTGCACTAATATATTTCATCCTCTCATTTGCCCTGCATTTAAATAATTTTGAAACACTGTTCTACCCCGGACTAAAGCGGGACATCCATCAATTTGAGTACCTACGCTAAAACGGGTGGATACAGTAT
The DNA here is from genome assembly GCA_947462335.1 of Harmothoe impar. Taxonomy (NCBI): domain Eukaryota; kingdom Metazoa; phylum Annelida; class Polychaeta; order Phyllodocida; family Polynoidae; genus Harmothoe; species Harmothoe impar. The sequence continues at coordinate 32,176,908 of OX381718.1, forward strand.
ATGATCTGCCGACACTAAATTTGATACCGGGGACCGGGGAGGTGGATAGGGGTTATCTACAACCATAACAAACTGATGCCATTCATTCATAGCTTTTAGAGGTTGATATGTATTCAAGTGATAGCTATAATAAGTTTACAGGAAATTGATCAAAAACTTGGGATTTGGATGAATTAGAGGGAGTATATGGATGGCCAGGATCCCTAAAGTAGGGGGACGTCCTAAAGGCTGATTTCCCAAAATGTCATACTTCTTTTGCACAAGAAGGATCTGGATCGGAGTAGAGATACTTTTTCGGGGCTGAATTTCTATTTTCCCGTTATTCGTGTCTTAATTAAAGTTTGTGATCTTTCTGATAATTGACTCAGGGTAAACTGAGTAATACTAAACGACTGAACCATGTTTTAAGACGTTTTTGTTACATGGGAGAAGTGCTCTCATTCAATGTCCATGGCCCACAGCCATTAAATAAGACCATGGAAAGACAGGCAAGATCGGGGGACAAATGTTTCCTTCGAAAAGAAATCTGAAATGTCTTTCCTTCACCCTGAAATTAGGCGGCGATCTTCAGGTACTGATTTCTCTCTTTTCCATAAACTCTTAAATTGCTACCCTGTAACTGAAAGGCACATACCGTAAAACCCCGCCTTTACGACGGATTTCTTTTGGGATTTCTTTTCTCTACAAGACAGATTTTTTTCTAGAATTGGGGGTCGTCTTAAAGGCGGGGTTTTTATACAATAGATTAAGGTGAAATTGATTTTTAAAGGTATTTTGTACAAGACGATTTTTTCCAAAGTTAGGCCTCTTAAAAATGATTATCAGCTTTGCGGATACTTTGGTACAAAAGGGGTGCGGGAGGGAGGCTTTTTTATTTATTTGATATTCCTATTTTATGCCATGAGGGCGGCCACTTTTTATTTTTATTCAGGTTTAATAGAATTTTGACACATTAATTGATGCATAATCCTCTATATTGCCATCATAGATGATGGGGACAATAATCTAAATACATTGAGAATAGAACAGGGAGGAAAATGCTTTTCAAATCTAGTTCCTACACCAATTATTGGTTGAGATATGGTTAGTTCTGTATATCATAGGTTACCCTCTTCATGCATGCGGTATTTTGGCTATATTTTTTATGAAAAAATAAATAAAAAGCACCCATGTGGCCCTTCTTAACTGATGCGGGCGGTGTCCGCAAAGCTGATAATCTTTTTTACGTGGCCTTAGGGGGTCGTGGTAATATAAAGGCGGGGTCGTCTTAAAGGAGGGGTTTTACGGTAGGCTTCAGTGTTAAAGCAAAGATAGAAATCACTACTTTTGCCAAAATCCCCCATATTTCTCTCTTAAACCTTTAAGGCCGACCAAAAAGAAAATTTGCGGGTGAAGGGGCCGGGACATTTTCATAGGAACCCTACCAGGGCCGAGCCTTTGCTGTTTCCCATAGAGTTATGATGACTATAGTCGATGCTCGGCCAGCCATGGCATCGACTATAGTCGATGCTTAGCTAGCCATGGAATAGTCGATGCTCGGCCCTGAAGGGTTAACACACAGATATCATATGCCATCTTGTACAGTGGAAATACCCTCAAACACACAATGAAAACTATCTAAAACGTTAAAATTGAATTTAAATTAAAGTCACCAGAACAGAGGAACACAAAAAAACTCATTTTCTCTTTGTGATATTCACCTGCGAACTTCCACAAGCCCCCACTTCAACATGCCCCCCCCCCCCTCAACCTCTGACCTGCAGGAGACTTTGCACTTGACAACCCCCCCCCCCCCCCCCCCCACACACACACACACACACACACATGAAGAATTTAAAAGTTATAATTTTTGGTTTTGGTGAACAAGATTTTTTTGATTTTTTTTTAAGTCTCTAGTACAACCCACACTCGCCAGGTCCATCTTGGACCATCTGTGATCATCCAATAGGGTCCATAAAGCATATCTGGTTTGGTAGATAGTTAGAGTATCCATAAGCCTGAGCAGGAATTGTCACTAAGGACGAGACATTGCTGAATCCCATAGAGTTAGGATGACTATAGTCAATGCTTGCCCTGCCATGGTATCAACTATAGTTGATGCTCGCCCATCCATGGTATCAACTATAGTTGATGCTCGCCCACAAAGGGTTAAATTAGCTTTTTAGTTCTCTTTCCACACATCAACAAAGAGTGGCGCCACTGGTAATTTTCGTACTGCGCGAGATCTCAACCGTCAACGTGTGCAGAGCAAAATTGTGCCACCCATATCTTTACCATTTATCGTCCGATTGACTCACTTTTTGGTAGGGACAGAAGGCGGTACATGCTTGAAGCCTGCAACTGTTGCCCACACCCACCTGCACACCCACACCCACCTGCTCTCCCACACCCACCTGCTGGCCTGAATGGGAATAACATACATGTATGACACATGACTTGAGGGTACTTTTTAACAAGGAATTCATTTCTGATGCCAGAATTGACCGATGAATGATTATAAGGGAGTACTATATCTAAGTACATGATAAGCTACATATCCAGCTTACCCTGAGTTATCTGTGAGGCCACTCACACGCTCAATCTTTATAAATGTATGAGCATTTGAGAAAACCATGCTCTAGATGATACACATATGCACAGATTATGTTCATTTGTTTACTACTGTCACTACACTGGGATATTTGCTTCCCTGTGGAGACGCTTTTCATAATTTCAGTTAAGCTTTAAGGGCCGCATAATGCATTGATGCGATATAACCTTCGGTGTCATGATGCATACTTGCAGCTCTGGGGAGTTTGCTATACTCGCCAGTGCTGCATTCATGCATCATGCTGATAAAGGTGATAGCACTATCTATCCAGCCCTTAAAGGGTTAACCGGCATTGTTGTAACTGTGTTTGTGGTTGTCAGAAAGTGATTTCTCATGTGTTTACAGTGTTGTCGTGCCTGTGTGCTTTCATTTCAGTAGTAGAAATGTAGACAATCAAATGATGTAGATTAAAATACTATGCTTGAACTGAACACTAGCCACAGTCAACTTTATTCTTTTTATTTATTTTTTGTTAGTTCCCCCTCCCCCATTTTCTCATCAGGGATGAAAGTCTTTCAATTTTTTCCCAGATGTTAAGTGTGTTTTGTTTTTTTAATGTCGTGAAAACATATTACCCGTAGAGAACATTTTTTCAGGGGCCTCCATTTGTAGATTTGATTTTTTTTTTGTTTGGGATTGGTCACTTTCATCCCTGCTCATTGCTTCAGTAATAAAAACCTATTTAATAGGACCCCCCGCCCCCCTAAAAAGACCTGATACCTAAGTTGGACTTTGCATCCAGAGTGAACTTTGGCGGGCTGGTTTTGCAGTCGTTGTTAGAACACTGGCCCCTGTCCTACCTCCATACACCCTATAGAAATTAGTTTAATTGTGTTTTCTTTTTATAGTTTGAAAAAAAAGTATTCCCCCAATTTTCTCATTGTTTCAGGGGGAAAAAAAATCTAATAAAAAAAAACCCATAAAGCACTGATAGCTAACTTTGACTCTTGCGTCCACAGTAAACTTTGGCGGTCTGGTGCTACAAGCGTTGTTAGAACACTGGCCCAGGTCATACCTGGAGGAGAACCCAGAGAACGGGGAGCACGACGGGGGAGGGGAGAGCGAGAAGAAACGCGGCAACCCTTACTTCTCTGTGCCTGCACACACTCCCGTTATATTCAGGTAAGGCTGTTAAAGTACTACTTCTGGTCCCCGTCCCATCAATCTGATCAGTTTTGGAATAGTACCCATTGGTGGAGAAAGGTCAGAAAGGGGGTCCTATGAGGCCCAGCCATAGGATTTTACAGTGGATTTTCAATGGATTAAATAAAATGGTGCACAAATTTATTCCCACTTCACCATATATTGGCTAATAAGCTCCAAATGAAGCAAAATGAGAAGGAATGGAATAGATAGGAATAAAAGTATGGTAATTGTGAACATCCTGAGTCATTTTTAAGATATTTTTTTTTAGAAAATTCAACTTTGAGTCCCAATCATTGGATGTACTAACTTTAACCTGCTATTGTGGTTGTTTTATTGCAGTGAGGTGGGGGGCCGGACGTTATTCCGGCTGTTGTGTCGAGACGCAGGCGGAGACACAGAACAGATGCTACTCAACGAGACCGTGCCCAACTGGGTGGTCGACATTACTGTAGATGTAAGTATGTCTGTAAACTCTGACTGTAAACCTCTCTGGTAAACCGCACGTGACGGATATTAAATTACTTTCCTGTCTCCCTACTAATGATAAAATATTTTCAAATTATCTTTATCTTTCATATCTTGTCTCTTACAGAGAAATTTACCCAAGTTCAACAAGATTCCATTCTTTTTACAACCACACACGAGTTCGGGGATAAAATCTCTTAAAAAGTAAGTACTTCTTTTTGTGGTATTTTAATGTCAGTCTCACGTCCCTTGATGTATTGAGAAGTTACCATGTGAGAAAGGTAGAAATGTTTATAAAGACCTAGAGATAAAAGAAGCCATCGTCATAAGATAACATACACAAATTAAGGCGGATCAATCTGGTATTTGACCTTGACCTTAAACAATCAATGACCTGGACTTCATTACCAAGTCTGACCTTGTGAACTTTGTATCTGACCTTGAGATTGTGATATATGTGACTTTTCATCAAGGTTGGTAGGTCAGCAAAAGCATCAAGGTCAATCTTTAACCTTGAGGTCAATCTTTGACCTTGGGGTGTAGCTATTGACCTTGTGATATGTGACCTTAAGTTCTTACACCATTGTGTGTGTATTACAGGGACAGACTCTCAGCGAGCGACATGTTACAAGTTCGCAAGGTCATCGAGCATGTATACGAGAAGGTCATGGGTCAAGGGTCAGACGCGGGGTCACAAACGGCGGCTGGCAACTCAACGACGAGTCAAGAAAAGTCGGAGACGGAGAAGGACGACGACCTAGCATCTATCGCCGAGGAGAAGGTCGAGCTGTTATGTAACGACCAGGTAGGTTACTGCACTTAACTCAGGTAGAGATCCTTGGGTGGCGACCGATAAATAGACAAAAGTTCACAAGTATAGTTCCCAACTGAGGGTTATTTTACAAGGCAAAGCCTAGCGAAATAACCCTCAGCAGGGAACTATGCGAGAGAACTTTTGTGTTAACTTCATTAGATTCGTCAAAATGTCGTGTTTTTTTTATGATTTAAAAGGCAGTGAAATACGGGAGAGGGCTATTTAACATGGGGTGTGAAATACAGCCTTTCTCAATGGGACTGCAGTATTTTCCATGAAATAAAGTCAGAGTTTCCACGGGTCAGAAGTAGAAAGTGGTCAGGAAAGTCTTGGAATCTTGAGGAATTCTAAAGCAATTTTTATTCAAGGAAGTTCAGGGAACAATTTTCTTCTCTCTTTTTTAAAGTACCCCGGTACTACTGGTAGTCTATCACAAAATTTAATAGAAAATTACCATTTGCTATCTAGGTTATTATTGTCAGGGATCATGATGCTTGGATGCAGCACTGGCGAGTTACTCACTGTTCTTTCATGTGGTTTACATTTTGTCTGTCACTTTGGATCTTACACTCGCCAGTGCTGCATTGGTGCATCATGTCGGCCCTACGGGAGTGTATCAACCCCATAGGGTTGGCATGATGCTTAAATGCAGCACTGGCGAGTTACTCGCTGTTCCGCCATGTGGTTTACATTTTGTCTGTGACTGTGGGTCTTACAGGTGCTTGACCCCAACATGGATCTCCGCACCGTCAAACACTTCATCTGGAAACAAGGCGGCGACTTGACGTTACACTACCGACCTATCAACAACAAGTAATGGCTGCCACTCCACCGACCAATCCTCAAGCAGAGGCCCCCGTGTAAGGCGTAGAGGTCGCGTAGGGCCCAGACTGCAGCGTGCATCAACCCTCGAAGGGCTGCACAGTGCGTTAACCCATCAAGGACACATGTCACTAAAATATGACATTTGTCGTCATAATGCACCAATGCAGCCCCGATGAGTAACTCGCCGGGGCTGCATTGGTGCATTATGCCGATCCTTCGAGAGTGTATCAACCCCATAGGGTCGGCATGATGCTTCAATGCAGCACTGGTGTGTTACTCGTCACGGCTGCATCCATGCATCATGACGACCAAAGGCATGATGCATTAAGGTATCATGCTGTCCTTAAAGGGTTAAACAGTTAACCCTTTAAAGGCCACATAATACATCATGCCCATGGTCATAATGAATGCAGCCCTGTAGTCCTAGCCGTGCTAGTCGCCCTTCAATGTACTGTGCCCTTTGTCGTCATGATGCATGAATGCAGCCGTTACTCGCCAGTCCACGCGTTTGTGTCTTAAGGCAGCAAATGCCCCTGTTCACGGGTACTCAGTAGGAAAAGGCAATTTCCATCTGCGTTCTCCATTCTCCAAAACCCTGGGTTTTGTAGGAAAAATAAATCCCAAATAAAATTTGTCTTCAAGGCGGAAAAATTGTCTTAAACGAGGAATACCCTATTCAGTATTGTATTAGGTGAGTGATGCAGGTTATGTTCCCTTATCCTACTGAGTGTGCAAACTGGGGTAGGGCTGGGGGAGGTGATCCAGAATAGCTACAGTGGGGCAATAACTGTGGTCGTAATTTATTTCACTGGGTATTTATTTTCGCAGAAATTAACAATCCGTGAACTTTTCTTATGTTACCAGAATACAATAAATACCCGCGAATTTACTTTCACGCGAAAAGGTATACCCGTGAATATCACAGGACGGTCCACCGCCGAGAAACGGGACTCAGTCCCGGAATATTAACTTGAGTGTTTTGAAAACAGAAATCATATTCCAGTGTAAATAGTATGAAATACTCTGCCATGTTGGCGGCAAAGTATTGTATGATGATGATCTGATATACAGAGGTGTATATTAAGAGGAAAATAAGACTTTGTTGGTGCAATTTTGGACCAATCAGTATCCAGAAAACCATTTTGCCCTGTGCAAGTAAACCAAGCATGGACCAATAGGAGTGAATTATCTATTCCTCGCTGAGTTGATGGATTTATTATTTATAAATGTAAAAGTGGTCATTAAATAGATTGTATAATATTGAGATGAAAATACAAAATCAACCCTAAACCTTTAAGTACGCCGGGATGCCACGACTTCTAAATTACCGGATAGTAGGAATTCCTACACTTTTCCTTAGGATTTCCATATTAAATTATTTCAATTTTGACAAAGAGTCAAACAATGTCTACATTTTTATGATCAGGGAGTGGCATCTCCGGGTACGGCATGATGCTTTAAGGCTGCATGTTCATTTGCCATCATGATGTATTTAGGAGCGTATCGGCAAGGGGCAGAGTGCATTAAAGCGCTATGCGGCCATTAAAGGGTTGACCCTTTAAGGACGGCATATGCATCATGCCCATGGTCATCATGATGCCTGAATGCAGCCTTGGCAAGTAACTCACCAGGGCTGCATTCAAGCATCATCCCAACCCTATGGAGTCAAGAAACTCCCAAAGGTCAGGCATAATGCACGAATGCAGCACCGGCATTCCCAGAGTTACTCGCCAAGGCTGCATTGGTGCATCATGACGACAAATGTAGTCTTTTAGCGACATGCCATCCTTAAACGGTTAAAGGGCAACACAAAAACACGTAACCCCGATGTGTTCTGGCCGGGATGCGACACTATACGTCGTTACGAGTTGCTATATTGTTATAATTATTTTAGTGACATCTGAAGTTTTGTAAGAAGTCTTATGAGAAAGCCGTGTATATTCTTGTGTACTATTATTGTTGAGCGGGAATATGTACATATTGTGTGTGACCCGGGAGCGGGTCTGGCACAAGTCAGCCACGAGGCATACGTCTCACACAAACAGAGGACAATAGAAACACAACCGCCATGAAATTAACTTTGTAAGTTTTAATTGTATATATGAAATGAATAAATTGTTTATTTGAAAATATCAAAATAATTTGTTTGCTTGTATTTCATTTACAGGTATCATAGACAGTATTGGGTGTACTGCTAGAACTGTCCTTAACCCAGCACTATGCTGTCCTTAAAGTGATAGCAAACGTTAAAGCACTATGCTGTCCTTAAAGACCACATCCGGAGGTTTAGAGAAAAACTATGAAACTTATGAAGCTACACAGAAACATCCCTGAAAAAGGATTGATGACCATTTGGTGTTGAAATATACAGATGTTATGGCTATTTCTACTAGATTAAGGGGAAAAAAGAAAAAAGAAAAAGAAAAAAAAGATTAAGGACCTTCGTAGCAATCTTCACATTTCTGAATTCCTTAATGAGTACTTCAACCACTAGGAGGCTCCATTAACAGCTCCTGCCTAGCAACTGTGCAGCCATGTGTGACAGCTGTACACACCGTGGGGGAGGGGAGGGGTTTGGATCCACGGAGGTCCCAGGTAAGCAGGTGTTCAGTGGCCCCCTACACACACCTCTACTACACCACGACCTGGAGTGTTGTTCTACTATCTCCCCATACTGTGGGGGGGGGGGGGGGGGGGGGGGGGGGGCAGACAGACACGGGCCCCACATGATTAGGTAACTGTACCATGAGTATACCATTATATCTTAATGTATTTTATTATTATGTACCAAGGGTGTATAATTCAATAGTCTGTAAATTCCTTACCTAAAGTCTTATCAATATCAATCCCAACAGTGACCCCAGCATGTAAACAGGGGTCCGACATTACTCCATCTTAGATAATAATACAAGGCATATTTAAACTTAGGCTGCATAAAGTTGATTATCAGCTTTGCGGACACTTTTCGAAAATATACGGTGAGGGAGGGAGGCTTTTTTTTTTTGTTATTAATTTTCTAGGCCACGAGGGAGGTGACTTTTTCTTTTTTTAAACATGTCAAGCGGGGAGGGAGTTCCTTTTTTTTTTTTTTTGCAAAGTCAGTTAGATCCACCCCTTAACATTTAGAAATAAATGTGCCGAGTAAAAAATAAATCTATCCCAATATAAAAGTGTTAATGCAACCCAATGTTCAATTAGTATTCTAGCCACTCAGGGGATTCCCAAGGAAATTTAGGACATTATACAAGGCATTCCGGGGATTCCAGAACTGCAGAGTTTATGAAAATCGACCAACTAGAGGCTTTAGTATGCCTTTAAATAGGGGCGGAAATTTTAATGTTCTTTTCTTTTCTTTAAATCAGGGATGCGGGGGTTTTGATGAATTTTTTTGGAAAATAATGAAAAAAAGCTTCCATGCGGCCCTTTTCTAGGGGTGCGGGCGGTGTCTGTAAAGCTGCTTATTCTTTTTATGCAGCCTTATATAGTCATTTATCTATACATGTATATACAATATATGAACAACTCAACTATCAATTCACAAATGATTCATCCTGTCATTAAAACAATTACATTAGGAAGATTGGGTTAAAAGAGGGCTGATTTGGGTTGTAGCCCATATCCAGTTGAATCTACCCTATTATACTGACACGTGTATGGTACATGTATAAAACAATGTTGATTCAGAGTCACCCTACCCAGTGGTCACAGTCCAGTGGTCTGTTTGCCCACCGCACCTCACTTATATATAGAAAGATTGAACGTGTGATTGAGATCACACTAGACTCAGGGTCAGGTAGAGGTGTGAAGGGAAATGTATCATTTATCATAGTAAGAAAGAGAAAGGGTGCACTCTTGTATTAATGGGATTCTTAAAGATGTGACCTTTGACCTTGATTTTGACCTTTTTCCGACCTAGATATCATTCCACACATAACAGAAATGAATTCAGCACCTAAGACTCCAGCTTACCCTAGTCCACTATCCATATTATCCATTGGTCACCATACCAGGTTCTCTCCAGGATTCCTGACTGGCTCCCCCTATTATATCCTGGCTGGACCGTTTCGGATAGCATACCCAAATTGTGCATCACAAGTATCGCATATCAGGAACTGACAATAACCTATAGGCCTGCACCACACAACCTATAGGTCGCATGACGCAGGTGCCCTAAGAAAGCCACACCGAGGGAGGCAAGTCGCGCAAAAAAAGGGTATACTCGGAAAAGATTTGTACATTGACTTTTTTTTTGGGGGGGGGGGTACTTGAGCCCAAATTCAAATTTTCTTGTCCCCCAATCTTGGCTATCTATGTCTTTTGTCCTCTCATGTCTATGTCCGACACACACTGAATGAAGAGCTTTCTCCCATGTCCATATTGTAAACAATTACCCCGGTAGAGAGAGGGGGAGGGGGGTACCGTATTTGACGTAATAAGTGCCCTGGGCGCTTATAAAAAAAATTTGATGGTGATTTAAGTACTTAAAGAGTTTAATTGTCTCCAAAATCGGGAAATTTGAGCCTTTGTTCTAGTCTAGAAATGCCTTAAAAAGTGGAGGGGGCGCTTATTAGGGGGAGGGCGCTTATTACGTCGAATACGGTACTCACATTTCCATATAGTCTTTGTTGCGATATGTGCATTGTCAGTGCAAAGTGAATCAGGGATATCACTGTTACACAAATAATAGCAAGTAACCTAACCTGTAAATTACCTCTAGTACTTCAGTGTTTGTCAGATGTCTGAAAAAAAGCGTCTCACCTACCCCTCCTAAGAGATAGCATTGGTTGTCACGAAATATCCAAATTTGGGGTTGTCGGTTATCTTCGCGCTCCCATAGAGCTCTATGCTGAAGCAAATAACCACCAATTACAGACTAATATTATTTTTCGTTTTTTTGGGGGGGTTATGGTAGGAATTTGTGAAAAACAAACACACCATTAGATAGATATTGTGGAAAGTGATTTATTGAGACCATGCAAGATGCAAAGAGTGAAATATTGAGGAAATGGGAGCAATATTCATTTTTCAGGGAAAAGAGGTGTCCAGAATCGTCTCACTTGACTCAGGGGAGACCCTGAGTCAATAATCAAGTATATGTAACTCTGGAGAGACGATGATGGGTGTTCCTCTCACCTTAAAAAAAAGGGGGAAAAAGTATATGTAACAGTAACTCGACCTATCAGGGATACCATTGAACTTGCATGACCCCCGTCCTCTCCCTTGTTCTACAGTCTCAAGGACAAATCCCACAGTCCTCCCTCCTTCCCCACTCCACTGCATGTAGGCCGACATTGTGGTAACTGGGGTGATATAGCTTTGGTTAGTTTGGGGGAGGGGGGAGTAGTGTTAACCTCTAACAAATTCTATTCTCTTGGGACCTCCCCCCCCCCCCCCCTTACCGCAGCATGTACCTTCCCACTGCTACAACCCTTGTCTGAACGGCACAGTGGAGCTACCCAAAAAAGAGTCCACATGCAAATAATTTCAGGACTCCCGACCCCTAAAAAGACCCTGTTCTAAACCCAGAGACAAGGGAATACTAGAGGACACGACTTTATAGTTGTGTCTCTCTAAATTAGAAATAGGACAATAAACTATATCTTTAAATCAACAAGGAAAATTTGCTTTTGATGGAAACGAAAAGTGACACAGGAACCCCCATCTGAATAAAAATTTCTAGATGCATACAGTGGTCACATTAGAGGGATGGCCTTAATAAGGGAATTGACTGCTGTATTATAATAAATCACTACATTTTCCTGCCCTTCCTCACATACTGGGATTTGACCTTCACAGATCCGTAGCCTTACACCCACCAGTCCAGTCTGGTATGCATAGTAAGGGTGTATTTGGGGGGGGGGAGGGGGTAATTGAGTGGCCTGAAGGGTGGTTGGGCTGTACCTCACACCAAGCGACCACGCTGTCCTCGGAGCTCATTTTCCATTGGATATGCACCAAAAAGGGCGCACCCCATGCCTTCCTGCTGTATGTAATGAACACTACTTGGTTGTCACCCACTGTGACGTCACATTGGGTTAGGGAAAGTAATGCCCCTGTTTCTCTCCAGGGGTGCCACATGCAATGAGATTTAGGGTCTATAAGGGGTACCGACTTAAACAAGTGATAACTAATTAAATGTCCCCTCCTATAGTATCATCCTTATATAGAAATTCACCCAATATGTATAAGTACACGTTCATGATATGAAACACCCATACAGAAACCTCCGGATGTGGTCTTTAAAGGGTTAGTCTCATCGATAAATGGGAAACATTATGCCCTTCTTAAAGGGTTAGTGTCATTGATAGATGGGAAACATTAACACACTATGCTGTCCTTAAAGTGATAGCAAACATTAAAGCCCTATGCTGTCCTTAAAGAGTTCATCGATAAATGGGAAACATTATGCTCTTCTTAAAGGTATAGACCAGGGTTCGGTCAATTCTGATCTACCCACAATTTCTCAAAATCATTTTGGATTATATGAGTTTGATATATTATATGATGATATAATAACAGCAAAGAACTCAATACCTCATGGTGCTATATATTGATATATTGACATTTGAAGATAGGGCACCCTTAACTATGACAGCGTATGGTTAAACCCCTATTTTCTTTCACATTTTTCACATTTTTGAAAGATTGACCCAACCAAACCAAACTTCTCAGATGTTTAGAGGAGATTATATGCAACATAATCGATCCATGAAAACGAGTGGTCATGGGTGATACCAAAGCTGTGACTGATTTGGGAAAAAAAACACAAATTTAAAAAAGTCAATTTTCTCTACATTTTGCAACACAGAAAAAATAATATTATAGTCCAACATTCAAAACCGTAGCCATCTGTAAATAAGATCAACAGATACATTTTATAACAAAAAAGAGAGGGGATCCATAAATAAATAAAGACACTACTAAAAATATTTTCTAGTCGGCCGAGATAACTGTGATAGCTCAGGGCATAACTTTTTGGAGCAGAGAAAAACAGTGACCAGATGTGTAGAATGCCACAGTGAGGCATCTAAAGGCTTAGTATAGGTGAGTTCGGTCATATGCAAAAGACAGATATTCTTTTATCATGGTTGTTTCACTTTATTGCCACCAGGTGCCGTATGCGTAGACCCCGGTCTATACCTTTGAAGGGTTTGAGTTTATAAATGCATTTTATTTGACGGTGACATCTTCGAAAAATACATATACAGCATCAAATTGTAAACGCAGGGATAGAGCCTGTGGTGAATTTCCACTCTTTAGGCCACTTAAAAAAGATGATCAACTTCCGCATGCATGAAGAGAGTAACATATGATCAGATAACTTCAAACTACAATTAATGAAAAATAAACTGCCTTATAAGCTGACCTTCACTTAAATAGAAATGGTTGGCTTAGAAAGGTTTTACAGTAGAATGAGCAAACCCCATCTGCAAGCTAAATTTGATATCTAAAAAGGAATAATTATAGTTTTACAGTTGGTTGAAACGTCTCAGAGGGTATGCAACTGATAACGCAGCTGTGAAGATCATCAGTATTTTATCCAGGTGCACTTGAGGGAGATGTGCAAAAATATCTACAGTCCTTAAACTAAGGCTTTGCTAGCTTGTTTGGCAAGGCTTGAGGTGTGGTTCTGTGAGATTGTATATGTATATAGTACATGGCCTCTGCAGTCGTCACAAGATGTAAATTTATCCAGTTGCGTGAGGCAATAAATGTGCTTTTTTTTAATATCCAATTTGCATCGAATCCAGGGAGATGCTGGGTGTAACTTGCATTTCTCATAGCATGGCCCATGACTAGACCAAAATAAATATCCTCTAAGGGAAAGTATGGCACGTTTGGGGAATTGGTTAGGATTGTCCTAACAGTCTGTGCTGGTAGCACCATAGTGGTGCCAACACAAAATGGTGGATATTTAGCATTAGGGTATTCAGTGAAATGTACATAATATCTGTGTGTTACACCTCTGTAAGGTATAGCACTTTGTTCACAATGCCCAATTATGCTATCCTTCATCAGATTCCCTGAATTAAGTAGTGTCAGTAGATTGGGCATGTTGACAAAGTTGTCTGCAGCAGTCCTTAGTACATAAGGGGTGTGATTACAATGCTTGGACCACCAGTGTAGACCACTCAGTACCTTTATCGACAAATTAAGGTAGGTGTCCATGTAGTTCTCCTGTAATATGTCTCCATAAAGATTACTCTCATCAATTAATATCTGCTGTTCTGCATCTGATCTACCAATGCCAAAAAGAAATAGAATACTGGAGTTATAAGTATTCCTTCCCCAAGTTTCCCGTATGGCTTTCCTAGTTTTGTTTTCCTTTGGTATTGTTGTAACTAGAATTAACACCTTCAGAGATGAGTTGGCATCACAAGGCTTCACATTGAGGACATTTTTGTAGATATAGGGAAAGCACTGCTGACAAGACTCGTTTCGCTTCTTTAAAGAGTAAGTTCGAGCCCTGGTGTGACTATGGCCTTCTGCAAGTACAGCCGCAGGAAATCCTAAGTAGTTCTTTTGAGGGATCTGGCCAATTTCAAAATGCATTCCAGTAATAGGTGGTTCGGGAACAAGTTTAGACCTGAGATCTGAAATGGTTAGTATCCTGCCGCCTCTCTTTAGTTGTGATGGTTCAGTATGTCTCAGCTTGACTATCCTATTTAAATTCCAGGTTACAGATAGCTTCACATTGAGAAGGAAGTATACAGACGTTACTAGTATAAAGAATACTAGCAACGTGAAAACTCTCCCCACCAACTTCATGATTTGTCAGGTAGTCCATGTACTGGTGAGAGAGTGAGGTGTACTATATACTACACATCACCTATATATGTTTGTTGGCCCAACCCCATGGGTATGTGCTACCTAAAACCTCGCATATAAGCCGCACCCTGACTCTCTGTCGATCCTATTTATAAGCTGCACCAGCGATCTCACTCGGGTGCTAGATGTGGCTTCTACGCGAGGTTTTACAGTAGGCCTATATATTGCACAGCTACAGCTCTGGGGTCCTTTTCATGAAGTGCCTGCTCTTTCAACAATTACAATAACAACCTTTTCTCATGGATGTATCAACCTTCAGGTCGTCATGATGCCTGAATGCAGCAGTGGCAAGTTAGGCCACTCAACAAAGAATACTGGTTTCTCAGCGCATCATTGAAATCAGATTTTGAGATTTTTTTTTTTTTAATTTTGCAGATTTAAAAAAATTAAAAACATCTGACAAATATTGGCATATTTGTTATCAAATTGAAGCTAATACTGTCAGTAATGCAGGGGACTGAAAGTAAATAACATTTTCCCACCTTTTGAAGATCAATAAACTTGTCACTACTAAAATATGAGCTTTGGTCAAGTAAAGCATATATATTTTCCTATGTATTTTCCCGAGTAAATAAGAATTTTTTAAAAAGCTTATATTTTTCTGTGCTTGGTGATGAGAAGCCATTTTACTTTTTTGAGTGGCCTTATTTTGATATTTTGGGATTTCCAATTACTAGTAACAAAGACTCCAGCTGCCACCTGGCATGGGGAGCTTGAATTGTACAGCTTCTCAACCTGACAGGGCCATAGCTGTCTCCATCCCCAATATTGGCAATATTTTAGACTTTAGTAGTGTTGCAGTGTATTTGTTAAATTTACTTTAATCACGATTTTCCCAGCTATTTTACACATTTGAAAGAATAGGAATGTATAAATCTGTCGCATAGATAGTTCCCTTCCCTTTCTTCCAAACAGGTAAAATGGCCGAGATAATTGATTTTAAAGTAAAATTAAGAAAAAGAGAAAGATTCTGGGCACCTGATACAGCTACCAGCAACAAAAAGTATTTCCTCCAGAATACCTACACACCAGTGATGTAGCTCTGGTACAACAACAAGTTCGGACAACAGCAGCAGAGGAAAAATCTCTTTTTTTAAAGATAATATTCATCAATTGATTACCACTATTCACTGTGGTTCGCGCACAGTGTACTTAACAAATATTTTGAAACACATTTATATTAGTTAAGAGTTTTATTGGGCTCGGAAATCAACATATTGATAATAATTTATTGTTTAAAAATCAGTCTACCATTAGAAATTAATTTAGTTTAAAATCAGCTTTTGTTTTCCTTTAAAATCAGTTTTTGTTTTCATCAAAATATGATTAATGATTTTATATGAGTAATAGTCCCATGAACATATAGGGAAATATCACTACCTGATGAGAAACAATTACTTTTTACTTTTTACTTTTAACGGTCACTAACCCTCATGAACCAGCCCACAGAGCTCAGTAGGGATTAGTGGTTCTGGTGTGGGATGTATTATTGGTCTTGATAATGCCTTCTAACTTAAGCTGGGCTGTTCTTTGAACCAAACTACCCCCCCCCCCCCCCTCCCCCACACGCAGTCCCTACTTTCCTTTCCTCTAACTGTAACCCTTTGAGTGAGGCATGTTGGCAGAAATAAACGTTTATATTTTTTGAGATACAAGATTTACTCTGCTTAAGTACTGGAAGGGCCGTATTCAATGCATTTGTCTATGTCCTCATGTTGCCCTAAGGCAGTGCTGGTGAGTAACTCGCTGGTACTGCACCAGTGCATAATGAATGCACTCCTGGCAAATCATGCGCCAGGGCTGCATTCATGCATCTTAACCCTTTAAGGACGGCTTGATGCCTATGGTCATCATGATGCATTCATGCAGCCCTGGCGAGTAACTCGCCAGAGCTGCATTCAAGCATCATGCTGACTTTATGACGTTGAAACACTCCCGAAGGGTCAGCATGATGCACCAATGCAGCCCCGGCGCATTACTCGCCGGGGCTGCATTGGTGCATCATGCCGACGAATTTCATCATCATTAACTGCTTGAGAGGTAATGTGGCTTTTGTAAAAGTGACTCTAGTCATGAGACTAGTTGTTTGAGACATTTTCCCTTCTAGAAAATATGAAATAGTTAGATGTGACTGCTGCCTTAAAAAGTGTACAGGGGAAGTATTGGGGAAGCAGCAACCTTGATGCATCCCTAGCTATTGAGTAACACGTCAACTGCAGTGCCCGATACCCAATGTAACATCATTATTGGGTGACAAGCACTCCCTATATTTTCTATCGTAAATGCATGTATGTGGGCAAATCACGCCCCACCAGAGGGTATACTAGTTAAAGGAGTAAAATTTGATCGTGGAAAGCCTACCATAAAACCTCGCGTATAAGCCTAACTCACGTATAAGCCGCACCCTAAGTTACAGCTGATCCTATAAGCCGCACTGGCGATCTGAATGTGCCGGTTTTAGTACTGTATCATAGTGGCAAAAACTCGCGTATAAGCCGCACCCCGACTCTGGGCCGATCCTATAAGCCGCACCGCCGATCTGATTCGCGTACTAGCCGCAGCTTATACACGAGGTTTTACGGTATATATTTAAGCCCTAAGTAAAAAATAAAAGATAAAAAATAAACAGTAAAAAACGCCCTCGTCATATTTTCAGTGCTTGGTGAGGAGAAACTACTTATTTTGAGTGGCCTATACTATAAGGTTTCATCTGTTAATGTCACCAAACACATTGATGGCTGTGTCTCATGGGTATCAGGCCAATGTGAATGTCTTTGACCGGGTGCCATCTTTGACTGGGTGCCATCTTTGACTGGTCACCATAATACATTTCTTCTTTGATATGTAAGGGATACAATAAAGAAAATGGCAGTGGTTATATCTCCATATATATATAACTTGCACCCAGTCAAAGATGGCACCCGGTCAAAGATGGCACCCAGTCAAAGATGGCACCCAGTCAAAGACGTTCACATTGGCCCAATCTCCTGAGACACAGCCTGATTGTTGGGTTTGTTTGGACTCTTCTTTATATAACAAAAAAGCATATGCTATGTGTTCAGTGCTCTCGTGCAGCATATATGATTGATATCAACAGACTGATTATCTTAAAATTCAGCCACCTTAGATATGGCATACTTATACCACATTAAATCTGATGTGCAGCTTTACTGAGGCTACTTTCATGCTAGCCAGCCGTGTCTAACGCTAAGTCCTCCTGTGACCTGTACGATATAAACTCCCTGCCTTTGTATCCGCCAGCACATACCACATTAAGAGTGTAACCAGGCTAAGTAAAGACGGTGGCTCCACCATAGACAATATTATAACCAACTCAAACATGGTACTGTCCTCTGGAGTGCACCCCCAGCTTGTGAGTGATCACCTTCCTATATATTGCATACGAAAGAAAGCAAAAGAACACTATGTAAGGAAGACTGTAGAGGGCAGGACTTACAAGAAGTATAGTCAGGAGGAAATGGAAGAAGCCATTATAAACAGTGATTGGAGTGGCTTCTACAAGTTGGAAGAGCCAGAAGAAATGTGGAAATTTATCATTAATATCATAGAAAGGTATCTAAACGAGAAGTGTCCTGTGAGACAATTCAATTTTAAAGACTACCAAAAAGACTGGTTCAATAATGAAATACTTGACCTCATCCACCAACGGAAGGAAACAGTCACTGCTTTCATAGACACAGGTATAATTGAAGAGTTTGAGAGAGCCAAGAAGCTTAGAGAGCGAATAAATGTGATGTCTGAGGATGCCAAGGCTCAAGTTATACTTGATAAATTAGAAGAGCATCAGGGGAATCCAAACAAGTTCTGGAAATGTATAAATGATCTTCTAAAAATAAAAGGTGAAGCGCATCTCTTTAGGTTGGTGGATGAAGTGTCAGGTATGCCAGTACCTAAAAATGCAACAGCTGATTTTATCAATGACTTTTTCACCAATGTTGGACAGGATCTGTATGAGAAAAAAGTAAGGGAAGGTCTTGACCCTAACACAACTCTGTATGATAAACCTGCCAATGATGCATATGAGCAACACCAAGGTGAAATCACAGTTCAGACTGAAACAGTTGAAAAATTGATAAAAGACATCAATGTAAATAAGCCCTCTGGGATTGTTAACATAAGTGGTAAGGTCCTGCGTGATGCTCTAATGTGCATACCGGAGCAGATAACACACATGTTTAGTATATCGTTCAAAAGCAGCAAATTTCCTGATTCATGGAAAAGGGCAGTTGTAACCCCGCTGCCAAAACCAGGTGATCAAACCCTAGTTTCAAATCTCAGGCCTATAAGTATTTTTTTTTTTTTTTTTTTTTTTTTGACGTGTTTATTGCTATAATCCATCTCGACGAGGGTTTAAATACAGCTTACAAACAGTACCGATTTATGGGTATATATCATCACTTAGTGACGATCAACATTAACATAAATGGTATCTTAATATTAATGTATATGAACAAGTATGAGTTTGTACACAATATATATACACAAGTGCTCTTACTTGATGTTGTTTGTAAATACACTCGGTGAAAATTACATAATATAATATAGGGCTGATTATCATTGCAGAGAATGTGGCAAATGAGGCGCAGATCACAGTAGGCATACAGACATACATACAATCATTCCCTTTATGGCTGTTTATCCTTTATATGTTAAGTATACTTCCTGTCATAGGGAAGTTAATGGAAAAAATCGCACATGAACATCTGTACAAATACTTGGAAGATAATGGTATGTTGTGCGGGAATCAATATGGGTATAGGAAGAATACAAGTACAGGCGAAGCTGTTTTTGATGTAGTAAATGATCTTTTCAAATACAGGGACCTAGGACAGAGCACTGTGGCAACTTTTATCGATATGAAGAAAGCTTTCGATTCTATACACCATGGGCTTCTATTGAAGAAATTAAGTTCCTTAGGACTTCATATATCCTTCCTAAACTGGCTGGACAATTATTTAAAAGACAGAAAACAAAAAACAAAGACATACTATGGTCTCTCTGAAGAAAAAGATGTTACTTTTGGAGTGCCACAGGGCTCTGTCCTAGGCCCTCTACTGTTTATATATTTCATAAATGATATTGTTAATGTCATAAGATTTTGCAAGGTCACATTGTATGCCGATGATATTGTAATATATACCTCCTGTAACAGGTCAGTGAAAACGTCGAGCCCCACGGGGAGTCGAACCCCGGTCCCTCCGCTCCGGAGTTGAGAATGCTACCGCTGCACCACAGGGCCAGCTGCTTCTCACTGCTCTGCTACGGTACTTGAGCTACCACAGGCGGGCAATGCGCTCTCCACGCACGCTCGGGCTGCCCCGAGCGATACGTGCCCGCTACATTACTCCCCTTCAGACTTTTGCTAGGTCCGCGGACAGACATGTTACTCAGCAATCTGTGATCAAAGCTAATCCCTTACTTAGAATTAGCCGGCGAAGCCGGTCACCTGCCCCGAACATGTGTCTTTGGACGCACACATGGCACAAGCTGAAACCGCTCAGACTTCTGCCAGGTCAATGGAGGTCACCCGGACCTCCTAGCAGAAGCTGAACATGCTCAAGCACCACAACCCAGGTTTTGAATCCTGGTCACCGGCAACAGTGTAACAGGTCAGTGAAAACGTCGAGCCCCACGGGGAGTCGAACCCCGGTCCCTCCGCTCCGGAGTTGAGAATGCTACCGCTGCACCACAGGGTCAGCTGCTTCTCACTGCTCTGCTACGGTACTTGAGCTACCACAGGCGGGCAATGTGCTCTCCACGCACGCTCGGGCTGCCCCGAGCGATACGTGCCCGCTACATTACTCCCCTTCAGACTTTTGCTAGGTCCGCGGACAGACATGTTACTCAGCAATCTGTGATCAAAGCTAATCCCTTACTTAGAATTAGCCGGCGAAGCCAGTCACCTGCCCTGAACATGTGTCTTTGGACGCACACATAGCACAAGCTGAAACCGCTCAGACTTCTGCCAGGTCAATGGAGGTCACCCGGACCTCCTAGCAGAAGCTGAACATGCTCAAGCACCACAACCCAGGTTTTGAATCCTGGTCACCGGCAACAGTGTAACAGGTCAGTGAAAACGTCGAGCCCCACGGGGAGTCGAACCCCGGTCCCTCCGCTCCGGAGTTGAGAATGCTACCGCTGCACCACAGGGCCAGCTGCTTCTCACTGCTCTGCTACGGTACTTGAGCTACCACAGGCGGGCAATGCGCTCTCCACGCACGCTCGGGCTGCCCCGAGCGATACGTGCCCGCTACACCTCCCATAGAAATGCCAGGATGGCAGTTAGAAACCTACAAGTAGACATGAATAGTGTGACTGATTGGTGTAAGCAAAATTGCATGACGATTAATGAAAAGAAAACTAAAACCATGTGGTTTGCTTCTAACAATATGAGGAAGAATCTACCTGACCTTGAGGTAAAAATTGGTAACTATGCCTTGAGTGAAGTGAAACACTATACCTACCTAGGAGTAGACCTGGACACAGACTTGAACCTTGCAAAATATGTTAGTGGTGCAGGGACAAAAGTTTCAAACAAAGTTTTCAAATTGGCTAGACTGAGACCCTCAGTCACTGAGAGAGCAGCAATAAGCATATACAAACAGGGGGTGCTTCCACTGTGTGATTACTGCTGCTTCTTAGCTGACTCAGCAAGGAGAAACCCCACCAAAGATTTGCAAGTTTCCCAAAACCAAGCCCTTAGAATATGCCTTAAAGTTAAAAGGAGGGACGAGACTGTGCTGGGTCTACATGAAAGGACAGAGGTGCCTTTCCTGGAGGATAGGAGAAGAGAGCTTCTGGTCATGTTGATGTACAGAAAGTCAAAGAAAGTCACCCCATTAGTTAAGACCAGATGTACTAGATCTGATGAGAGGTTCACTTTTCCTACCAGAAGGGCAAATACCAGAATGTATCTTAAATCTCCATATATGAGAGGAGTGGAATTGTGGAATAAACTACCGGTATATGTACAAAAACTCAAAACAAAACAGTCCTTTAAGACTGCTGTAAAGAAACTGTATGGAACCAATATGAAAGGCAAACGAAAACAATACTACGAGAGAAGAAGGAATATTCCATAGTGCTAAAATAGAACACACACTTGTGATTCTGGACATTGCTAAATCCCAACGATAGTCCCCTGAGAAGTCTACAGGAATCCAGCAAATGATGTGCGTCCCTTGGTGTTAAACAGACTATTGCCCAAAATAATTGTTAATGATTTTGTTTCATTATTAAATCAACTCTGCATTGTATTGTAAATACTTCTCTTGATCTCATGACAACTGTGATAAACCTGATGTAAATATTCACTGCTATATGTAAAAGATGTAGTTATAGATATGTTGTACAATATGCTCATTAGATGCCGAGGTATACAATTTGTAAAGCCAAAAGCTGAAACTGGACATGTATGAAGTTGGATATTGATGGATATTTGTATCTGTAAATCATTTATGAGGATATGAATAAACAATTAAAAAAAAAAAAAAAGAATGACTACTTTCATGCATGCCCCTGATGGTATACTAGTACTAGTTAATGGGAGTGGTCGTTCTCTAACAACAGGGAGGGGGGGTGGGGGTGGGGGTGGAATTTCAGTGGGCCAAATTCCTCTTCTTCCCTCCATCAGGGGTCTAAATATTTTGGTTCCCCCAAGATGGATGGGATAAGCCTACCTAAACTGCACCAAGGTTGTAAATATTCCAAATAGAAGTAAAATGAGCTAGATTAGGTGGCAGAAATGACTAGGTGGCAGAAATGACAAAATGGCCCCAGTACTACAGTATTGTTTATAGAACATGTGATGCTCACAATTAACAATAGTAGTTACCAGTAAGTGCTATTCATGCGTGCGTGCTGAGGGTCCATATGGGAATCAAAGAAAGCAGAGTAGACAGGTTGATTTAGGGAGAATCAACCAGTGAGGACCTATAGTGCTCTCCTTACACCCCGCGGGGGGGGGGGGGGCACTTAGTATATTTTGTATACACATGTGTGCGGCTGGGAAGGCTACTCTTTCTACAAAATTGCCCTAGCAAGGGTTCACTTTCCAAGGAAAAATCACCCTAACAAGGGTCCACTTTCATGAAAATCGCCCTAACAAGGGTCTAATTTTCAAAAAAATGTCCAGGTTTTCACCAATATTTGTCAGTTTTCACCAAAAATATCACAGTTTTCGACAAAATCCTCCGCACAAGGATAATTTTTTCAGCAGATTTACACAAACATGGTCTATGTTATCGCTTTTTTACCGAAACCTAGGCACTTTTGGCCGAAAATGCCCGAACAAGGGTAACAGGTTGGCTATTTTATTGATTCTTTACCGAAACCTAGGCTCTTTTGACCAAAAATGCCCTAACAAGGGCAACTTTTGGGCATCAAAATCGCCCTAACAAGGGTCTAATTTTCACAAAAATGTCCAGGTTTTCACCAATATTTGTCAGTTTTCACCAAAAATATCACAGTTTTCGACAAAATCCTCCGCACAAGGATAATTTTTTCAGCAGATTTACACAAACATGGTCTATGTTATCGCTTTTTTACCGAAACCTAGGCACTTTTGGCCGAAAATGCCCGAACAAGGGTAACAGGTTGGCTATTTTATTGATTCTTTACCGAAACCTAGGCTCTTTTGACCAAAAATGCCCTAACAAGGGCAACTTTTGGGCATCAAAATCGCCCTAACAAGGGTAAGGGTTGTCAGAGGTCCAGCCGCACACCCCTGTCAAAAAAAACCTAAGTGACCCCCCCCCCCCCCGGGCCTTACACCAAGGGCACCCAGGGAATACTGTTGATTTGTATGACCCTGGATGATGATCCTCATGGGTGTGTGGTCTATATACTGAAACTACCCTGTACATTGTTTGATCCCCATATATAGGTGCCTGGGCATTCGGACTGGTCAAGTCTATTGTGGGTTGAGACAGGCATACAACAGCAGTTAGAATCCGTTAGAGCCTATGCCAAGTAGCCAGTTTGGTTCTTAGTGAGCTGAGCTGTGTTACATAAGTAACCAACTCCCCACAGTTGTTCTTGTTCTACCTTTATACCACTATATTGAAACACGCAATGGTGAAAGACCCTACTGTAGCTGTAAATCTCAGCCAGACAGTCATCAATTTCAGTCAAAAATGGCAGCCCCCACAGCCTGTAAGACCTCCCGCCATGATGGGGGTCGACCCCTAAAATAGACATGGCGACATGGGCATTTTGAGCCTTAGTGACATGGGACATGAGAAATCTCAGAGATAGTGACATGGGACATGGCCATTTCTTAAAATCGACAGGGCGACATGGGCATTTATTAAAATCGACATGTGACATGGGGACCCCCCCATCGAGACCCCCACATGGCCCCACATAGGACGCACGTGGGGGCGAACTGTCCAAGTGACTGGAAAATGTTCTGTAATAATGTGATGGAGTCTGTGACTTGTAGAACATATGTGTCTTTACTGTAATTATAGATGGTACAAATACAACATGTAGATAGCTCTGATCAACGTCCTCGTACGTCGCCCATGCGGTCCTCACACCAAGTGATGAAGTCACCGATGCGCGTACACAACATCCCCCTTTCTTTATAAGAAGTTCGAAAGTTTATGATATATATAGTTCACTGTGGATATTATGACGCTGGAAGAAAAACTGGTTATTATAACAATAAGAAATAGTTTTTAAAATAAAAGTTTGTTGTCTCTACAGTGTCACTAAAATTAAATATGGATTTCAGTCCTGAGACTGTGTCTATAGATCCATTCTGTCCCTGGGCCTGGATATCCTTCCGGCTCTAGTGACATATGCTGCTGGTGTCTGTGGTTCATCTGCTTTCGCTCCTTTAGGGCCTCTATCGACAGGTTCTGGCTCGGGCACTGGTCCCAATGCCGCCTGATCATCGGTCTCACTGGCGGGGTCGCTGACCCGTGGTGTCTCATTCGACTGCTTCAATAGGTGCCTCCGATTGCGTCGGTATGTGTGACCATCCCCGGTCCTTACAACATATGAACGGGGTGAAGCTGGGGCGGGTGTCGCCATCACAGTGGCGCTATCCCAACAGGGTTTATGGCCAGTGGTGCGCATCCGTATCTGCTCCCCGCTGTGTAAGGGTGGGAGATCCTTTGCAGCATTGTTATACTGATGTTCCTGAGAGGCATGCTTCGCCTCAAACATTTCCTCCACAGCTGCTGGGCTCACGACCACTGGTCTCAGCTGTCTTTCAGTGTTAGGAACCATGGACCGTAGTCTCCTGGAGTAGAGCAGCTGCGCTGGAGATGCAAGTCCATGTACAGGGGTGGTCCTCAGCTCTAGAAGGGCCAGGTATGGATCTTTTTTGTCCTGTTGTGCTTTCTTTAGCAAGTTCTTCACAGTTTGCACCGTACGCTCAGCCAGACCATTTGACTGTGGATATGTTGGGCTTGATGTGACGTGTTCAAAACGCCATTTCGCAGCAAACTTTGCAAATTCACCACTGGAGTACAGTGGGCCATTGTCACTGATCATCCTGAGGCAACGGCCATGACGTGCTAGCACTGCCTTGATTTTTGCTATCACTGATTTGGAGGTAGTGTCTGTTAGGTGTTCAACTTCCACAAAGTTACTGTAGTAGTCCACCACGAGCACATAGTCTCGACCATGAAGGGTGAAGAGATCTGTAGCAACCACTTGCCATGGCAGACTAGGTGCTTGGTGGCTGATGAGTGTCTCCTTCTGATTGGCATTACGGTGTTGCTGGCATGTCCCACAGCTACTGACGGTAGTGTCTATATCAGCATTCATTCCTGGCCAGAATATAGCAGATCGTGCCCGAGCTCGACACTTTTCAATGCCAAAATGGCCTTCATGTATGTTCTCCATCATCTCTGTACGTAGTGCTTTTGGAATAACCATGCGATCACCCTTGAATATAATACCATCAGCAAATGCGAGTTCGTCTCTATAGTTCCAGTAATCCAGAACTGCTCCGGGACATTCCTTCCGCTGTGCTGGCCACCCTGTCTAGATGATGTGCTTCAGCACCTGCATGTTCTGGTCACTAGCTGTGGTCGACCTGAGCTCAGTCAGCTTCGGGTCACTGATGGGTAATGAGGCCACCATGTAGTGAATGACGGCATCCAGTTTCTCATTCAGTTCGTCACTTTGTGGTGGAACAGAGCCCACCACCAGGTTTCTGCTCAAGCAGTCTGTCACTGGGATATCCTTCCCCGGTTTGTACACCACGTCGATGTCATACATGTACCTTTGGAGCTCCAAAATCATTGTTTGGAGCCGTTTGGGTGCTGCTGATATGGGTTTGCGGAGGATTGATTCCAGAGGCTTGTGATCTGACTCCACTGTTGTTTTTCTGCCATATACATACTGGTGGAACCGGGAGCATCCGTGCACAATAGCTAGCATCTCACGCTCAATCGGGGCCCAGTCACCCTTGGACGCATCTAATGCTCGGGATGCATATTCAATCGGGCGGCCATCCTGCATAAGTGTCGCTCCTGTGGCCTTCTCAGAGGCGTCTACCTGCAGTGTTAGTGGCTTGTTGGGGTCATAGAATGCCAGGACCGGGGCTTTTGTGATGATCTCTTTGATCTTGGCGAATGCTATGTCCTGCTGGGCATCCCACACTAACTCTATGTCCTTTCTCAGGAGATCTCTCATCGGGGCAGTAATGCTGCTCAGATTAGGTGCAAACTTTGCGAGGTAGTTCACCATCCCGAGTATGGTTTGGAGTTCTGCCTTCGAGGTGGGAGCTGCCATATGAGTGATAGCCTCGACCTTCTTGGGGTCAGCCTGGATACCGTTGTCAGATATGACGTGGCCATAGTATTTCACTTGTGACACATTGAAATGGCATTTATCCAGGTTGTACCTTTGACCGTGCTCACGAGCACGTTGGAATGTTGCACGAAGCGTTTCCAAATGTTCTTCCCGAGTTGTTCCGGCCACGAGTACATCGTCACTGATGCCCTTTACTCTGGCCAGCCCCTCATAGGTCTCATCTACACGCCTCTGGAATATGTCCTGGGCACAGTTGATACCGAAAGGCATACGTAGGTATCTGTACCGACCAAACGGCGTGTTGAACGTCGTCAACCAGGACGATACATCGTCCAGCTGAATCTGCCAGTAACCGCTGCGGGCATCGAGCGTAGAGAAATATTTGCATCCTGACAGTCTGCTAGTGACATCATCCAGGGTTGGAACTGGGTAGTGTGGTCGTTTTATTGCCTTGTTCAGATCTTTGGGATCCAAGCATACCCTTAAGTCACCATTTGTTTTGTGAACCACCACCATGGAGCTAACCCAGTCTGTGGGTTTGGTGACCTTGGTAACTATTTCATGACTCTCCATACGATCCAGCTCAGCCTTGACTTTGTCACGGATGGATACAGCCACCGTGCGGGATGCGTGTATGACTGGCTCAGCTCCTGGCTGCAAACTGATGTTATGCTCACCAGGAAACTCTCCTATCCCCTCAAAAATGTCAGCGTATTCCAAAATCAGGGCATTGATAGCAGGGTCGTTACCACTCGTATCATACTCTCGTATCCCGGTTTCCTGTTCATCGATGGACAGTACAAGCTGTACCAGATTCATGTCCACACACGTCCTGAGTCCAAGGAGTGGGGGTGCTTGTGCGTCGACAACATGGAACTGTAAACGCTGCCTATCACCTTTGTGTGTGCATTCTAGATCACAAACTCCCAATGTATTTAGGGACTGCCCTCCATATCCATGAAGCGTGGTTTTACTCAACATGAGCGGCTGCTGGACATACAGTTTGTCAAACACGGATTTGGGTAGCACGTTGACCTGTGCCCCGCTGTCTACCTTAAACTTGATGGTCACGCCATGGCATTGGATGTGGACAAAAGCCTGGTCTTTGGTGGACGCCGCTGAGTTGACCACATCTATGAAGAAATCCCCGCCTGCATAGCTAGCACTGTCATCTGGGGATGGCTGCACTGTGTGGACTGCCTGTGCGTGGCAGACTGCCACAAAATGGTTATACCTCTTGCAGTTACCGCATCTCTTCCCTCTGGCAGGGCAATTCTTCATGCTGGGATGAGGGTCCTGGTTGCACTTAGGGCACAAATCAGCTGTACTTCTCTGCGGAGCCTGTTTGCCACCACTAACATTGCCATGGCCACCATACTTCTGCCTGTTGGGAACCGCTTTCTTCTCGGATATTCCAATGGCCTGGACTCCTGCAGCCTCTGAGCCACCCATGCACTTCAGGTGCCGTTGAGTGCTCTCCAGAGCACGAGCAATGTTCAGAGCTGCAAACAAGTCAACGTCATCAGATACTGTTTCTTTGTCTCATTGCTGTTGGTGCCGAGCACCAGTCGGTCACGTAGCATTTCATCCACAAATGCTGCTGGGAAAGCACAGTCCTTGACAAGGAGTCTTAGTCCCATGAGGAAACTGTCAACTGACTCAGTCGGCCCCTGCACCCTAGTGTAGAACTTGTGGCGCGAAACAAACATAGTTGACCTTGGCGCTACGTACATCCGGAACTTATTATATACAGTCTGGAGGTCGGTCTTGTCCTCCCCTGCTACCGCAGCGATAGCGGCTTGTCTATCTGCAGCAGGCACAGCTGCAACAGCAGGGGCAAAGTGAAAAGTGGAGAATATCTTCCTGCCCCGCTCTCCGGACCATATCAAGATGAAACTAACGCGCTGGTTTTGCTCAGCCTTACGAAGAGGGCCAGAGAAAAATAGATCTGCATGATCTTCAAATTTCTTCCATGCCTCCCTCAGCACTGGGGAGTCCCAGTCCATTCTTGGCAGGTCTGCTTGTGATACTGCCATTGGGTCCATGGCTATAGATCTATAGTTACTTTGTATTAATATTACAGTGTGGGCAATGTCAATTTGATGGGTTGGAATGGCCTGTAGGCTTCACTGTCTGTGGCACTCCTGCTACCCAAATATTGAATGTCTACTCACATTTTGGAGAATTCATCTACCAGGGTTTCAAACATCCACATCTTCTGACACCATGTAATAATGTGATGGAGTCTGTGACTTGTAGAACATATGTGTCTTTACTGTAATTATAGATGGTACAAATACAACATGTAGATAGCTCTGATCAACGTCCTCGTACGTCGCCCATGCAGTCCTCACACCAAGTGATGACGTCACCGATGCGCGTACTGGGCTATAGTTAATGTCCTATATAAACATAGCGTTTTAGTATACTTAAATGGGGTTCAACATTCGCCTTCTACGCTTTCACTCTATGGGGTAAACTAGTCAGAGGTAGGCTTCCGCCCAAGGATAACGCAAGGGTAGTGAGATCCAGCTTTATTTGATGTTATAGATGTTATAGTATATATAGAGCACTTTCACAGGTTTATATTATAATCACAGCCTTCCCTTCATATATATAGAGATATGTACATCATTTCTAGCATTTAGCTCCAGGGCTTGCATTGATAATTATACGCGACGGCCTTAGTCAAGGCAAAGTATACATATAAATATCCAGCAGGAATCCTTTATGGAATCCAGAATGTATAAGTCTCCACGCAGTCAACCAATAAATACTTTCAACCTTCTTTCAATTAGGTCGTTATATGCCCATATCATAATCATCAACATGTCTCAAAGACGACCTCATACGCTTCTCTATGATACCGATGGATCTGATATCGGTTTACGAGAACACAGGTGCAATCTAAGGGTTACTCTCCGGTCACCACTATGGATCCGGGGTACACACATACTATCAGTTTCCAATTCGTCAGGTCGGCCAACCTATACAATTGACTCTCCAGCTCCATGCTTATAAAACCGGTATACTGTATCACTAACTCCATAGTTCTCTCCAGAATATAGGACCCCAGGTCAGCATGTGAATAGACCATTCAATATACCATTCCGGTGGCAATGTCGTTATACCATATCTCCAATTGAAACATTATACATAAATGCACAGATTCCAATGATCCATATTTCCCAACGTCTAGATCACAAGACCGTTGTTTAGTCAATGATAAACCGATGTTAATCCTTTAGAACCACACACATACTCCTCAGGAGTTACACAGTGCCATCTGGTACTCTCGATCGTACTCCCCAAACGCTCACTGATAACTGACTGCGCTTTCCTTTTCCCCCCAGGCTTATACTTGTTTTCTTTTACTTTATTTCAGCTTCCCTTCACGACGGCACCCAGCACTTATTGATTGCTCGTCAGCGTCATCTTTCATCTCTATTGATTGGCCATTAGGCGGCCCTACTCAAGACCATCCTGGATAAATTAGGCATGGGATGGTCGCGGCCATGTCGTGCCCGGGGCCGGCCCTCAGCCTGTGTCGTTGCCTACCCCCTATGCTGCTCTCGAGGCCCTAGTGATCGCCTCCTTCACCAGCTACCCCACCTGCTGCCCTTGAGGCCCTGGTTAACCGCCTCCTTCGCTACCTACCCCACCTGCTGTTCTCGAAGACCCCGGCCACGGCCGTCCTGGCTCCACGGATCCTAACCCCGACGCATAGCCCCATTTGCCTGTACTACTTGCCCCCATCGCCGAGGCCGCGTTCCCCATTCGCCGTTCGTCTTCCCGATCTTAGCTTATCTCCTGACCTGGATTTCATACCGTGTTATCTTTCCCACCAGCTGTGTCAGCCCGGATCCTAGTCTATTTGTTGCTTTCCTGCTCGGGCTCTAGGCCCTGGCCACAGAGCTGAATATATTTAGCCCACATAACTTTTGACTCTTATTGTGGCCAAGTCTACCATTACAGGACCTTATAACATTATATATATATGTTCCCTATATTCGTTATTTACTGTGTGGCCCGCGTACTGGGCTTATCCGATTTACATGTGACTTAATGTATGCGACGACTTTCTTTTCTCTTATTATATTAATCTCACTGTACTTGTTTCTTAAAGTGTACTGTTTCCCCCCACTTATTCAATGTATATCTACTATACCCATACATATTCATACATATATATGTACAGTTTCGCCCGTTCCCTTATGTTATATTATACATTATTTATCAATCAATAAATATATCCTCCAAACCTTTTTTGCTCTTCTTTAGTTTTCCACTATAACCCAGGACAGGGGGGTCCCCCGTAGATTCGTGTTATATACGAATCGTCCTTTCTGGATCTCACCTTTTCTTATACTTTGCTTCTATTTTGCCTCTATTCTACTTCTGTTTTACTTTTCTTTCTCTCCTTTGGTTTCTGAATGGTCTTCTTTGCTTTTCTTATTTTATTTCTTGTTTCTTTTTTCTCGTTTCTCTTTTCTCTCCTAACCTATGTTTTTGTTGCTTATGTTTTGCGTTTTTCTTTTGAATTCTAGTTTCTGGGCTGTTCTGCAGGCTTCCTGTCTTGTTTTCTTTTTGTGCCCCGTTTCTCCACTTTTACTATTTCTGCGCTATCCCTACTCTTTCACGCTTTTTACTTTCTTCTGACGTCTATTTATCCCCTTATTGCCCTTTTCTATGCTCTAGCAAGCTTTTACCTTAACCCTTTGTCAGTATGATCTGTTTATATGCTTAACATGTATTCTTATGTACTGTGATTAGGCTCGAGCGGGGTGAGCCCTGCTCTCTGGCCTTTCATAGTTCATGTATGAAACGAATTGGGTAGAGATGCTAATTAGGCTCGAGCTAGGATAGTCCTGCTCTCTGGCCTTTCATAGTCTGTTGGATAAATATGTAGATATAGATGCAAATTAGGCTCGAGCTAGGATAGCCCTGCTCTCTGGCCTTTCATAGTCTGTTGGATAAATATGTAGATATAGATACAAATTAGGCTCGAGCTAGGATAGCCCTGCTCTCTGGCCTTTCATAGTCTGTTGGATAAATATGTAGATATAGATGCACATTAGGCTCGAGCTAGGATAGCCCTGCTCTCTGGCCTTTCATAGTCTGTTGGATAAATATGTAGATATAGATACAAATTAGGCTCGAGCTAGGATAGTCCTGCTCTCTGGCCTTTCATAGTCTGTTGGATAAATATGTAGATATAGATGCATATTAGGCTCGAGCTAGGATAGCCCTGCTCTCTGGCCTTTCATAGTCTGTTGGCTAAATATGTAGATATAGATGCACATTAGGCTCGAGCTAGG
Source organism: Harmothoe impar (assembly GCA_947462335.1). Taxonomy (NCBI): domain Eukaryota; kingdom Metazoa; phylum Annelida; class Polychaeta; order Phyllodocida; family Polynoidae; genus Harmothoe; species Harmothoe impar. Next base: position 32,208,688 of record OX381718.1, read on the forward strand.
ATAGCCCTGCTCTCTGGCCTTTCATAGTCTGTTGGATAAATATGTAGATATAGATACAAATTAGGCTCGAGCTAGGATAGTCCTGCTCTCTGGCCTTTCATAGTCTGTTTCCAATATTCCTGACCCGTGTCGACCCCTGACAGTATAATTCTGTGCATCAACATGGGGCTGTGACACAAGGCAGATTACTAGTGGTGCTTATAGGATAGTAATACACCGAAGTGTGGCTTTTCGTAAGTCTTTGTCCGTATGTCATTGCACCCCAGTCACCACAGTTAGATTCCGTTTGTGATATATTAATCGTCCTGCTGCCTATGTGAGCGTTGAGAATGTATACCTATTGATTCAACATAGGATTAGTAATGTTCTACCGTCAGTTTCGTTAAGAGGGAACCAGGCTAATCCGATGTACCTTCAGTTCCCTGGTCTCTTTAGTTCTCACGGCAACTCTACTCGTGTACTTCTTGGTATATCTCTATTGGGTCCCTATTGGCTGCCCCCGTGGGATTTAGCCTTATTTCTCCTGTTCTTTTCGCTTGTTGTATAGGGGTTCTGGGTAATTCCCTGGTCGCGGCATTTATGTTCAGTTGTTGTATGGCCCTTCTATGTTCGTCTCCTCTGAAACTATGCACCTCCATGCTGCGGTTTCCTAAAGGTGACCATCCTGCCATTGATATCATCGGCATATCCACAGGAACCGCCGACGACACCCCGCCGCTAAACCTCAGCAGTCGCGCCATGACCGCCTCAGTGTGGTCACCTTCGAGCACTCTGGCTAATGTTTTACTCACCTTGATGGTGGTCGGCAGCGGTAGTGGTATGGCGCTCTCCCCTGATGCCATTTCCGTCGCATACACCACTCTACCCCAATGTAACCTAGCAACGTGTCCTTTACATGCGTAACTGACATTGGCGTCCTTGATTAATGGGGCTGTTCCCGGCTTTTGGAATATTTGGTCCAATGGCATAATACTCTCCCCTAGCGGTATTGTCTCTACTAGTCTCTTGGAGGCCATTTGTATGTATAACCCATCTGCCGGCTTCTTGTTCTTTTCCTGCCTCCATTTTCTGATCGCCCATATTGCTACTATGATTGCCAATATTAGCATCACTATCATAGAGGTGAGTTGGGAGTATGATTCGTCTGCCGTTTCCGGGCAATCCATTTGAATATCGTCCATATCCTGGTTGCCCCATTGTTTCTCGGCTTGGACACCTTGCGACCCTGCCGTAGATAGCATCATCCCCGTCATTACCCGCTTATAGTTACAACAACAGCATACTATTATAACTGCTATCACCGCCAACAGTATACCGGAGGATCCATACCCGGCTAGTTGATGTATTCCGTCGTCTATCTTAGTCTCGAATCCCTCATCCATACCTAATCTTCCCTCTATTACAGCTTCTTCTAGCTGATTCAAGGCGATATGGGCAGGGGCTCGTGTATATGCTGCCCTATGTTCTAGTTGTGATCTAATCATAGGTGGTAACGGGTCCTCCGGCAATGCTTGTATCTCGTGCCCATCATACGTTGTCTTTCTATAGCCTATCCTTTTGAACGTTTTTGTTTTCAGCAAATCATTTATAATATACGATATGTTATTCACCATTTGAACCCGGTGACATCCCCTAAGGCTGTAGGGCATCCATGCCCCAGCCGTCATAAATGCGCAATCACAGCCTATATTAATCACTGCGAAGTGGTGAATTACTATTACCACGGGTGGACTGGAACCGCACAGTAGTTGCCCTTCTATCTCCGGCCCTGACACTAATGTCTTCCCTCCCTGTAAGGGGATGGCCAGAGCCGGGAAGCGTGGTTTGATTATGTAGTCCACATCGCAGCTCTCCTCCACACCCGTTTTATCGTTCCTAATGAGTGCTGCGATGCATCCTGTCTCTGACACTTTGCGCATATGTGGGATGTCTGGACAGATCGTAATGGTGTTCCCGTGACACCTCGCCCAGTTTACTACCGGCTCAGTAATGTAATACCGTCCGTTCATGGATAGTGCTATTTCTTTTGGTAATCCTGTCATAATGGCGCCATCCGCCTCTTTTCCTTCTAGCCTCACTGGTAACGGTATCGCCCTTACCTGATAGGTGCAATATAAGTGCTGTTCTGAGATCACCGGTATACCCAGCGTGATCATCACTCTGCCCCCTTCCCTATACGTATCGACAAAACTGTTCTCATAGTAATAGTTGGGGTTGGTGAATGCCACCCTAAAGCGTGGATAGTTTTCTTTCAGGTAATCGTTGGTATTCCTTATGGCTTCTTGTACCGCCTCAGTGGCTATTAGTCTCACAGGTAAGTGGTGGTTTTTAGCGGCCTCCAGGTCGCTGGTCAGTTCCACCACCCTAATCATTTCATACAATAGATGTAGCATGTATCCCCACTTTACCCTTATTAATAGGCTTTCATGGGTATCCGCTATCGATTTCTGATATAGTGCTAGTGACAGCATGCCGAATTTATGAGACAGATATCTAGTTTTTCTGTCTATACTCATTACCATGTCTCTGAGTTGCTTCTGTCTGTCACTCATTTCTCCTATCTTTCCGTGCATGTCCTGGAAGGTTTTGTCTGTTGTGGTCACTAACTTTCTTAGTGTGTTACTAATCCTCCTGGTGTCTTGTTCTAACACCTCTATTTTCTTTTCATTTCTGGCCGTGTCCTCGGCCCTGCCAAATCCGAATATCCAGTAGAATCCATCAGCTATAATATTTCTCTTGTCTCTGGTTATATCTTCTCCTTCTTTTCTTATTCCTTTCATTACCCTTCTTACTAGTGATCTTCTCGTATTTATCAGCTCCTGAGTGGCAGCGTCCATCCATATTTCTGTTGTCTTTAGATTATCACAACTGTCTTCGTATATCAGTGTTCTATTCTGGCTCGCATTGTTACACAACCCTTCCAAGTTTTCTTTACATTGTTCATATATGCTACTTATATTCATTGGTGGTCTCACTTCTGGTATCTCCACCACGAATACTTGTGTGACGTGGGATTCATCACTGGTAGTTATGATCTTTCCACTTTGCATTATGACACCCAATTCTATCCTTTGTATAATAGGACATATGTTGCCTCCTTCTGGTGCCAAAATTATACTCCCCAGCACAATATAAGCTATCCACAGTGCCTTCCTTCTCCCCTCCATTTTGTATTTTTCTATTTTCTCCCTTTTTATGTGATACTCTTATCTTAATGGGTTCATTTTCAGTCCTGTTCTCTCCCTAGTTGCTCTTATCTGTCTCTGTTGGCCTTTTTATTTCCCAGGCCCCTTTTCAATCTTCCCCTGTATTACCCCTTCCCATTTCCCCCCGGGATTAGCTACACTGCACATCATGTCGGACTATTATTCCTGCTTATTTCATGGACGATTGGTCTATCTTCCTCTGGATCTCATGCCCATAGGCCGGGTATTTATTGTCTCCACCCGTCAGGCTTATATGTCCGCTCCTGGCTCAGCCCTACCTGGGTTTATCACCATGTTACCCGGGGATGTGACCAATCCGCCCACCTCTGATGTGGTTCGTGCCTTAGCCCAGGTGGCTACCTCCATGCCCCCTGCTGCTGTACGTGCCTGGAGGATAGACGGTCAGGTCCCGGCTCATCACTGGTATCCTCCTCCCAGCGCTCCCTATGGATCCAACTGGCATCCTTATTCGGAGCCTCCTGCCTTTCTACCCCCTGTTTCTTCTCTACCCCTTCCTGCTTATTCCATGCCTTCCGCTCTCCCCTCCACCTTTGCTACTGATTCAGTATCTCCCTCTCCCTTTCAAGTGCCTATTACTTCTTCTATCTCTTCTCCCCCCGCCATCTCTCCCTCCTTTTCCTCTTTGCCTTCCCTTCCTCGAACTGACACTCCTATGCCTCCTCCTACACCTTTGGCTCTCAATATGACTGAGCCTTCTTCCCTTCCTTCTATCTCCGTACCAACGACTTGTCTTCCCGCCTATTCTCTTTCTCCCCTCGCAGTGACCTCTGTTCCTGTGACTTCTCCTCTTCTTTCAGTGGTTTCTGTTCCTACTCCCTCTTCTGGGACCGTTTCGGTTGCCGACCCTCCTGTTTCTGTTCCTTCTGATGAAGTCACTGCTGTGACTATCTCTTCTCCTCCTCTGCTCTTGCCAACTCTTCCTCTCTCCGTTCCTATCTCCCTTTCTATATCTCCTCCTTCTCTTGATGCCGTTCCTACTTCTGATCCTCTTCTCCTGACTCCTTGTGTCGTTGATGTGGGTAGCGCCCCTTCTCCATTCCCTTTACCTCCTCTGTCTCTCCCTTCTTCTTTGCCTCTTCCTATGCCTGCTTCCACCTCTTCTTCTCTCCCTTTGGATCTATCTTCCTCTGATTCCATCCATGACTTCTTTGTTCGCGTGGACTCTGCCACCCGTTATGATGCCCTTCTTTCCTCTGTTCAACAGGCCACACCTATTGCTCTTTGGTCCTCTATCTCCGAGTACATGTCTCCTTTTTCTTCCTGGTTCTCATCTCCTGTTTCTTCCTCCATTCTTTCCCAAACTACTTCTTCTGTTATCTCTACCTCCCATTCTTCTACTTCTGTCCATTCTACTGTCAACACTGTCACTTCCCACCTCAGTTCTCCCTTTGCCACTAATTCCAACACACCCTCATTGGTGATGAGCCTCCCTACTACCCATTCCACCTGTGCCTCTATTTCCCATGACCCTGTCTCTGTTACTTCTATTTCTCTTCCTGCCACTGTTCCTGCAACCACTGTGACTCCAGCCTCTTCTGTCTCTTCTGCCCCTTCTTCAGGGCTTCTGATACCGTTGACCTCTGGCCTGGAGGTGGTGGTGCCGGACCCTATCCCTGCCTCCATGTGTCGTGGGCCGTCGTATCTACCTGTGTGCCTGGATATATCTTCAGGTTCTTCCGTGGGATCACCTAGTCCTGCCTCATCCAGTATGGCGCCCCGCCGTAGCCATCGTCTCCGCCTTCGTCGCCGTACTGCCTCTAACAGCTCTGCTTCTACTGCTCCTTATGGGATTTCTCCTGCTTCCCGGACTCCACCTGATTCTCCCGTCGCTTCTGCCCCACATTCGGTACGTTCCTTTGATTATCCTAGCTTCCTTTTATATTCTTTGTATTTGGCTGTGGTGTGTCTCAGCCGTAATATACATTGGCTCACCTGTACTTATGTTATTTACAATGTCGTATCTTTCCCCCGTCCTCGGCCCTATATATTGTTTACCTCGGGGTTTTCTTCTGATAGCACTTTGTCTTACTGGTGTCATTTTCTTTATTTTATATGGCTCGGGGTCAAATGGTGTGTTGGGTTGTAGCCCCATGCATTGTATTATTTGGCCCATGTCGTCTGTCTTTCTTATTTTTACAGTCGATTCATTCCCTCTACCCATCCAGGGGTGTGCATTTGTCTCATTTCTAAATAATATGGTACTGTGGTTGCCCTGTGCACATACTCTGATATATGTTTTCCTTTCATTTTAGCCTCCTTCACAAGAGTAGCTACACACACCAGGCATACACAGTTACCGGTAAGTCCTATCATTTGGCTCATTCCTTTTATCTTGTCATTGTACACGGGTATTGTAAGGCATGTTTGTCCCTCTCCCATCATTTGGAATGGTATTATCTTCAATCCAAACGCTCTATAGCTGTCTCCTACCTCTCCTTCCTGTCTCTCTGTGCTGATCGGTATATATACTACCGCTGTTTCGTCGTCTACTCTGCTGTATGTTATGTTTGTAGAACATGTCACTATATGTCCTTTTGGTGTTGACATTGTTTTATGTTGTACATATTGTTCTGTATTGTCCGTACTACTCCATTCGTCCTCTACTAGATCGTCCTCCCTCAGTTGTAGTTTTCTAAAATCTGCTACCACCTTTGTTTGTTGTCTTATACGTTCTAGTGCTTCAAATAGCACTCCCCCTCTTTTCCTTTGGTCGCCGTTCATTCTGCTCTTTTCCCTATCATGACTTCTTCTCCTTCCTCGTTCCTTTCTACAAACAGCTGTAGTTCTGGCATGCTGAGTGGTGTATTGATTGCCATTACTATTCTCCCATGCTCGGCCACTGACTTACATCCGGCTGTTATTCCCTCTGTTGTTATTAGTCTCCATTCTAGTCTCCCTGGTCCATTCAAATTGACCTGTATCATGTCAATTACAGCTCCTTCCTTAGTTAAATACAAAGGTTGCTGTTTTTCTACAATTGTCTGTATGGGTATTGTTTGGCCTTCTATCCGTTGTTGAGTCTCTTTATCACATATAAATGTTCTCATCATTCGTCCTGCCATTTCCACTGTCTCTTGTTGTGTGTCTTTGTTTCCCCTCTCCCCCCTGCAGGTTACCCTGCAGGGTTCCGTTATGTTGTTTAGTCTGTACTCCTCTCCCTTCTTTGCTTGTGGCCCTGTAGTGCTGGTCTCGTGTTGTTCTGTATTATTATTTGCTTGTATCAACCCTCCTCCAGGGGCTCCCCGGTGAGTAGCTGTTGCTGTGCAGTCTCCCCGCCCTGAGTTCCTCCTAACTGTTCACCACTCCAATCATCAACTGTGGTACATGGTCTGTGGTGTTATGGGCCCGCACTGTGTCTCATGGTAGTAGGTGGCTGGTCTCCACCTCCTGCCTCGTTGGCTCCTTGGCTCCGACTGGGCCTTGTGCTCCTTCCGCTGTCCCTCTTATCCTTCTGTCGTCTGGTCCCCGTTCTTCCCCCCCCCCCCTTTTTTCTGTTTATTTTTCTTCTGTGTTTTTTTTTTTTTTTTTATCTCGGCTCATTCCCTCCCCTCCCATTTTCCCCCCCATATTCTCCTTTTCTCTACCCCACTTATTTCTATTCCCTGATTTCGGCTGTTCAACCCTCTTTTCGGAATCTTATATAGTTTTATGGCCATCTTTTGCTTTTGTCTGTACTGGCCTCTCTACCGCCAACCTCCTTTGTTCTATTCCCTCCTCGGCTTTGATCGCCATTCTTTTCCCTTCGCTGATTAGTATTCCTTCAGTGATATGCAATTTCTGTATTCTTAACATGAGCATATCCCATGCGTCCCTTCTTCTGATGCATTGCCTACACTTCAGCCTGGCTTCCAGTGCAGCATGCACGTAACATACTGGGGTATAGTATCTACTGTCTGTTATCATCCTTACCCCAAATTTCATATGGTGTTTATTGACTTGCCATCTCAATACTGTTGGCAGTGCGTCAATGTTGATTCTATTCTGTGATATTTTCTGCATGCATAGCTGGAAAAGGGAGGCTCTTTCCTTCTTAAACAATGGTGGCAAGTAGTATCCCGGGGTCCACATGACATCGGCCACATCCCCTCTTCTTTGTCCTTTGTACTTTCCTGCTGTCACCAACATTTTGTCATATTCCTTATTCCTCTTTTCTGCCTTCCTCCCTTTGGATGAGTCCTTCCATTGGGTTCTAGGTGTTTCCCTACTCATCCTCTTTTCCCTCGTCTGTCTTCTTACAGTGAATTCTCTTGATGTGCCTCTTTAGTCCATGTCTCGACGCATACATTCCCTTGCATATGCTACATCGTATCGTTCTGGGTTGGTGTATTATCTCAAAGTGCTCTCTCCTGCCACCCTCTGTAGGCCACACCAGTGGACACCAGTTACATTTATATCCTTCCCCTATATATTGTTCTCCGTCTTCCAGGTAGTATGGCCTGTCTGTGTCCTCCCCTGTACTTTCTGTTTGTGTATCCACCTCCCTGGTGTGTTCTCCTCCACTTTTCCCTTCTATTATAATATTTAGCCTCCAAGCTTTCCTTGTCTGAGTGGATGTTTCCCTCGTTTGTCTGTTTGTTACTTCACTATCCTTTCTGATCTGTTTCCCTTTCCTGGAGTAATCCAGTGGTTCCTCCTGTTCCGTCTCTCCCTCTTCCTCTACCCCTTGTCTCTTTCTTTTGTATTCTATCTCCCTTTTTCCCTTTCCTACCTTCCTTCCTTCCCTTATTCTCCAATTCTTTTCCTCTCCAGTTATATAACCCTCCTTTTCAGGGTCCCCTTTCCTGAAGCATGGTGTTGTGGCTTCTCCGTAGTAATACCTTCCTTTCTTTTCAATCCTCTTACTTCTCCTTACTATCTCCTGTCTCTTCTCACTCTCCCTTTGGTTTGCCGACTCCTTTGATGTCTGATACGTCCAATAGTCCTGCAAAAATTCGTCTAATTCCTGTATTTCCTCCCCTTCCTCGTCGGTGAACCTCGTGTTTCCACCTTCTTCTTCTCCCTCGCTTATAGTTACTATCTCCTTTGGTGTTTCCCTTTCACCTATGGTTGGTCTTTCTTCTTTTCTGCTGTCCCTTTCCATCAATATCAATTGATTGTCCTCTAGTTGGCTGATTAATTGTCTTACACTTATGTCGGTTCCTTTATACCTGTTATGTTTCCCCGTATACTCTTTCATTGCCTTGTTAATTCTCCTAGTATGTCTTTGTATGGCCTCAGTGGCCCTTTCTCCTCAATTCTATCGGTGAGGTTGTATCTGGTTCTCTCCTTTGTGTTGAGCTGCTCCCTGTCTGTGCGAGTACGTCTGTATGCTTGGAGATGTGCATGGGTACTGCCGCATCGTGCCCTCCCCCCTCCCCCCTACCCTCCTTACTCGCTGGAGCTGCTCAGCTGCTCCCTTCCTTGTCGTGGTTGTCTTTTTATTTTACCTTTAGGTATCACCACCTCATCACTTATTTCCTCCTCACTCCTGGCTTTAGCTGCTAATTGCTCTATTCTGTCTCTTCTTTTTCTCCTCTCCGTAGCTCTGTCCTCTCTGGCTGTCTTCTTCTCTTGTCTCTGTTTCTCTAGTTTCTCTTTCTCTTGCAGTAATTGCCTACTTATGTCTACATTCTTAGTTCTCCCTCTTTTCTTTGCTTCCCTTTGTTCTCCTTGTTTTTCGTCGCTCTCCTCTTCCTCGCTACTAGCTCTCTGTCTTTTGCTCCATTTCCCTAAAATTTTCTCCTGTTTGTCTCTTTTGTCTGTTAAACTTTGGGCAATTTTAATGGCTGCCCGCCACGTTTTTCTATCCACTCCCGGAATGTTCTGTTCGGGTGTGGCCCGGCCAATATCATCAGGCCCTACCACCCTATCGGGGGGGCGGATTTGCTCCTCTGGGGACCCCCCCTCACTCCTCTGAGTGTCCGAGTCACTGTCCTGAGTGTCTCCTGAATTTCTCTGTTCATTTTGGGTTCTCTTATTTTCTTCGTGAATGACATTCGGTTTAGGCCTCCCTATGTTGGGTTGGGTTGGCTCTTCCTGAGAGCCGCTGCCTTCTATCTCGAGCATGTCATCCCTTCGGGTTGTGTGATCCACGGGCTTTATTCTGTTACCTGGTATCCCTACTATTTCTCCCTCCCCCTCCACTATTGTTTCCAAATACGCTCTTTTCAGCTTGTTTACATTCGTCAGGTGTCCTATCATCTTTCCAGTCTTGATTGACCTCAGCTGTACCCTATTGTCTCCCTTGACCTCCTGTATTCTGTATGGTCCTCTATACTTCCCCGCGAACTTGGATACATTGTTCTCTGCACACATGGGGTCATAGTACCAACAATATTCTCCCTCTTTGAAGGCTACCGGCCTTGCTCCTTTGTCCAGCCTATCCCTCATTTTGGTTTCATATACATTGACGTGTTCCTTTGCCATTTGCCTATATAGTTCTATACAGTGCTTTGTCCTTATGAACCACTCAGCCTCACTGCCCACCTGTGGTTCCTCCCTCTCCTCGGGGTAACCTATCGGCGTGGGGTCCCTTCCAAACATAAGGGTATAGGGCGAGTGTCCCGTTCTCAGGCTGATATTGCTCCTGATATTCCATAGTGCTATCCCTAGCAGATCTGGCCAGTACTCGTGATCCTCTGTCACATAACATGCTATGACGTCCTCCAATGTTTTGTGCAGTCTTTCTGCTCTGGCATTTCCGGTCGGATTCCTTGAGCTTGTGAACCTTTGTTTACATGTCAGCCGGGCTGTAATTTCCCTGAACATTTTCCCCAGGTATGTGCTTCCTCTGTCACTACACATTACCTCTATTCTGCCGTACCTACATGCCATTTGTTGCAAGAACACTGTAGCTGCTGTTGTGGCTGTACAATCCTTGGTACAGAACGCCTCCGGCCATCCCGTGAGCAGGTCTATGAAGGTCATTATATATTTGTAGCCTTCTTTAGATTTCCTGATCGGTCCTATGAAGTCCGTCTGTACTACCTGCCATGGGTAGTCTGGCATGTCCCAAGACCTGGCCTTTGCCCTAAAATGCGGTGCTCTCTTCCTAAGGGCGCATCTTTCACACCTCCTGACATATTCTACTATGTCCATGTACATGTTTTTCCAGTAGAACGATTCCACTAGTTTGTTGTTTAGTGCTGTTGTTCCTATGTGGCCCCCACACAATATGTCGTCGTGCATCAGGTATAACACCCTAGGTATCATACTTTTAGGTACCATTGTTCGTGCCTTCACTTCCATGCTTCTCTGTGTCTTTCTCTTTCTTGGATCACTGAACTTATATAATATCCCTTGTTTTATACCCATGAAACCTTCCTTTGCCAACACGGCCGCTGCTTCCCTTTCTGATTCTGGTAGTATTCCTTTCATCAGATAATCCATTATGGGTCTACACTCGGGGTCTTTCTCTTGCTCGATCCTGATCTCCTTTTGTGTAATCTCTTCCCTCCCTACTGGAATATTTTCAGGTTCATCCTTTTTCAATCTGGCCTGCTTTCTGGGTCTTCCTTCTATGATATCCTTCAGTGGCCGGTCATACCTGTTGGTTTCTCTTTGTGGCTTTGGTTGTCGTGGCGTTGGTACTTCCTCTTCGCTGCTGGAGGTTGTATTCGTTCCGTTTGAACTCCCGGTTCCCACTTCTATCGCCAACAATTCACATCCTACCTCTGGTTCAAATTCCTCTCCTTCTTCCTCCACTCCTATTTCCTGATCGCTTAATGGCACCCTGGATATAAAATCTGGTAGGTAGTGTGTCTTTCCCGGCTCGTACTTTATCTCATAGTTGAAGTCTGTCAGCGCCAAGCTCCATCTTATCAACCTCTTTGAAGGCGCCTTTGCCGCCTGTTGTAGTAGTGGTATAAGGGGTTGATGGTCGGTTATTATAGTGATTCTAGACCCTCCTAGCATGTTTTCAAAGTGTTTTAATGTTTTTATCACAGCCAATCCTTCTTTCTCCGTTATAGTATAGTTTGTTTCACTTTTGGTGAATGTGTATCCATAGTAGATGACAGGTCTCATTACACCGTCCTTCAGGTGGCATACCGCACTGCCGCAGGCCATATTTGATGCGTCTGTCAGTATATAGAAATGTCCTCCTATCTCTGGATGTACCAGCAATGGTGGGCTGGTCAGTTTGTCTTGTATTGTCTTAAATGCTCTTTCACATTCTTCCGACCATACAAACGGTACGCCTTTCCTCAACAGTTTGTTCAGCGGTACTGCCAATGTGGCGTAATTTCCTACAAATTTGTTGTAATAATTACACAGCCCCTGAAACGATTGTAGAGTTTCCTTGTTGTTTGGTCTGCCGAATTCCTGTACTTTCTTTATTATCCTAGGCTGTGTTCCCAGTCCTTCTGCGTTTACTGTGTGCCCGAGAAAATTTATTTCTTTCTTCCCCCATTCACATTTGGATGGTTTTACCGTTAGTCCTGCTCCCTGTAGTGCCTTCAGCACTTTCTCCACATTTTCTATGTGTGATTGTACGTTGGGGTCGAATATTATGATGTCGTCTAAGTAAGCCAAGCATGTTCGTGGCATTAGTCCTGCTAGTGCCAGTGACATTATTTTTGTAAATTGCCATGAGCTTTGTCTCATGCCAAATGGTACTCTCTTCCACTGGTACACTCCCAGCGGTGATGCAAACGCTGAATACTTTCTGCTATCTGGGTGTAAGTCACATTGATGGTATCCGCTTAGTAGATCGATACACGTGAAAATAACTGGTTTTCTATAAGCCATGTATAGGAACAAGCTTCTAGCTGTTGGTGTTGGGTAGGTGTCGTCCTCTGTCATCATGTTCAGCACCCTATAGTCTGTGCATAGCCTGGGCTTACCGTCCTTTTTCTGTACTACTACCAGAGGGCTGCGCCACGCGCTGTTACTGGGTTCTATTATACCCAGCTTCAACAGCTGTCTGATCTGCGTGTCTATGATATCCATTTTCTGTGGGGAATATCTGAATTGTCTGGCTTGACATGGTCCCTTTGACTCGTCCACTCTTATCTTCATTGGTTGCCATGTGCAGTGTCCTATCTCCTCCATACTGAACGCCAATGTGTCTTTGTTTCTGACTAGCATCTTTTTAAACTGTATCTGTTCTTCCTGATTCATACATGTATCGGGCATTTCTAGCTTCATTATTTTTTCTTCCTTTTCTGTGTTTCTGCCCTCCTTTTGTTGTCTCTCCCCCCATCTTGTGCTTGCCTGTTCTGTTTGTTGTGTTCTCTCCACCCCGTTGTCTTTATATATAGCCATACACTCCTTTATTGACTTATCTATTTCCAGGTGTCCTAATGTATTCTCTAACCTGAGATGGTCTGCTCTCCCTTCTTTCGCATATGCTAGCACGTCCCACCTACCAATGAATATTGGATCCGGTGTGGCATTGCACACTTTCGTAAACCATCCTCTATCCGTGTAGTTTAAAGCATGTTCCACTCCTGCTACGGTGAGGTTTGATGGTTCCAATCTGACCACTTCTCCATATCGCCCACTGTCTCTCCTCCAAGGTGCTACCTGTATTATTTTCTCTTCCCATGGTTTTATCACCATGCTGCCTATGCTTGAAACAGGGTCCCCTGTGAACAACGTCACTTTCCCTTCTGTCATTTTAATTTCCGCCTGTGTGTCATTCAGTAGGTTTCTTCCTATTATAATGGGGTACATCAGTTTGTCTACCACGTAAAATTGGTAGCATACCCCTGAACCCTGCAGGTTACATTTCAGTCTCACTATCTCCTTTAGTTTTCTGTCTGTCTCGTCCCCCAATTTTACTGATATCTCTTTAACTTCCTTTCTTTCCCAGATCTGGTCTTCATTAATCTCCTCCAATGTCTCTTTTGATATAAAGCAGTCTGATGCTCCTGTATCCACTAAACCATAGTATGTTCTCCATCCTATGTTCATTTCTATAAACATAGGTGACTGTCCCTTCTCTTCCATGGGTCTCGCTGATCCGTCCCTGCTTAACAGGTTTAATTCCGGGGTTGGAACGGACCAGCTACTCCGTTTCCCTGATTTGGTCCTTCCCTCCTGCCCTGGGGCATTCTCATTCTCATACTCTCCCTATATTGGCTCAAGTAGTAACATTGGTCTGTGGTGTGTGTGCTAGTGTCGTGGATTAGACAGTACTTCCCCCTGAATCCTCCTGCCGCGCCAGGTGGTTGCTCCCCTATCATCCTTACGTACTCTCTTGCTCTCATTGAACCCTTTTCTCTGCTGTCCATCTCCTCTGTCTGTCCCTGTATCCTGTTGTTCATATATTGATTGGCATTCCCTCTGTACCCATTTCCTCCCCCTGCTGTTCCCCCGTTGTTCCTTCCGTCTCTGTTATTCCATCCATTTCCTGCTGTATTGTTGTTCGTTGTCTGTGTCCTTTGGGGTTCCTGTCTGTTGCCGTTGTTATAATCCCCTCTTCTGTCTCCCCCTTTGTTCTCCTGCCATGTTGTCGGTACTTCATTCTTTTCTGACCATTGGTTCCTGTATTCCATGGCGCACATCTCCATCATCCTGTTCATCTCTCTCTCATTTCTTTCATATCCCCTTAGACTGTTATCTGTTGTTTCATATACCTCGGCCATTCCTAGCTTTACCTTTCTTCCCTGTCTCCTCCTTTCTATGGATTCCAGCAGTTCTGCCTTTTGTACCGCTGCATTGAATGTTAACTGGGTTGTCTTTTCTAGTTCTTCCGCGATACTGTCCTTTACCCCTGATACAAATACCGATATCATAGATGAATCGTCCTTGCCCGGTCCGTCATATTCCTTCACCTGCAGGGCAAAATCCCTTACTGACTGACCCTTTTCTTGTTTCAAGTGAGTCAGGTCCTGATGTTTCTGCCATGGGGATCTATTGTCATCGAATGTGTCTTTCAGTATCTTCCTAACTTTATCCAATGAATCTTTTTCTCGTTCCTGTATGGCTTTCATCCAGGTGGCTGCTGCTCCTTTTATGCATAGTTTGACGTATTTCAATTCTATGTCTGGCGTCCATCCACACACCCCTGAAATCATTTTTATTTCATCCAGAAATTCTTCATAGTCTTCACCTTGCTTCCCCGTAAAGGTAGGCAGCTTTAGGCTTGGGTTAGGCATGATGTCGTCTATTCCTCCCACTTCTACAGCCTCCTCCTCTTCTTCTTCTTCCTCCTCTTCTGGGTAGTATACTGTCTTCCTGTTCTTTCTCTCCTCGTCTTCCTTTGCTATCCTCTCTCTTTCTAATCTCCTTTTCTCTGCTTCCTCTCTTTCTCTTATCCTATTATTGTTTGCTCTTTCCTCCCCTTCTTTCAATAATCTTCTTTTTAATATTTCCTGTCTCTCTTCCCTTTCCCTGTCTTCTTTATCCCTATCCGCTCTTGCTTTCTCTATTCTCTTCCTTGTCTCTTCCCGCTCCCTCTCTCTCTCTTCTGCCGCTCTTCCTTCTCTTTCCCTGTCTTCTTTGTCCTTATCGGCTCTTGCTTTCTCTATCTTCCTCCTTGTCTCTTCCAGCTTCCTATCTCTCTCTTCTGCTGCTCTTTCTTTGTCCTCCTCCTCGGTTGTCGTTGTTTTCTTACAATATCCTATCCCTATTCCTGGTAGTATGTCTTCATAAAGCCCCTGTTTATTCAGTCTCAATTGGCTATCGCTGCTTCTACTTCTTCTACTTCCCTTTCTGTGGTCTCCTTCCTCTTCCTCTCCACTACTTACGAGTCCTCCCTCACTACTACTTCTGCTTCTAATCGGTTTCTTTCTTTTCAGGCCTTGGTTCCTGTTCTCTTCATTTATCCCTTTTTCCTTTTCTCTTCTTCCTACTACCTTCTGTCCTTCCTCAGTTGTTGTTTCTTCTTCCTCTGTTCCTTTCTCTCTTGTTGCAGCTCTCTCCCACTTCCTTTTTGCTTCTTCTCTATATTCTTCCTGTTGTCTCCGGTTGCTTCCTGTAATCCTCTGCTCCTCGTTTATATGGTTTTTTAATTGTACTATGTCTCTTTTCCTTTCTACCCTATTCCTTTCGTCTCCTTTTTCCTGGATCCCCTTCGCTTGTTCTTCCTGGTTCAGACCTATATTCTGTCCTTCTCTGTGTGTTGGTGTTCTTTTCTTTGCTGATTCTTCTATGCTCCCTTTTTCCTGTAGCTGTATTATAGCTATTTTTGGGCTTTGTAGTCTTTGTTGTATCCCTACCTGTGTTATTATTGCTTCTCCATCCCGTGCATGTTGTAATACATATTCCTCTGTTCTTTTCTGCGTCAATGATTCTTCTGTCTCACTGTCTTCCTGTTCCTGTATTATATTGTATTCCTTAAAGAAAGGGCTCGTTATCTCTCTTTGTATTGGTGTTAGACTGATTTGTTCCCCTCCTATTATTGTTGTACCATCTTCCCCTTCATCTGTGCTATATGTCTTACTAGTTGTTGGAGTTCTGTCTTTCTCGTTCCCTGTCCCTTCCCTCTTTCTCCCTAGTCGTCTTCTTTCTATGAATAACTTCCTAACTACTGTTTCTAAATGCCCCCCTTCTCCGAGGTTATGACTTAGAGGTGTGCCACTATCGGTGGCTGTGATCAGTTCTCCCTTTGTCTCCCCATCTACTTCTTCTCCTTCTCCCTCGCTGTATATACGTTCTGTAACTTTTACTATCGGAGTCTGTTCGTCCTGGTCTTTTTCTGTTTCTTCTTCTCTCTCCAACTCTTCCCCTTCTCCTTCTGTGCTCTCCTCTCCTCCTTCCCCTCGCTCCTCTTCTGTTCTACTTTCTCCTCCTTCTTCCTTTTCCTCCTCTGGTTCTTCCTGTTCTAGTTCTTCAGCTTCCGATGCTTCTTCTTCCTTTTCCTTTTCCTCTTCCTTTTCTGATTCTTTGTTCTCCCCTTTTCCCTCGCCCACCCCTTTTTCTACTGTTCTGTTCTGTGGTTCTCTGTTCTCTTGGTTTTCTGTTTCTCCCCCCACCTCTAAGTCATTGTCAGCTGCTCCAACCGTGGCCCCGTGGGCCCCTCGCCGCTGCCCGTTTTCCACCTGTTCTTGTTCACTGTTTCTTACTGTAGGTGGTCCAGGTGATGTCCTGTCAGTTTCCTTATGTATTGGCCGGCACAGTACCGCCGACAGTCCTGGGTAGGGTGTTGCTCCCGTTGGTATAGGCCTTACCTCGGGTAGCTCTTCCCTTTCACCTGGCCGGGATGTGTGTGGTTTTTCCTTTTTCTTTCCTGTCTTAATTGCCACCTCTCTTCTATTTCTATATCCTAGGCTTATCTCTTCTACCGCCCCTGACGATCTTAGCCCCCTCCTGGGTTGATCAGTCCCCTGTCGGAGGCTTCTTTCATCAACCTCTTCTTCTGTTGATTCTTCCTCCTCTCCCTCTGTGTCTATAAATTGTATATCCTCCTCTCTGCTTGTGTTACTATATACTTGATTCGTTAGCCCTATGTGTACTTTACTGCTGTGTCCTGTGTGCTCTATACCCTGCTCACCCCCTCCGGGCGCCCCCCATGGCAGCGAGCCGCTGGGCGGTACGGGGAATGGCGTCAGAGACATGAAAGTCCATCTCAGCCAAACCAGAGTAAACCACCATCTGGGCTATAGTTAATGTCCTATATAAACATAGCGTTTTAGTATACTTAAATGGGGTTCAACATTCGCCTTCTACGCTTTCACTCTATGGGGTAAACTAGTCAGAGGTAGGCTTCCGCCCAAGGATAACGCAAGGGTAGTGAGATCCAGCTTTATTTGATGTTATAGATGTTATAGTATATATAGAGCACTTTCACAGGTTTATATTATAATCACAGCCTTCCCTTCATATATATAGAGATATGTACATCATTTCTAGCATTTAGCTCCAGGGCTTGCATTGATAATTATACGCGACGGCCTTAGTCAAGGCAAAGTATACATATAAATATCCAGCAGGAATCCTTTATGGAATCCAGAATGTATAAGTCTCCACGCAGTCAACCAATAAATACTTTCAACCTTCTTTCAATTAGGTCGTTATATGCCCATATCATAATCATCAACATGTCTCAAAGACGACCTCATACGCTTCTCTATGATACCGATGGATCTGATATCGGTTTACGAGAACACAGGTGCAATCTAAGGGTTACTCTCCGGTCACCACTATGGATCCGGGGTACACACATACTATCAGTTTCCAATTCGTCAGGTCGGCCAACCTATACAATTGACTCTCCAGCTCCATGCTTATAAAACCGGTATACTGTATCACTAACTCCATAGTTCTCTCCAGAATATAGGACCCCAGGTCAGCATGTGAATAGACCATTCAATATACCATTCCGGTGGCAATGTCGTTATACCATATCTCCAATTGAAACATTATACATAAATGCACAGATTCCAATGATCCATATTTCCCAACGTCTAGATCACAAGACCGTTGTTTAGTCAATGATAAACCGATGTTAATCCTTTAGAACCACACACATACTCCTCAGGAGTTACACAGTGCCATCTGGTACTCTCGATCGTACTCCCCAAACGCTCACTGATAACTGACTGCGCTTTCCTTTTCCCCCCAGGCTTATACTTGTTTTCTTTTACTTTATTTCAGCTTCCCTTCACGACGGCACCCAGCACTTATTGATTGCTCGTCAGCGTCATCTTTCATCTCTATTGATTGGCCATTAGGCGGCCCTACTCAAGACCATCCTGGATAAATTAGGCATGGGATGGTCGCGGCCATGTCGTGCCCGGGGCCGGCCCTCAGCCTGTGTCGTTGCCTACCCCCTATGCTGCTCTCGAGGCCCTAGTGATCGCCTCCTTCACCAGCTACCCCACCTGCTGCCCTTGAGGCCCTGGTTAACCGCCTCCTTCGCTACCTACCCCACCTGCTGTTCTCGAAGACCCCGGCCACGGCCGTCCTGGCTCCACGGATCCTAACCCCGACGCATAGCCCCATTTGCCTGTACTACTTGCCCCCATCGCCGAGGCCGCGTTCCCCATTCGCCGTTCGTCTTCCCGATCTTAGCTTATCTCCTGACCTGGATTTCATACCGTGTTATCTTTCCCACCAGCCCGGATCCTAGTCTATTTGTTGCTTTCCTGCTCGGGCTCTAGGCCCTGGCCACAGAGCTGAATATATTTAGCCCACATAACTTTTGACTCTTATTGTGGCCAAGTCTACCATTACAGGACCTTATAACATTATATATATATGTTCCCTATATTCGTTATTTACTGTGTGGCCCGCGTACTGGGCTTATCCGATTTACATGTGACTTAATGTATGCGACGACTTTCTTTTCTCTTATTATATTAATCTCACTGTACTTGTTTCTTAAAGTGTACTGTTTCCCCCCACTTATTCAATGTATATCTACTATACCCATACATATTCATACATATATATGTACAGTTTCGCCCGTTCCCTTATGTTATATTATACATTATTTATCAATCAATAAATATATCCTCCAAACCTTTTTTGCTCTTCTTTAGTTTTCCACTATAACCCAGGACAGGGGGGTCCCCCGTAGATTCGTGTTATATACGAATCGTCCTTTCTGGATCTCACCTTTTCTTATACTTTGCTTCTATTTTGCCTCTATTCTACTTCTGTTTTACTTTTCTTTCTCTCCTTTGGTTTCTGAATGGTCTTCTTTGCTTTTCTTATTTTATTTCTTGTTTCTTTTTTCTCGTTTCTCTTTTCTCTCCTAACCTATGTTTTTGTTGCTTATGTTTTGCGTTTTTCTTTTGAATTCTAGTTTCTGGGCTGTTCTGCAGGCTTCCTGTCTTGTTTTCTTTTTGTGCCCCGTTTCTCCACTTTTACTATTTCTGCGCTATCCCTACTCTTTCACGCTTTTTACTTTCTTCTGACGTCTATTTATCCCCTTATTGCCCTTTTCTATGCTCTAGCAAGCTTTTACCTTAACCCTTTGTCAGTATGATCTGTTTATATGCTTAACATGTATTCTTATGTACTGTGATTAGGCTCGAGCGGGGTGAGCCCTGCTCTCTGGCCTTTCATAGTTCATGTATGAAACGAATTGGGTAGAGATGCTAATTAGGCTCGAGCTAGGATAGTCCTGCTCTCTGGCCTTTCATAGTCTGTTGGATAAATATGTAGATATAGATGCAAATTAGGCTCGAGCTAGGATAGCCCTGCTCTCTGGCCTTTCATAGTCTGTTGGATAAATATGTAGATATAGATACAAATTAGGCTCGAGCTAGGATAGCCCTGCTCTCTGGCCTTTCATAGTCTGTTGGATAAATATGTAGATATAGATGCACATTAGGCTCGAGCTAGGATAGCCCTGCTCTCTGGCCTTTCATAGTCTGTTGGATAAATATGTAGATATAGATACAAATTAGGCTCGAGCTAGGATAGTCCTGCTCTCTGGCCTTTCATAGTCTGTTGGATAAATATGTAGATATAGATGCACATTAGGCTCGAGCTAGGATAGCCCTGCTCTCTGGCCTTTCATAGTCTGTTGGCTAAATATGTAGATATAGATGCACATTAGGCTCGAGCTAGGATAGCCCTGCTCTCTGGCCTTTCATAGTCTGTTGGATAAATATGTAGATATAGATACAAATTAGGCTCGAGCTAGGATAGTCCTGCTCTCTGGCCTTTCATAGTCTGTTTCCAATATTCCTGACCCGTGTCGACCCCTGACAGTATAATTCTGTGCATCAACATGGGGCTGTGACACAAGGCAGATTACTAGTGGTGCTTATAGGATAGTAATACACCGAAGTGTGGCTTTTCGTAAGTCTTTGTCCGTATGTCATTGCACCCCAGTCACCACAGTTAGATTCCGTTTGTGATATATTAATCGTCCTGCTGCCTATGTGAGCGTTGAGAATGTATACCTATTGATTCAACATAGGATTAGTAATGTTCTACCGTCAGTTTCGTTAAGAGGGAACCAGGCTAATCCGATGTACCTTCAGTTCCCTGGTCTCTTTAGTTCTCACGGCAACTCTACTCGTGTACTTCTTGGTATATCTCTATTGGGTCCCTATTGGCTGCCCCCGTGGGATTTAGCCTTATTTCTCCTGTTCTTTTCGCTTGTTGTATAGGGGTTCTGGGTAATTCCCTGGTCGCGGCATTTATGTTCAGTTGTTGTATGGCCCTTCTATGTTCGTCTCCTCTGAAACTATGCACCTCCATGCTGCGGTTTCCTAAAGGTGACCATCCTGCCATTGATATCATCGGCATATCCACAGGAACCGCCGACGACACCCCGCCGCTAAACCTCAGCAGTCGCGCCATGACCGCCTCAGTGTGGTCACCTTCGAGCACTCTGGCTAATGTTTTACTCACCTTGATGGTGGTCGGCAGCGGTAGTGGTATGGCGCTCTCCCCTGATGCCATTTCCGTCGCATACACCACTCTACCCCAATGTAACCTAGCAACGTGTCCTTTACATGCGTAACTGACATTGGCGTCCTTGATTAATGGGGCTGTTCCCGGCTTTTGGAATATTTGGTCCAATGGCATAATACTCTCCCCTAGCGGTATTGTCTCTACTAGTCTCTTGGAGGCCATTTGTATGTATAACCCATCTGCCGGCTTCTTGTTCTTTTCCTGCCTCCATTTTCTGATCGCCCATATTGCTACTATGATTGCCAATATTAGCATCACTATCATAGAGGTGAGTTGGGAGTATGATTCGTCTGCCGTTTCCGGGCAATCCATTTGAATATCGTCCATATCCTGGTTGCCCCATTGTTTCTCGGCTTGGACACCTTGCGACCCTGCCGTAGATAGCATCATCCCCGTCATTACCCGCTTATAGTTACAACAACAGCATACTATTATAACTGCTATCACCGCCAACAGTATACCGGAGGATCCATACCCGGCTAGTTGATGTATTCCGTCGTCTATCTTAGTCTCGAATCCCTCATCCATACCTAATCTTCCCTCTATTACAGCTTCTTCTAGCTGATTCAAGGCGATATGGGCAGGGGCTCGTGTATATGCTGCCCTATGTTCTAGTTGTGATCTAATCATAGGTGGTAACGGGTCCTCCGGCAATGCTTGTATCTCGTGCCCATCATACGTTGTCTTTCTATAGCCTATCCTTTTGAACGTTTTTGTTTTCAGCAAATCATTTATAATATACGATATGTTATTCACCATTTGAACCCGGTGACATCCCCTAAGGCTGTAGGGCATCCATGCCCCAGCCGTCATAAATGCGCAATCACAGCCTATATTAATCACTGCGAAGTGGTGAATTACTATTACCACGGGTGGACTGGAACCGCACAGTAGTTGCCCTTCTATCTCCGGCCCTGACACTAATGTCTTCCCTCCCTGTAAGGGGATGGCCAGAGCCGGGAAGCGTGGTTTGATTATGTAGTCCACATCGCAGCTCTCCTCCACACCCGTTTTATCGTTCCTAATGAGTGCTGCGATGCATCCTGTCTCTGACACTTTGCGCATATGTGGGATGTCTGGACAGATCGTAATGGTGTTCCCGTGACACCTCGCCCAGTTTACTACCGGCTCAGTAATGTAATACCGTCCGTTCATGGATAGTGCTATTTCTTTTGGTAATCCTGTCATAATGGCGCCATCCGCCTCTTTTCCTTCTAGCCTCACTGGTAACGGTATCGCCCTTACCTGATAGGTGCAATATAAGTGCTGTTCTGAGATCACCGGTATACCCAGCGTGATCATCACTCTGCCCCCTTCCCTATACGTATCGACAAAACTGTTCTCATAGTAATAGTTGGGGTTGGTGAATGCCACCCTAAAGCGTGGATAGTTTTCTTTCAGGTAATCGTTGGTATTCCTTATGGCTTCTTGTACCGCCTCAGTGGCTATTAGTCTCACAGGTAAGTGGTGGTTTTTAGCGGCCTCCAGGTCGCTGGTCAGTTCCACCACCCTAATCATTTCATACAATAGATGTAGCATGTATCCCCACTTTACCCTTATTAATAGGCTTTCATGGGTATCCGCTATCGATTTCTGATATAGTGCTAGTGACAGCATGCCGAATTTATGAGACAGATATCTAGTTTTTCTGTCTATACTCATTACCATGTCTCTGAGTTGCTTCTGTCTGTCACTCATTTCTCCTATCTTTCCGTGCATGTCCTGGAAGGTTTTGTCTGTTGTGGTCACTAACTTTCTTAGTGTGTTACTAATCCTCCTGGTGTCTTGTTCTAACACCTCTATTTTCTTTTCATTTCTGGCCGTGTCCTCGGCCCTGCCAAATCCGAATATCCAGTAGAATCCATCAGCTATAATATTTCTCTTGTCTCTGGTTATATCTTCTCCTTCTTTTCTTATTCCTTTCATTACCCTTCTTACTAGTGATCTTCTCGTATTTATCAGCTCCTGAGTGGCAGCGTCCATCCATATTTCTGTTGTCTTTAGATTATCACAACTGTCTTCGTATATCAGTGTTCTATTCTGGCTCGCATTGTTACACAACCCTTCCAAGTTTTCTTTACATTGTTCATATATGCTACTTATATTCATTGGTGGTCTCACTTCTGGTATCTCCACCACGAATACTTGTGTGACGTGGGATTCATCACTGGTAGTTATGATCTTTCCACTTTGCATTATGACACCCAATTCTATCCTTTGTATAATAGGACATATGTTGCCTCCTTCTGGTGCCAAAATTATACTCCCCAGCACAATATAAGCTATCCACAGTGCCTTCCTTCTCCCCTCCATTTTGTATTTTTCTATTTTCTCCCTTTTTATGTGATACTCTTATCTTAATGGGTTCATTTTCAGTCCTGTTCTCTCCCTAGTTGCTCTTATCTGTCTCTGTTGGCCTTTTTATTTCCCAGGCCCCTTTTCAATCTTCCCCTGTATTACCCCTTCCCATTTCCCCCCGGGATTAGCTACACTGCACATCATGTCGGACTATTATTCCTGCTTATTTCATGGACGATTGGTCTATCTTCCTCTGGATCTCATGCCCATAGGCCGGGTATTTATTGTCTCCACCCGTCAGGCTTATATGTCCGCTCCTGGCTCAGCCCTACCTGGGTTTATCACCATGTTACCCGGGGATGTGACCAATCCGCCCACCTCTGATGTGGTTCGTGCCTTAGCCCAGGTGGCTACCTCCATGCCCCCTGCTGCTGTACGTGCCTGGAGGATAGACGGTCAGGTCCCGGCTCATCACTGGTATCCTCCTCCCAGCGCTCCCTATGGATCCAACTGGCATCCTTATTCGGAGCCTCCTGCCTTTCTACCCCCTGTTTCTTCTCTACCCCTTCCTGCTTATTCCATGCCTTCCGCTCTCCCCTCCACCTTTGCTACTGATTCAGTATCTCCCTCTCCCTTTCAAGTGCCTATTACTTCTTCTATCTCTTCTCCCCCCGCCATCTCTCCCTCCTTTTCCTCTTTGCCTTCCCTTCCTCGAACTGACACTCCTATGCCTCCTCCTACACCTTTGGCTCTCAATATGACTGAGCCTTCTTCCCTTCCTTCTATCTCCGTACCAACGACTTGTCTTCCCGCCTATTCTCTTTCTCCCCTCGCAGTGACCTCTGTTCCTGTGACTTCTCCTCTTCTTTCAGTGGTTTCTGTTCCTACTCCCTCTTCTGGGACCGTTTCGGTTGCCGACCCTCCTGTTTCTGTTCCTTCTGATGAAGTCACTGCTGTGACTATCTCTTCTCCTCCTCTGCTCTTGCCAACTCTTCCTCTCTCCGTTCCTATCTCCCTTTCTATATCTCCTCCTTCTCTTGATGCCGTTCCTACTTCTGATCCTCTTCTCCTGACTCCTTGTGTCGTTGATGTGGGTAGCGCCCCTTCTCCATTCCCTTTACCTCCTCTGTCTCTCCCTTCTTCTTTGCCTCTTCCTATGCCTGCTTCCACCTCTTCTTCTCTCCCTTTGGATCTATCTTCCTCTGATTCCATCCATGACTTCTTTGTTCGCGTGGACTCTGCCACCCGTTATGATGCCCTTCTTTCCTCTGTTCAACAGGCCACACCTACTGCTCTTTGGTCCTCTATCTCCGAGTACATGTCTCCTTTTTCTTCCTGGTTCTCATCTCCTGTTTCTTCCTCCATTCTTTCCCAAACTACTTCTTCTGTTATCTCTACCTCCCATTCTTCTACTTCTGTCCATTCTACTGTCAACACTGTCACTTCCCACCTCAGTTCTCCCTTTGCCACTAATTCCAACACACCCTCATTGGTGATGAGCCTCCCTACTACCCATTCCACCTGTGCCTCTATTTCCCATGACCCTGTCTCTGTTACTTCTATTTCTCTTCCTGCCACTGTTCCTGCAACCACTGTGACTCCAGCCTCTTCTGTCTCTTCTGCCCCTTCTTCAGGGCTTCTGATACCGTTGACCTCTGGCCTGGAGGTGGTGGTGCCGGACCCTATCCCTGCCTCCATGTGTCGTGGGCCGTCGTATCTACCTGTGTGCCTGGATATATCTTCAGGTTCTTCCGTGGGATCACCTAGTCCTGCCTCATCCAGTATGGCGCCCCGCCGTAGCCATCGTCTCCGCCTTCGTCGCCGTACTGCCTCTAACAGCTCTGCTTCTACTGCTCCTTATGGGATTTCTCCTGCTTCCCGGACTCCACCTGATTCTCCCGTCGCTTCTGCCCCACATTCGGTACGTTCCTTTGATTATCCTAGCTTCCTTTTATATTCTTTGTATTTGGCTGTGGTGTGTCTCAGCCGTAATATACATTGGCTCACCTGTACTTATGTTATTTACAATGTCGTATCTTTCCCCCGTCCTCGGCCCTATATATTGTTTACCTCGGGGTTTTCTTCTGATAGCACTTTGTCTTACTGGTGTCATTTTCTTTATTTTATATGGCTCGGGGTCAAATGGTGTGTTGGGTTGTAGCCCCATGCATTGTATTATTTGGCCCATGTCGTCTGTCTTTCTTATTTTTACAGTCGATTCATTCCCTCTACCCATCCAGGGGTGTGCATTTGTCTCATTTCTAAATAATATGGTACTGTGGTTGCCCTGTGCACATACTCTGATATATGTTTTCCTTTCATTTTAGCCTCCTTCACAAGAGTAGCTACACACACCAGGCATACACAGTTACCGGTAAGTCCTATCATTTGGCTCATTCCTTTTATCTTGTCATTGTACACGGGTATTGTAAGGCATGTTTGTCCCTCTCCCATCATTTGGAATGGTATTATCTTCAATCCAAACGCTCTATAGCTGTCTCCTACCTCTCCTTCCTGTCTCTCTGTGCTGATCGGTATATATACTACCGCTGTTTCGTCGTCTACTCTGCTGTATGTTATGTTTGTAGAACATGTCACTATATGTCCTTTTGGTGTTGACATTGTTTTATGTTGTACATATTGTTCTGTATTGTCCGTACTACTCCATTCGTCCTCTACTAGATCGTCCTCCCTCAGTTGTAGTTTTCTAAAATCTGCTACCACCTTTGTTTGTTGTCTTATACGTTCTAGTGCTTCAAATAGCACTCCCCCTCTTTTCCTTTGGTCGCCGTTCATTCTGCTCTTTTCCCTATCATGACTTCTTCTCCTTCCTCGTTCCTTTCTACAAACAGCTGTAGTTCTGGCATGCTGAGTGGTGTATTGATTGCCATTACTATTCTCCCATGCTCGGCCACTGACTTACATCCGGCTGTTATTCCCTCTGTTGTTATTAGTCTCCATTCTAGTCTCCCTGGTCCATTCAAATTGACCTGTATCATGTCAATTACAGCTCCTTCCTTAGTTAAATACAAAGGTTGCTGTTTTTCTACAATTGTCTGTATGGGTATTGTTTGGCCTTCTATCCGTTGTTGAGTCTCTTTATCACATATAAATGTTCTCATCATTCGTCCTGCCATTTCCACTGTCTCTTGTTGTGTGTCTTTGTTTCCCCTCTCCCCCCTGCAGGTTACCCTGCAGGGTTCCGTTATGTTGTTTAGTCTGTACTCCTCTCCCTTCTTTGCTTGTGGCCCTGTAGTGCTGGTCTCGTGTTGTTCTGTATTATTATTTGCTTGTATCAACCCTCCTCCAGGGGCTCCCCGGTGAGTAGCTGTTGCTGTGCAGTCTCCCCGCCCTGAGTTCCTCCTAACTGTTCACCACTCCAATCATCAACTGTGGTACATGGTCTGTGGTGTTATGGGCCCGCACTGTGTCTCATGGTAGTAGGTGGCTGGTCTCCACCTCCTGCCTCGTTGGCTCCTTGGCTCCGACTGGGCCTTGTGCTCCTTCCGCTGTCCCTCTTATCCTTCTGTCGTCTGGTCCCCGTTCTTCCCCCCCCCCCCTTTTTTCTGTTTATTTTTCTTCTGTGTTTTTTTGTTTTTTTTTATCTCGGCTCATTCCCTCCCCTCCCATTTTCCCCCCCATATTCTCCTTTTCTCTACCCCACTTATTTCTATTCCCTGATTTCGGCTGTTCAACCCTCTTTTCGGAATCTTATATAGTTTTATGGCCATCTTTTGCTTTTGTCTGTACTGGCCTCTCTACCGCCAACCTCCTTTGTTCTATTCCCTCCTCGGCTTTGATCGCCATTCTTTTCCCTTCGCTGATTAGTATTCCTTCAGTGATATGCAATTTCTGTATTCTTAACATGAGCATATCCCATGCGTCCCTTCTTCTGATGCATTGCCTACACTTCAGCCTGGCTTCCAGTGCAGCATGCACGTAACATACTGGGGTATAGTATCTACTGTCTGTTATCATCCTTACCCCAAATTTCATATGGTGTTTATTGACTTGCCATCTCAATACTGTTGGCAGTGCGTCAATGTTGATTCTATTCTGTGATATTTTCTGCATGCATAGCTGGAAAAGGGAGGCTCTTTCCTTCTTAAACAATGGTGGCAAGTAGTATCCCGGGGTCCACATGACATCGGCCACATCCCCTCTTCTTTGTCCTTTGTACTTTCCTGCTGTCACCAACATTTTGTCATATTCCTTATTCCTCTTTTCTGCCTTCCTCCCTTTGGATGAGTCCTTCCATTGGGTTCTAGGTGTTTCCCTACTCATCCTCTTTTCCCTCGTCTGTCTTCTTACAGTGAATTCTCTTGATGTGCCTCTTTAGTCCATGTCTCGACGCATACATTCCCTTGCATATGCTACATCGTATCGTTCTGGGTTGGTGTATTATCTCAAAGTGCTCTCTCCTGCCACCCTCTGTAGGCCACACCAGTGGACACCAGTTACATTTATATCCTTCCCCTATATATTGTTCTCCGTCTTCCAGGTAGTATGGCCTGTCTGTGTCCTCCCCTGTACTTTCTGTTTGTGTATCCACCTCCCTGGTGTGTTCTCCTCCACTTTTCCCTTCTATTATAATATTTAGCCTCCAAGCTTTCCTTGTCTGAGTGGATGTTTCCCTCGTTTGTCTGTTTGTTACTTCACTATCCTTTCTGATCTGTTTCCCTTTCCTGGAGTAATCCAGTGGTTCCTCCTGTTCCGTCTCTCCCTCTTCCTCTACCCCTTGTCTCTTTCTTTTGTATTCTATCTCCCTTTTTCCCTTTCCTACCTTCCTTCCTTCCCTTATTCTCCAATTCTTTTCCTCTCCAGTTATATAACCCTCCTTTTCAGGGTCCCCTTTCCTGAAGCATGGTGTTGTGGCTTCTCCGTAGTAATACCTTCCTTTCTTTTCAATCCTCTTACTTCTCCTTACTATCTCCTGTCTCTTCTCACTCTCCCTTTGGTTTGCCGACTCCTTTGATGTCTGATACGTCCAATAGTCCTGCAAAAATTCGTCTAATTCCTGTATTTCCTCCCCTTCCTCGTCGGTGAACCTCGTGTTTCCACCTTCTTCTTCTCCCTCGCTTATAGTTACTATCTCCTTTGGTGTTTCCCTTTCACCTATGGTTGGTCTTTCTTCTTTTCTGCTGTCCCTTTCCATCAATATCAATTGATTGTCCTCTAGTTGGCTGATTAATTGTCTTACACTTATGTCGGTTCCTTTATACCTGTTATGTTTCCCCGTATACTCTTTCATTGCCTTGTTAATTCTCCTAGTATGTCTTTGTATGGCCTCAGTGGCCCTTTCTCCTCAATTCTATCGGTGAGGTTGTATCTGGTTCTCTCCTTTGTGTTGAGCTGCTCCCTGTCTGTGCGAGTACGTCTGTATGCTTGGAGATGTGCATGGGTACTGCCGCATCGTGCCCTCCCCCCTCCCCCCTACCCTCCTTACTCGCTGGAGCTGCTCAGCTGCTCCCTTCCTTGTCGTGGTTGTCTTTTTATTTTACCTTTAGGTATCACCACCTCATCACTTATTTCCTCCTCACTCCTGGCTTTAGCTGCTAATTGCTCTATTCTGTCTCTTCTTTTTCTCCTCTCCGTAGCTCTGTCCTCTCTGGCTGTCTTCTTCTCTTGTCTCTGTTTCTCTAGTTTCTCTTTCTCTTGCAGTAATTGCCTACTTATGTCTACATTCTTAGTTCTCCCTCTTTTCTTTGCTTCCCTTTGTTCTCCTTGTTTTTCGTCGCTCTCCTCTTCCTCGCTACTAGCTCTCTGTCTTTTGCTCCATTTCCCTAAAATTTTCTCCTGTTTGTCTCTTTTGTCTGTTAAACTTTGGGCAATTTTAATGGCTGCCCGCCACGTTTTTCTATCCACTCCCGGAATGTTCTGTTCGGGTGTGGCCCGGCCAATATCATCAGGCCCTACCACCCTATCGGGGGGGCGGATTTGCTCCTCTGGGGACCCCCCCTCACTCCTCTGAGTGTCCGAGTCACTGTCCTGAGTGTCTCCTGAATTTCTCTGTTCATTTTGGGTTCTCTTATTTTCTTCGTGAATGACATTCGGTTTAGGCCTCCCTATGTTGGGTTGGGTTGGCTCTTCCTGAGAGCCGCTGCCTTCTATCTCGAGCATGTCATCCCTTCGGGTTGTGTGATCCACGGGCTTTATTCTGTTACCTGGTATCCCTACTATTTCTCCCTCCCCCTCCACTATTGTTTCCAAATACGCTCTTTTCAGCTTGTTTACATTCGTCAGGTGTCCTATCATCTTTCCAGTCTTGATTGACCTCAGCTGTACCCTATTGTCTCCCTTGACCTCCTGTATTCTGTATGGTCCTCTATACTTCCCCGCGAACTTGGATACATTGTTCTCTGCACACATGGGGTCATAGTACCAACAATATTCTCCCTCTTTGAAGGCTACCGGCCTTGCTCCTTTGTCCAGCCTATCCCTCATTTTGGTTTCATATACATTGACGTGTTCCTTTGCCATTTGCCTATATAGTTCTATACAGTGCTTTGTCCTTATGAACCACTCAGCCTCACTGCCCACCTGTGGTTCCTCCCTCTCCTCGGGGTAACCTATCGGCGTGGGGTCCCTTCCAAACATAAGGGTATAGGGCGAGTGTCCCGTTCTCAGGCTGATATTGCTCCTGATATTCCATAGTGCTATCCCTAGCAGATCTGGCCAGTACTCGTGATCCTCTGTCACATAACATGCTATGACGTCCTCCAATGTTTTGTGCAGTCTTTCTGCTCTGGCATTTCCGGTCGGATTCCTTGAGCTTGTGAACCTTTGTTTACATGTCAGCCGGGCTGTAATTTCCCTGAACATTTTCCCCAGGTATGTGCTTCCTCTGTCACTACACATTACCTCTATTCTGCCGTACCTACATGCCATTTGTTGCAAGAACACTGTAGCTGCTGTTGTGGCTGTACAATCCTTGGTACAGAACGCCTCCGGCCATCCCGTGAGCAGGTCTATGAAGGTCATTATATATTTGTAGCCTTCTTTAGATTTCCTGATCGGTCCTATGAAGTCCGTCTGTACTACCTGCCATGGGTAGTCTGGCATGTCCCAAGACCTGGCCTTTGCCCTAAAATGCGGTGCTCTCTTCCTAAGGGCGCATCTTTCACACCTCCTGACATATTCTACTATGTCCATGTACATGTTTTTCCAGTAGAACGATTCCACTAGTTTGTTGTTTAGTGCTGTTGTTCCTATGTGGCCCCCACACAATATGTCGTCGTGCATCAGGTATAACACCCTAGGTATCATACTTTTAGGTACCATTGTTCGTGCCTTCACTTCCATGCTTCTCTGTGTCTTTCTCTTTCTTGGATCACTGAACTTATATAATATCCCTTGTTTTATACCCATGAAACCTTCCTTTGCCAACACGGCCGCTGCTTCCCTTTCTGATTCTGGTAGTATTCCTTTCATCAGATAATCCATTATGGGTCTACACTCGGGGTCTTTCTCTTGCTCGATCCTGATCTCCTTTTGTGTAATCTCTTCCCTCCCTACTGGAATATTTTCAGGTTCATCCTTTTTCAATCTGGCCTGCTTTCTGGGTCTTCCTTCTATGATATCCTTCAGTGGCCGGTCATACCTGTTGGTTTCTCTTTGTGGCTTTGGTTGTCGTGGCGTTGGTACTTCCTCTTCGCTGCTGGAGGTTGTATTCGTTCCGTTTGAACTCCCGGTTCCCACTTCTATCGCCAACAATTCACATCCTACCTCTGGTTCAAATTCCTCTCCTTCTTCCTCCACTCCTATTTCCTGATCGCTTAATGGCACCCTGGATATAAAATCTGGTAGGTAGTGTGTCTTTCCCGGCTCGTACTTTATCTCATAGTTGAAGTCTGTCAGCGCCAAGCTCCATCTTATCAACCTCTTTGAAGGCGCCTTTGCCGCCTGTTGTAGTAGTGGTATAAGGGGTTGATGGTCGGTTATTATAGTGATTCTAGACCCTCCTAGCATGTTTTCAAAGTGTTTTAATGTTTTTATCACAGCCAATCCTTCTTTCTCCGTTATAGTATAGTTTGTTTCACTTTTGGTGAATGTGTATCCATAGTAGATGACAGGTCTCATTACACCGTCCTTCAGGTGGCATACCGCACTGCCGCAGGCCATATTTGATGCGTCTGTCAGTATATAGAAATGTCCTCCTATCTCTGGATGTACCAGCAATGGTGGGCTGGTCAGTTTGTCTTGTATTGTCTTAAATGCTCTTTCACATTCTTCCAACCATACAAACGGTACGCCTTTCCTCAACAGTTTGTTCAGCGGTACTGCCAATGTGGCGTAATTTCCTACAAATTTGTTGTAATAATTACACAGCCCCTGAAACGATTGTAGAGTTTCCTTGTTGTTTGGTCTGCCGAATTCCTGTACTTTCTTTATTATCCTAGGCTGTGTTCCCAGTCCTTCTGCGTTTACTGTGTGCCCGAGAAAATTTATTTCTTTCTTCCCCCATTCACATTTGGATGGTTTTACCGTTAGTCCTGCTCCCTGTAGTGCCTTCAGCACTTTCTCCACATTTTCTATGTGTGATTGTACGTTGGGGTCGAATATTATGATGTCGTCTAAGTAAGCCAAGCATGTTCGTGGCATTAGTCCTGCTAGTGCCAGTGACATTATTTTTGTAAATTGCCATGAGCTTTGTCTCATGCCAAATGGTACTCTCTTCCACTGGTACACTCCCAGCGGTGATGCAAACGCTGAATACTTTCTGCTATCTGGGTGTAAGTCACATTGATGGTATCCGCTTAGTAGATCGATACACGTGAAAATAACTGGTTTTCTATAAGCCATGTATAGGAACAAGCTTCTAGCTGTTGGTGTTGGGTAGGTGTCGTCCTCTGTCATCATGTTCAGCACCCTATAGTCTGTGCATAGCCTGGGCTTACCGTCCTTTTTCTGTACTACTACCAGAGGGCTGCGCCACGCGCTGTTACTGGGTTCTATTATACCCAGCTTCAACAGCTGTCTGATCTGCGTGTCTATGATATCCATTTTCTGTGGGGAATATCTGAATTGTCTGGCTTGACATGGTCCCTTTGACTCGTCCACTCTTATCTTCATTGGTTGCCATGTGCAGTGTCCTATCTCCTCCATACTGAACGCCAATGTGTCTTTGTTTCTGACTAGCATCTTTTTAAACTGTATCTGTTCTTCCTGATTCATACATGTATCGGGCATTTCTAGCTTCATTATTTTTTCTTCCTTTTCTGTGTTTCTGCCCTCCTTTTGTTGTCTCTCCCCCCATCTTGTGCTTGCCTGTTCTGTTTGTTGTGTTCTCTCCACCCCGTTGTCTTTATATATAGCCATACACTCCTTTATTGACTTATCTATTTCCAGGTGTCCTAATGTATTCTCTAACCTGAGATGGTCTGCTCTCCCTTCTTTCGCATATGCTAGCACGTCCCACCTACCAATGAATATTGGATCCGGTGTGGCATTGCACACTTTCGTAAACCATCCTCTATCCGTGTAGTTTAAAGCATGTTCCACTCCTGCTACGGTGAGGTTTGATGGTTCCAATCTGACCACTTCTCCATATCGCCCACTGTCTCTCCTCCAAGGTGCTACCTGTATTATTTTCTCTTCCCATGGTTTTATCACCATGCTGCCTATGCTTGAAACAGGGTCCCCTGTGAACAACGTCACTTTCCCTTCTGTCATTTTAATTTCCGCCTGTGTGTCATTCAGTAGGTTTCTTCCTATTATAATGGGGTACATCAGTTTGTCTACCACGTAAAATTGGTAGCATACCCCTGAACCCTGCAGGTTACATTTCAGTCTCACTATCTCCTTTAGTTTTCTGTCTGTCTCGTCCCCCAATTTTACTGATATCTCTTTGACTTCCTTTCTTTCCCAGATCTGGTCTTCATTAATCTCCTCCAATGTCTCTTTTGATATAAAGCAGTCTGATGCTCCTGTATCCACTAAACCATAGTATGTTCTCCATCCTATGTTCATTTCTATAAACATAGGTGACTGTCCCTTCTCTTCCATGGGTCTCGCTGATCCGTCCCTGCTTAACAGGTTTAATTCCGGGGTTGGAACGGACCAGCTACTCCGTTTCCCTGATTTGGTCCTTCCCTCCTGCCCTGGGGCATTCTCATTCTCATACTCTCCCTATATTGGCTCAAGTAGTAACATTGGTCTGTGGTGTGTGTGCTAGTGTCGTGGATTAGACAGTACTTCCCCCTGAATCCTCCTGCCGCGCCAGGTGGTTGCTCCCCTATCATCCTTACGTACTCTCTTGCTCTCATTGAACCCTTTTCTCTGCTGTCCATCTCCTCTGTCTGTCCCTGTATCCTGTTGTTCATATATTGATTGGCATTCCCTCTGTACCCATTTCCTCCCCCTGCTGTTCCCCCGTTGTTCCTTCCGTCTCTGTTATTCCATCCATTTCCTGCTGTATTGTTGTTCGTTGTCTGTGTCCTTTGGGGTTCCTGTCTGTTGCCGTTGTTATAATCCCCTCTTCTGTCTCCCCCTTTGTTCTCCTGCCATGTTGTCGGTACTTCATTCTTTTCTGACCATTGGTTCCTGTATTCCATGGCGCACATCTCCATCATCCTGTTCATCTCTCTCTCATTTCTTTCATATCCCCTTAGACTGTTATCTGTTGTTTCATATACCTCGGCCATTCCTAGCTTTACCTTTCTTCCCTGTCTCCTCCTTTCTATGGATTCCAGCAGTTCTGCCTTTTGTACCGCTGCATTGAATGTTAACTGGGTTGTCTTTTCTAGTTCTTCCGCGATACTGTCCTTTACCCCTGATACAAATACCGATATCATAGATGAATCGTCCTTGCCCGGTCCGTCATATTCCTTCACCTGCAGGGCAAAATCCCTTACTGACTGACCCTTTTCTTGTTTCAAGTGAGTCAGGTCCTGATGTTTCTGCCATGGGGATCTATTGTCATCGAATGTGTCTTTCAGTATCTTCCTAACTTTATCCAATGAATCTTTTTCTCGTTCCTGTATGGCTTTCATCCAGGTGGCTGCTGCTCCTTTTATGCATAGTTTGACGTATTTCAATTCTATGTCTGGCGTCCATCCACACACCCCTGAAATCATTTTTATTTCATCCAGAAATTCTTCATAGTCTTCACCTTGCTTCCCCGTAAAGGTAGGCAGCTTTAGGCTTGGGTTAGGCATGATGTCGTCTATTCCTCCCACTTCTACAGCCTCCTCCTCTTCTTCTTCTTCCTCCTCTTCTGGGTAGTATACTGTCTTCCTGTTCTTTCTCTCCTCGTCTTCCTTTGCTATCCTCTCTCTTTCTAATCTCCTTTTCTCTGCTTCCTCTCTTTCTCTTATCCTATTATTGTTTGCTCTTTCCTCCCCTTCTTTCAATAATCTTCTTTTTAATATTTCCTGTCTCTCTTCCCTTTCCCTGTCTTCTTTATCCCTATCCGCTCTTGCTTTCTCTATTCTCTTCCTTGTCTCTTCCCGCTCCCTCTCTCTCTCTTCTGCCGCTCTTCCTTCTCTTTCCCTGTCTTCTTTGTCCTTATCGGCTCTTGCTTTCTCTATCTTCCTCCTTGTCTCTTCCAGCTTCCTATCTCTCTCTTCTGCTGCTCTTTCTTTGTCCTCCTCCTCGGTTGTCGTTGTTTTCTTACAATATCCTATCCCTATTCCTGGTAGTATGTCTTCATAAAGCCCCTGTTTATTCAGTCTCAATTGGCTATCGCTGCTTCTACTTCTTCTACTTCCCTTTCTGTGGTCTCCTTCCTCTTCCTCTCCACTACTTACGAGTCCTCCCTCACTACTACTTCTGCTTCTAATCGGTTTCTTTCTTTTCAGGCCTTGGTTCCTGTTCTCTTCATTTATCCCTTTTTCCTTTTCTCTTCTTCCTACTACCTTCTGTCCTTCCTCAGTTGTTGTTTCTTCTTCCTCTGTTCCTTTCTCTCTTGTTGCAGCTCTCTCCCACTTCCTTTTTGCTTCTTCTCTATATTCTTCCTGTTGTCTCCGGTTGCTTCCTGTAATCCTCTGCTCCTCGTTTATATGGTTTTTTAATTGTACTATGTCTCTTTTCCTTTCTACCCTATTCCTTTCGTCTCCTTTTTCCTGGATCCCCTTCGCTTGTTCTTCCTGGTTCAGACCTATATTCTGTCCTTCTCTGTGTGTTGGTGTTCTTTTCTTTGCTGATTCTTCTATGCTCCCTTTTTCCTGTAGCTGTATTATAGCTATTTTTGGGCTTTGTAGTCTTTGTTGTATCCCTACCTGTGTTATTATTGCTTCTCCATCCCGTGCATGTTGTAATACATATTCCTCTGTTCTTTTCTGCGTCAATGATTCTTCTGTCTCACTGTCTTCCTGTTCCTGTATTATATTGTATTCCTTAAAGAAAGGGCTCGTTATCTCTCTTTGTATTGGTGTTAGACTGATTTGTTCCCCTCCTATTATTGTTGTACCATCTTCCCCTTCATCTGTGCTATATGTCTTACTAGTTGTTGGAGTTCTGTCTTTCTCGTTCCCTGTCCCTTCCCTCTTTCTCCCTAGTCGTCTTCTTTCTATGAATAACTTCCTAACTACTGTTTCTAAATGCCCCCCTTCTCCGAGGTTATGACTTAGAGGTGTGCCACTATCGGTGGCTGTGATCAGTTCTCCCTTTGTCTCCCCATCTACTTCTTCTCCTTCTCCCTCGCTGTATATACGTTCTGTAACTTTTACTATCGGAGTCTGTTCGTCCTGGTCTTTTTCTGTTTCTTCTTCTCTCTCCAACTCTTCCCCTTCTCCTTCTGTGCTCTCCTCTCCTCCTTCCCCTCGCTCCTCTTCTGTTCTACTTTCTCCTCCTTCTTCCTTTTCCTCCTCTGGTTCTTCCTGTTCTAGTTCTTCAGCTTCCGATGCTTCTTCTTCCTTTTCCTTTTCCTCTTCCTTTTCTGATTCTTTGTTCTCCCCTTTTCCCTCGCCCACCCCTTTTTCTACTGTTCTGTTCTGTGGTTCTCTGTTCTCTTGGTTTTCTGTTTCTCCCCCCACCTCTAAGTCATTGTCAGCTGCTCCAACCGTGGCCCCGTGGGCCCCTCGCCGCTGCCCGTTTTCCACCTGTTCTTGTTCACTGTTTCTTACTGTAGGTGGTCCAGGTGATGTCCTGTCAGTTTCCTTATGTATTGGCCGGCACAGTACCGCCGACAGTCCTGGGTAGGGTGTTGCTCCCGTTGGTATAGGCCTTACCTCGGGTAGCTCTTCCCTTTCACCTGGCCGGGATGTGTGTGGTTTTTCCTTTTTCTTTCCTGTCTTAATTGCCACCTCTCTTCTATTTCTATATCCTAGGCTTATCTCTTCTACCGCCCCTGACGATCTTAGCCCCCTCCTGGGTTGATCAGTCCCCTGTCGGAGGCTTCTTTCATCAACCTCTTCTTCTGTTGATTCTTCCTCCTCTCCCTCTGTGTCTATAAATTGTATATCCTCCTCTCTGCTTGTGTTACTATATACTTGATTCGTTAGCCCTATGTGTACTTTACTGCTGTGTCCTGTGTGCTCTATACCCTGCTCACCCCCTCCGGGCGCCCCCCATGGCAGCGAGCCGCTGGGCGGTACGGGGAATGGCGTCAGAGACATGAAAGTCCATCTCAGCCAAACCAGAGTAAACCACCATCTGGGCTATAGTTAATGTCCTATATAAACATAGCGTTTTAGTATACTTAAATGGGGTTCAACATTCGCCTTCTACGCTTTCACTCTATGGGGTAAACTAGTCAGAGGTAGGCTTCCGCCCAAGGATAACGCAAGGGTAGTGAGATCCAGCTTTATTTGATGTTATAGATGTTATAGTATATATAGAGCACTTTCACAGGTTTATATTATAATCACAGCCTTCCCTTCATATATATAGAGATATGTACATCATTTCTAGCATTTAGCTCCAGGGCTTGCATTGATAATTATACGCGACGGCCTTAGTCAAGGCAAAGTATACATATAAATATCCAGCAGGAATCCTTTATGGAATCCAGAATGTATAAGTCTCCACGCAGTCAACCAATAAATACTTTCAACCTTCTTTCAATTAGGTCGTTATATGCCCATATCATAATCATCAACATGTCTCAAAGACGACCTCATACGCTTCTCTATGATACCGATGGATCTGATATCGGTTTACGAGAACACAGGTGCAATCTAAGGGTTACTCTCCGGTCACCACTATGGATCCGGGGTACACACATACTATCAGTTTCCAATTCGTCAGGTCGGCCAACCTATACAATTGACTCTCCAGCTCCATGCTTATAAAACCGGTATACTGTATCACTAACTCCATAGTTCTCTCCAGAATATAGGACCCCAGGTCAGCATGTGAATAGACCATTCAATATACCATTCCGGTGGCAATGTCGTTATACCATATCTCCAATTGAAACATTATACATAAATGCACAGATTCCAATGATCCATATTTCCCAACGTCTAGATCACAAGACCGTTGTTTAGTCAATGATAAACCGATGTTAATCCTTTAGAACCACACACATACTCCTCAGGAGTTACACAGTGCCATCTGGTACTCTCGATCGTACTCCCCAAACGCTCACTGATAACTGACTGCGCTTTCCTTTTCCCCCCAGGCTTATACTTGTTTTCTTTTACTTTATTTCAGCTTCCCTTCACGACGGCACCCAGCACTTATTGATTGCTCGTCAGCGTCATCTTTCATCTCTATTGATTGGCCATTAGGCGGCCCTACTCAAGACCATCCTGGATAAATTAGGCATGGGATGGTCGCGGCCATGTCGTGCCCGGGGCCGGCCCTCAGCCTGTGTCGTTGCCTACCCCCTATGCTGCTCTCGAGGCCCTAGTGATCGCCTCCTTCACCAGCTACCCCACCTGCTGCCCTTGAGGCCCTGGTTAACCGCCTCCTTCGCTACCTACCCCACCTGCTGTTCTCGAAGACCCCGGCCACGGCCGTCCTGGCTCCACGGATCCTAACCCCGACGCATAGCCCCATTTGCCTGTACTACTTGCCCCCATCACCGAGGCCGCGTTCCCCATTCGCCGTTCGTCTTCCCGATCTTAGCTTATCTCCTGACCTGGATTTCATACCGTGTTATCTTTCCCACCAGCTGTGTCAGCCCGGATCCTAGTCTATTTGTTGCTTTCCTGCTCGGGCTCTAGGCCCTGGCCACAGAGCTGAATATATTTAGCCCACATAACTTTTGACTCTTATTGTGGCCAAGTCTACCATTACAGGACCTTATAACATTATATATATATGTTCCCTATATTCGTTATTTACTGTGTGGCCCGCGTACTGGGCTTATCCGATTTACATGTGACTTAATGTATGCGACGACTTTCTTTTCTCTTATTATATTAATCTCACTGTACTTGTATCTTAAAGTGTACTGTTTCCCCCCACTTATTCAATGTATATCTACTATACCCATACATATTCATACATATATATGTACAGTTTCGCCCGTTCCCTTATGTTATATTATACATTATTTATCAATCAATAAATATATCCTCCAAACCTTTTTTGCTCTTCTTTAGTTTTCCACTATAACCCAGTACACAACAGCCTGCATTTCAAACACAGAGTTTAGGTTTTTATTTACCAGTAGTAAGACATGCATAATGCATTTGACATATCTAAATGTAATTGGATTTCATGTAGGCCTACTATATATATATACACATGTAGGCCTACTATATATATATATATATATATATATATATATATATATATATATATATATATATATATATAGACACTGTGAGGATGTTCACCTTTTTATTGTTTGGGATATCTATGATGGTGAGACATTCTATGTTATCGTTCATTACGCATTCCTCTTCCAACACGTTGCTGTAGGGCTATATCGTGTCAGCTAAATCGCACATGACACCGCCAGCATGGTCGGGCCTGTCTAGCCTATGGTACGTCTTGTGTGGCCACTGTAGAAGTGAAGCGTCGAACATCTCATGTAGCCATGTTTCACTTAGGGCTATTACATCAAAAAGCTTGCTGTATATCAGTTTGCTTCTCATTTATACTGCGGCAGTTTACATGCCCAACTCTGTGAAAGTTGTCACCAGTGGGGCCTCCTACTGGGGAAACCGCTAACATCACTTACACAGTCAATCATTTCCCCCCAAAGAAAACGGAGGTCCTGAAATAGACCTCTTTGTACCTCTTTAATGTGACACCCGCACACTAGTATTAGGGTTATATAAGTAAGTTTTGGCCTTCCCATCCAAGTTCTCTTTATGGTCATACCTTAAGGCTTTATGGCAATACTGTAAACCCTCAGTTATAGAAAGATTAGGGCCCTACCAAGTTCCCCAAATCGCTTTTGGCTTATAGCTGATGTTTTCCTATTTGTTTAACACTTTTCATAGAAGCCGGATCTTTCATCTCATACTCACATTCGAGTAATGGCCAAGGTAGCCTTGTAACTGAGGTCTTACAGTATATCAAATTATCTGCTATGGGGTACATTGTTATTACCGTCAATTCTTGCGTAAAAGCCACACTGCTAACTTTAACAAATGATATAAGCCACAGAAGGGGTTTGAAAATTGCTAATCAGTATACATATTAAAACTCTCATATTAGCTGCACCATATATAATCATATTTGGTATCAAATGGAAACTGAGTCTAACTCGCATACAAGTCGCAGCTTCTAGACTAGAGTTTACCGGCACTCTGGACCTTTATATCTACAGGAGGCGAGGGACTAAGATCCGACCAATGTCAAATAAAACTTAAGTCCAATGGCAATGTTGTTTGTTACTGGTTTTTATTACTTTTCATGTCACATTTTTACAGAACGAAGTAGTTGCTCACACATAGAAGCACACACACCTCCCCCAGTACAAACATTATATACAAGATATAAGGGTATATGAATTGATAAACGTTATGAACATTTTAAGCATTTAAGGACGGCAGAGTGCTTAATGATGTGACATGCCTCTGTCCTCATGATGCATGAATGCAGCCCTATAGCCCTAGTAACTCTGCATCATGCTGAACCTATGGCTACGGGTTGATACACTCCTGAAGGGTCGGCATGATGCAGAAAAGCAGTGCTGGTGAGTTACATGAGGACATGTGTTGCTACATTATGACGACAAATGTTGCCTTGCGATGATGCCGTCCTTAAAGGGTTAATCATACATAATGCATAGACTGTGTGAACGTGTAATGTATATATTTATGTATATAGCCAAGAACGAATTAAAATAGCACAGACAGAATGTATTGCTCAAGTATTTATCTTCTTATCCCTTCTGCATAGCGCTTTCGTGTGTTATAGCCTTGGTCGTTATGATGCATGAATGCAGCCCTGGCGAGTTACTGGCCAGGGCTGCATTCATGCATCATGACGACCATGGAGCATAATGCATTATGCAGACCTTAAAGGGTTAGCGTACAAGTAGTTATTTGGGAGCAGTAAGCACTTCATAATCACATCCATATATCACACTGCATCAAATTGCCACCCGCATTAATTAATGTGCTTTAAGTAAATTTGCTGAGTATCCTAACAAATAGGCCTTTACATCATTTACATATTTACAAAGTAGCAACTCCCCCCCTCGCCTCCCCCCTCAAACCTAATATAATTTTGCAGCTAATTTGCGCAGATGGCACCTAGCTCACGCAAGTGCACAGAGTCTTAACCCAGTCTTACAAATGTCTTACTTTAATAGTGTCTTAATAATGCCATAGATGGCGCCACTATTATATATGATATAGTTCATGTATAGTCTTAAAAA
The DNA here is from genome assembly GCA_947462335.1 of Harmothoe impar. Lineage (NCBI taxonomy): Eukaryota > Metazoa > Annelida > Polychaeta > Phyllodocida > Polynoidae > Harmothoe > Harmothoe impar. The sequence continues at coordinate 32,249,236 of OX381718.1, forward strand.
TCGTAATAATATATTTAATTGGGGTTCCACTGTTACTAACGAAGGGGGAAAAAGAAAAGAAAAACGTGGGTTGGAGGGCAGAGCCCCCCTTGAGTAAGGACTTAGAGTATGATAGCATATACAGTGGCGCCATCTTTAGTATTAGTATTATCAAGACAGTAAGTAAGACATTTGTAAGCCTATTTGCAGCACCTTGGTGCGTCATGCCTACCCTTGGAGAGTGTTATTGACCCTGTAGGACCGGCCCGCGTGGTGCATGACTGCATCATCACAACACTATGCTGCCCTAAAAGTGTTAAGAAATACTACCGTAAATTCTCGCGTAGAAGCCGCGGCTAGTGCGAGAGTCAGATCGCAGTGCGGCTTATAGGATCGGCACAGAGTCAGGGTGCGGCTTATACGCGAGTATTTGCTACTATAATACAGTATTCAAGCCACCATTATCAGATGGCCAGTGTGGCTTATTATTATATGATCGGCCCAGACTCAATGGGTGCGCTTATACGAGAGTTAGGCTTATACGCGAGAATTTACAGTAAGTTTGGATGATGAGACATCATGACCCTACACTGGAAGCATTGCCAACACACACAGACACTCTGTCACACCCAAATAAGGAATGTCAAGGCACCGCCGTGGTCTATCATTAGTTAGCACACTAAGCACTCAGAGGCTGAACCATTTACCAAAACTAAACATACAAAGACATACATCAGGTGGTGCAATATAAAGATAGAGGAAAGCAGGTTCTGTGATGTCCACTCCAAGTAGGTTAATAAGTTTAAACATACTGCTGGAATGGGCAATCAGCAGGCCTTGTCAAGGCCAGTCGGTGGTAGTGATTGATTGGGACAAGAAGTAATTTTTCCGTTCCCACCCGGAATGGGCAATCTTGTAAGCATGCTCACATACGAACTCAAGATGAATCGCTCTCTCTTTTTCAGCAGTAACGTTTTTGCATTAACTCTTAAAGTGCAGCAGTGCATGATGCATGGATAGAGCAGTGCATTCATGATGTATAATGCTGACCCTCTGGGATTCATACAGTCTTGATGGGTCGGCATGATGCACTACTGCAGCGCTGTGTTGGTGTATCATGACGACAAGTTAACATACAGTTTTGAGGCATAATGTCATCCTTACAGGTTTAATCATACCTGCAACACACCCCTGCTTAGTGAGTGACTGATACATAGGAGATTGATATATATTGTGGAATAATACATTTGAACTCTCTAAGAGATTTCCCAATAGCAGCAAAAATAGTATACTATTTTATCTAATTATTTGTTCAAGTAAACCAGCCTTGTTCGTGAACATATATCAACATATTACATTGCAAGTACATAGAATGCTGATTGAACAGTTGAATAATTGCCACAAGGTAGGACGCCAGTCTGTCCTTAGAATTAGCTTCATTATGAACATTAGCAATGTATTGAATCTCATGCAGCATTTTGTACCAATATATTAGAGTATTCAAAACAGTATTTGGTAGATTTCCGGCATTACAATATCCATATGATTAATCCTCCAAATATTAAATAAAAATATAAGGTGTAAATAAATGAGATATATTCTATTGGGATATATTGATGTTGTACTTCTACTAAATAGCGATTGGTGTGAAAGGCTATAACCTCCACTGAAATTCTCATTGTTTCACAATACTTTGTACACATATTTACATATATTACTGGCTACAAATAAATAAAGGCAAATACAATTGGCACTCATCGACCAATGTCTCCCACACATCATCTATTGATAACCTTCATGTATGTAGAGACTTAAGGTTACTTTTTAATCCTACAAGAACCGCATGATGCCTCAAGGTTGCAGCAATGCAGCCTGGGAAGTAACTCACCGGTACTGCATTGGTGCATCATCAGGAGGGTATCAACCCTGTGCAGTAAGCAGGAAGCAACACAAGTGAGATACCATGTATCATGACGACAAACGGGCATACTACATTAAAGCACTAGGCGGCCCTTAAAGGGTTGAAAATCAGCCATACCGTTAAGGTTTGCGCAGCCTGACCTGCCGCTATAGATCAATGCAGCAGGAGAGGTTTTTGAAAATGTCTTAAGTGTGATTGACATGTGAATTAATATGACCTCATAATCCTTCTTTCTTATGTAAACTATTTGAAAGGTTATTAATTGTCCTGTGAATCTCCTGGCATTACAATATTATGAGGATTCTGCTAGAGCCAACGTTAACACAACTTTATTATAAAAAAGTCACCCTTCTTGCTGTGACATCTGTAGGAGACGGGACGGATCATTATCTGTGACGCCTCAGGATGAAACGCAGAGTGTAAACACAGCCACAAGGCAGCCCGGGTGTACACAGAAAGCTACTGGAGCTGTCATTTTATAACAACAGGGGGGTGGGCAATTTTACACCCTCAGCTGGGGGAGGTTCTAACTGTTTTGCAGAAAAAGGGTTTTCATGTGAACAATTTACGAACCCTCAGAGAGGGGGGGGGGGGGGGGGGAGGAATTTACGACTTATCGAGGGAATGAATTTTGATTTTGCACGTCCGCGCAGAATTTTTCACCCAACCCCTGCTGTTGAAAAATAACTACTCCCTAAGATAATACTTTGATAGGAGAAAGTTCTCTCCAAGTAGATAAAAGTACACTACCTTTTGAGAGGATTTTGAATGATCTAATCTATTGGGATGTGTAATGTTATCTGGTATCCATTTGTTGTAGCTCGAAGTCTTTGAGCAACATTAAACTATCTACAACTGATGTATTCCACCTGCATCAGTAGGGTTGTATTCTAAGATAAATTACCATTATCCATGTGTTCTCAAATAGAGAAGGGCCTAGTGCATGTACAGTCACTGTTACCATCCTGGAGAACCTTCAAGGGATTCACACACCTTTGAGCACACGGAACAATTTCTTTTCTCACAATGGAACAGCAGTTTATTGAATACACATAATTGTAAATGGATAATCAGAAATCACATTTCCCCTCACTTGGCTGTAGAACCCTCAGGAAAAGTCTAAAAACTCCTAAAAGGGAAGGAGACAGCAGTGGCAGAAGAAATAGGAAACTAATAGTATGGTATATCGTAGTAGTGTTGGCATAATTCTGATGTATATACATAATCTCTCAAAGCTAACCAGGGATAAATATCACCGATATATTTGTCCAATACATGAATTCAATATGAATATATATACCATTACCGTGTTTCGTTCAACCCGTAAATTTCACAGAATATTTAGCATGATTTCCATTGAGGTTATGACATTTTTGTTCTTCACAAAGAGGAGTCACACAGTGAAATAAATGAAATGCATGATTTTGAATATTAAATAATACAAAAGAAAAAAGTATATAAATATGAAACATTTTTACCACCACCAATTGCACGTGTTAGATTGAACGTTGCCCTTTGTCAGGAGTATTACACTGTAATAAGATGTGTAGGTCTCCAACCTAACTCTTTAAGGGAGGCATAATACATGCTGTCCTTAGCGGGTTAATATAGTGGAGAGCATAGTGGATGGAAGAGAGGGGTAGCTTCCCTGGGGCCATGGTGTGGGCCCGGTTTTGAAGTCGGACAGTGGTAGACGTGTAGATTCATGTATTTTACCAACCCTTCTTGCGCGAACCAACCCTGTAGGCTGACTATGATGCTTGAATGGTGCCCTGGCCAGTTACTCACCAGGGCTGCATTCATGCATCATGACAATAAAGGGCATGATGCATTAAAGCAGTATGTGGTGTTCAGGACCACTGTGTGGGGTCGGACAACGTGGAGACGCCTAGACGAGCAGACTCTGCGGCTGGCTGTCGTGGAGACGTCTAGACGGGCAGACTCTGCGGCTGGCTGTCGTGGAGACGTCTAGACGGGCAGACTCGGCGGCTGGCTGTCGTGGAGACGTCTAGACGGGCAGACTCGGCGACTGGCTGTCGTGGAGACGTCTAGACGGGCAGACTCGGCGGCTGGCTGTCGTGGAGACGTCTAGACGGGCAGACTCGGCGGCTGGCTGTCGTGGAGACGTCTAGACGGGCAGACTCGGCGGCTGGCTGTCGTGGAGACGTCTAGACGGGCAGACTCGGCGGCCGGCCGTCCTCCGACATGAGCTCCTCAGGCTCCACCACCTACAAGAAGAACAAGAAGTCATGTAGATGTATTCTGATTAAAGAGTGGAGAGGATAGAGGGGGCAGAGTTGAGTGGGGAGAGTAGAGAGGGGAGAGGAGAGGGTAGAGTAGAGAGAGCAGAGTAGAGAGGACAGAGTAGAGAGGGCAGAGTAGAGAGGACATAGTAGAGAGGGCAGAGTAGAGAGGAGAGAGTTAAGAAGGGATAGTAGAGAGGGCAGAGTAGAGAGGGCAGAGTAGAGAGGACAGAGTAGAGAGGGAAAAGTAGAGAGGAGAGAGCTAAGAAGGGATAGTAGAGAGGACAGAGTAGAGTGGGCAGAGTAGAGAGGGGAGAGTAGAGAGGGCAGAGTAGAGAGGGGTGAGTAGAGAGGGGTGAGTTAAGAAGGGAGAGTAGAGTGGGGAGAGTAGAGAGGGGGAGTAGAGAGGACAGAGTAGAGAGGACAGAGTAGAGAGAGCAGAGTAGAGTTGGGAGAGTAGAGAGGGGTGAGTGGAGAGGAGAGGGTAGAGAGGACAGAGTAGAGAGGGCAGAGTAGAGAGGGCAGAGTAGAGAGGGCAGAGTAGAGAGAGCAGAGTAGAGAGGACAGAGTAGGGAGGGCAGAGTAGAGAGGGTAGAGTAGAAAGGGGAGAGTTAAGGGGGGAGAGTAGAGCGGATAGAGTAGAGAGGTGAGAGATAAGAGCACAGAGAGGAGGGGAGATTAGAGTGCAGAGTAGAGAGGACAGAGTAGAGAGGGGTGAGTAGAGACGGCAGAGTAGAGAGGGGAGAATTAAGGTGTAGAGATTCTGCCTTCACGGTCTGTCCTCTCTACTCTCCCCTCTCTATTCTCCTCTCTCAATTCTCCCGTCAACTCCCCTCTCAAATCTGCCCTCTTAACTCTCTCCTGTCTACTCTTTCCACTCAGCTTTACTCTCCTAACTCTACTCGGTACATACCCGTGGACACCAGCAGGGCAGGCAGCAGTGACAGGCGCGCCGCAGACCTTGTAGCTCCCCACAGAACACGTCTTCATAGTACTGGATGAAGGAGACGAGGATCAGCAGGAACCCCACGAATATCATGATGTTCACTGTGAGCTGGGTGATGTACAGCGGCGCCTTGGGACCGTGCTGCAACAAGGGGAGCAGGGCGGTACAATTAATGTTAGTACATCTGATGGTAGGGTCTCAAAAAAGGATTTTCCTTAAATATGAGTCAGGATGATCATACTTGATTTGCTGCATGTGTTTTTTACTCTTCAGTCCCTCTATAGATAGCTCTATTTGGATATAATACTCCAATTTATTACCATGGTGCACACTTTGAAGGGCACAAATTAATGTGCACTCATTGCAAATACACTAGAACAAGCCTCTTAGGCCACCTCTTAGGCCACCTCATTTTGATGACTTGGATTACGGGCTTCTACAGCAAATATTTTGGGAGGCGGGGGGCAAAAACCCCAAATAAACTGCTCTACAGGGGGAACTGAGTCCCAAAATTTCCCAGAGGGCAGGGGCAAAAAAAAAAATATATATTGCAAAATATCCCCAATTTGGGAGGCATGATGCTGGTCAGCATATACTTAGTTTCTTTTTTTGGTCAAGTTCTCAAAAAATCCCAGGGGGCAGGGGTAAAGGAAAATTTGACATTAGTGTATGTAACAACCTTAAGTAGGATTCACAAAACGTATTTTTTCAGATATCTTAACTTTAACCCTTTAAGGACAGCATGTCGCTAAAAGAGGACATTTGTCGTCATGATGCACTATTATAGCCCTGGCGATTAACCCAAAGACAATTAATATTTTGATTATAAGTACAGCTAAATTATTTAATACTTTAAAAGATGGATGGATCAATCTATCAATTTCAATGCAGCTCTTTTAAAAACAGTTTTCCAAAAAATACATTTATCAATATATGATTAGACGAGAAATAAAATGTGCTTACCACAGTGAACTCATTAAAGAATGCTGTCGCTTCGATGATTATCATGAGCACAAATGAAATGAACGCAAGAATATCAAATAGAATATTTCCAAAATAGGCATAGACCTGCAAAACAACAAGAAACATCTTTATGCATTGCACATCATAACAGTAACTGTTCATGACAATATTCAAAGTTTAATATAATCTAAAAATATTTTCAAAATCAATTCTTCTATCCTGATAGATGCACATTTTAGATTAAATCAGGCAACATTTCTCCTCTATGCATTATTCTTCTCCTTATATAATAATATTATCAGCAGTCATATAAGTTAAATTAAAGGCCCACGTTGCGGAACCGTGTTACCTATTCTGCCCCTCGGACAGCCATATTTGTTACCTTAGTTGTTAATAAATTTATTTGAAAATTCTACAAATACCCGATAACTTTTATACATTTTATAAACTTTCCAATTTTCTTTCTAAAATAGTTGCAAGAATCATTGGTGTGTGTGAAAATAACTTACAGTGGATACACTTTGATAAAGGGCTGCTCGCAGTCCAAGACTCCCCGTTACTATTAACTGTAATGGCAAAATTAAAACAGTCATTAGTTTCTAATATATACTACAGTATCCATTAATATATTATACTATTTATTATCATGCAACTTAAGAATTATATGATGAACATCTTGGGTTAACAATTTAGCTAATCAACAGTTTGATAATAGAAATTGCATGAAAAATCTAGAAATTGCTGCAAAAGCAGAGGTAACATCTGTGAATTAAAGAAGCCTTTTTACATTATTTCTAATGCCATAATATTATTCTGTGTCCCTGGGAATATGGGTAGAGGCACCTTATTTGTTGAAATACTATATTTAATATTCGAGTATGGTAGAAAAATACCTTTTTTGGCAGTGGCCAAACGATTTCTTTTTACGAGTGGTAAAAGGCTTGTTGCTTAGCAGTAGTCCTGTCCAAAGCCCAATACCCCACAGGTTCTCCTTCTTTATATTTTGCCCAGAGCTCAAGACCCCTCTTGTTTTCCCTCTTTAGTTGTAGCTTACCAGTAGTCCTGCCCAGAGCCCAATACCCCTCTAGTTCTCCCTCTTTAGTTGTAGCCTACCAGCAGTCCTGCCCAGAGCCCAATGCCCCAGAGGTTCTCCCTCTTTAGTTGGATGGGTTGTGAGTTGTCCGGGTCTATGATTAGGATGAGTGGCAGGACGAGGACATTAACAGCACCTGGAACAGAGAGAAACTACGTTGAGATATTACCGTAAATTCCCGCGTACTACCCGCATCTCGCGTATAACCCGCACCCCCAAAATCCTATAACCCTTTTTTAAATCTGAAAATTAAAATTTTAGTACTGTTCTATAGTAATAAAAAAAACTGGTATAACCCGCACCCTATATATAGGGTAGTATGCGGTAATGTATGGTAGTAATCAACTCCCAAGTCAACTCAAAGTATTTGTTCTATAATTCATATGAATGAATGGTATATGTGATCTATATCACATGTGAACCAGGGCTTTTTTTTGCAATATTGAATACTGTTGTTTTCATCTAGTTTTCGTTTAAAATGAAAATGAAATGTAAGCAAAGATTGAATATGTGATTAACATCGCAAACGACTCAGGGTCAGGTTGATAAAGGGATTGAATTGATGGACTAAATGACTAAATCCATAAATTTTATTTCAGGAACAATGAATTATTTGTCAATTCTGAGAGCAGGAATGTATTCCTGGGTCAAAACTACCCTCAAATCATGTGTCATACTAGTATGTTATCATATTTCAACTGATCAAGTGGGTGTGGGTGAGCCGGTGGGTCTGGGCGAGCCGGTAGATGTGGGCAAGCCGGTGGGTGTGGACGAGCTGGTGGGCGTGGGCGACAGTTGCAGGCTGCGGGCATGTACCGCCTTTTGTCCCTATCAAAAAGCAAGTTGATCGTACGATAAACGGCGGAGATACGGTGTCGCTGTCGCTGTGGGACTGTCGTGATGTTTCATTGACTTCTTGTGGAGTACGAGAACTGCAAGTGGCGCCACCATATCTTTTATGGGTGGAAAGAGAACTAAAAAGCTATAGCCTTACCTTCATTTTCATGAAGGTTACCGAAGGTAGGGGCAATATTGCGGCCTCAGAGCGTCTCAAAAAGTGTCTCACCCCGTTTTTACATTAGAACAAAGAGGATTTCATGTAAAGGGACACTTCATGAAGGTCTGTAGTTTACTTGAAACCCTATCCTTTAGCATTGCGCCGAAAAAGTTTTTTTTTGCGCTGTTTAGGTGACTTTTTTTCAATATCAATTTTGTGTATGAAATATTGCTTTTTTAGTTTCAATCTTTGATGGCATGGATTGGCATTGATCAAAACTTGTTTGTAGCAGCATTTAAATATTTTATTTCCAAATGTTTCACAGAAAAAGAAGGGACAGAGAGCAAGGGGCTTTTTTGACAAAAAGTCCAAAAATACCTGTCTCTAAAGAACCTGGCACTACTGTGCCCTGGTTCAATTATCAATGCAGTAATTCATGCCAGTGGAGACACTGGGACTGGAACCTGGCCTCCCAAGCAATTGCTCTACTACTGAGCTACATCCCCATGTCCTATCAGATAGACCGTGTCTCACGTTCCTGCATCGATCGATACAGGAGGGGCGCAGTAATTACCTTTCAGATGCAGGAATTACTAAGCCCCTACACCATGATAGTGCTTCTAAAAACCTTTAATGGCTTTATGGACACAAACCGTTCACACAGGCCATATTGGACATCATATTGAGTACAAGTATGCCTTTATGTTTGTAAAAGTTATGTGGATCTAACTCTGCTTCTAAATAGAATATTTGATAAATTCTTTTACTGATGGAAAGCTGAGAACGTGGCCGGACATCACGGTTTAACGATTCCATAACGACTTTTTTAGTTTTAGATTTATGAGAATTTATGAGAGTCAAATTCTTGCTGCAGTTAAAATTGAATTCCATGGTTATTGATCATAATTCTAATGATAAATTGCCTGTGTGCCAGTGTCATGACGGTAACCCTGTCATGATGGTCCCCCTCACCTAAGGCGCCTATGATGAAGCCGGTCACCAGCTGCACTATCCCGATACGCTTTGGCCACCGGTCCCGGAAGATCTCCTGTCGTCGGTGGTTCCTCTGCAGGATGAGCACGTTGGGCCGGGCAACTGGTTGGGGCCGTACGTCCTCCTCTGAGCTGAAGGACGTCCGTTCAGCCGCCTCTATGTCATCTGTGTAGCGCTCATAGGGCACCGACATGCTGCCTGCTATAGACCTGCTATACATATACACAAATTGAAAGATAATTTTGTTCGTGAAACTACATGTATTGTTGTGAGTTGTTTACAAACATAGCCATTACAATGTTATCGGATTCTGCTATATAAAGGGCCCGAACTTGCCGATGGTTGTGATTTCAATTGTAACAACCATGTAATCCCTGCCTATAATTTACAATGCTATCCTCCCCCCCCCCCTTTCCCCCAACATCTCCGAGATCTTTATTTAAGGGATGGTCATATTTTTAGACAAAAAGAGGTGGGGGGGGGGGGGGGGTAATTTGGGTGTGCTTTCAGCTTAGCTAGCGAGCCAGCCCAGTATTGCCATACTGGGCTGGTGAGAGATCCCCATGTTTTGACTGTGGGAGAACTGCAGGACCTCATTACAGACAAAGTAAAAGGTTAACAGGGCCAAAGATGGTTCCATGCTATCTCTAGACACTTAGCTTTCTATATTCACTCAGATATGTGTCTGTTTGTTGATGATATGATAGTTCACCAGTGGTTTATAAGACAAACCTTCTGTTCACACTAGGCCTGACACATAGCAGGACCCCCAGTGATTAGAGCAGGGTCTATCATCGACTGTACATTCGTACAGTCGATTCCAAATGGACTACTTTCAGCCTTGAATCAGTTTATAAAAAGATTCATAGTAATTTATTAATTGAAAGGTGGGAGGGGGGGGGGGGGGATTTGCAGCTATTTCCAGCACTTGCCTTTCAATGTCAGTTTGTGTGAAAATAAATGTGGGGAGGCGGGGAGG